>CP025655.1:9415839-9457175 GCA_003576665.1 Ipomoea trifida
ACCATGATATACTAGCAGTTGGCCCCGTGCGATGCACGGAATGAAAATATATAAGTGAAAATGAAATATTGGAGAAAACGAAAAAAGATAAAAGAATATTAATAATTAAATAAATTATAAATTATTAAAGACCTTTTTGTAAATTACATTAATAGTAGAATTACAATTTTGTTTTGATTCATCACATATAAAATCTAACTCAACCTAAATTTTAATTGTCTACTAATTAAATACAATACTAATACCATGGACTCAGGTTACCTTGCATGTAGACACATCACAATTTACATAGTGAAATGTTAACAATTCAAATTGTGAACATTCAATATGTAAATTGTGAATATTTAGTATATAAACTGTGAATATTTAAGTATGTAAATTTATCAATAATCTATACAAATAGTTGATTTTTCTTTTGGTCTTATACAATAGATCTATATTTTAATATAAATAAATATTAAGTATTTTACAAAGTTTTGTTATTTGAAATATTAACATTATCCTATGTTATTAAAAACTATTAATGTTATTAAATTTCATATATTAAAGAAATATGAAGTTTATTTATTTATAAAATTTTGTTATTTAATAATTATGTTGATTTTATATGATAAAATTATGAGTAAAAATATTAAAATTAAAATATAAATTGATATTTAAGATGTGTAATTACTATTAAAGTGAGTCACCACAAATCAAAACGTTGAGACTGTTTGGGTTCATACGGGTAATAGGTTTGATGTACGTGTGTATATATATAAATTGATATTGGTGATTCATTCAATATTTGAAGCTGATTATTCATTTCAAAGATTTTTAAATTATATTCCATATACGTTATTTTATCTTTAAAAGTTATTTTAATTATAATAAGTATATTACAACGAATAAAATCAAAATATTGTAACATAATACAAATAATTAAATTTAAACTTTTAATGATTGTTCAAAAATAATTTAAACATACATTATTACAAAATAATTAGTTTTAAAATTTTAAATTAAATGCAAATAATAATCTTTATCCTATGTTTTAAGAAACAAATTTTTACAAAATATTACAGTATATATATATATATATATATATATATATATATATATATATATATATACTCACACCACACACAATCCTTAGCACTCATTCTCTCTGCTGCCCTCACCCCCAAACAAACATTTCTGGGATCTAACCCTAACACCCACTCTCGCACCCATCGCACTCTATCCTCCTCTCACACCTCTCATCGTCTCCCTCTGTCTCGCAGTCTCCCCGTTACAGTCCTCCGCCATCGTCTCGCAGTCTCTCCGTTTCCAGTCAACCGCCCTTGGCGTCTTCCGTTCTCCGCCTCGATTTCTCCGGCTATCCACTCTCGGCTTATTCCGCTCTCCGCCCTCGGCGCACTCATCGTCTCTCTGTCTCGTAACCTCCCCGCTTACGGTTCTCTGGCGTCTCCGGCTCTCTGCCCTCAGCGCTTTCATTTCCCAATACGTTATGTCTCCTCCAATACCTTTCAGTTGTTAGAAAATTAACAATGGTGTCAATCCATACAAAGACTGGACCTTAGCTTCAACAATCTGACTTCCATTGAGGTACTTTGCCTGGTCTTTCAATTTTTCTTTTATAATTACTATTTTCGGGTGTTTAATCGGCAACTCAGTCAATTAATTTTATTTATTTATTTATTTTTGTTGAAATGAATTTTAGGGATTGCAGTCAATCGTGAACTGGAAATGGATATCAGTAGCCCAGAACAAACTTCAGAGTTTTAAAAGAATTGAAGGTTTCAACCTTCAATAAACTAAATGTAAGTTCAAATTCAACCAAATTCTTGCATTGGAATTCCATTTTCAGTTTCGATGAAGCTAGTTATAGACAGGAGTCATTCTTTGTTTTCTATTTATTTTTCACTTTAGTGTGAGTTAGGTTCAAAAAATTATGTTTTGGTATGTATCATATCCACATAGTATGAACTTCTGCCCGCTGATTTTCTCCTTGATGATGTATTTGGTTTTTTTTTTTCTTTTTGAAATGAATGTATTTGGTTTTTAAATCAAGCAACAACTGCCTGAGCCAAACTTTTCTAAAATAATACTCCCTAGAGTATAATGTTCTGTAATAAGAATAGTTGGAAATATGTACAGTATGTCAGTATATAAAAATGTAAAATGAATCTTAAGAGTGGGAAAAATAGCTCAAAGGTTTATATGCTCTTTCACTCCCCATGTACAAATATTTTATACATTTCTTTTCTAAATTAGATAAATACTGTCCTAACATGGACTTATATACTTGGTGCTATCAACTCTGTGCTACTCTTCTGGTGTCTTGGACCAAGTATGGGTTTACCTCATATCCTGGTGCTATCAACTCTGTGCTACTCATCTGGTGCATTGTAAATGCATATTACATGACTCTGTTGCTATTCTTTACACCTGAAAGAGCAAAAACATTTGTAGCATTGACTATAGGTTTCATATGTGAAGGACCATACTCTCAAATATTTCATTCACATATGAGACTGCCAATGGAGTATGCTTCTTTTATTGGACCACCATTCTTAATTCTTAGAACAATTTTTTTTTTCACAATGACTTTTCAGAAATCTACACTACTGTATCACATGACAAAAACTTAAAAGTGCATGTTGTTCCTTTACATGAATAGGTACAGCTTTGTAATTTTTTTATGAACTGTGATCTTATTTATAATCAACTTTATTTGACCAATAATTGATGTCTCAATTTATATTCTGATTTACAGGTACCATGACTTGTAGGGAGATTATATAACTTCAAAAATCAAGTAAGTGATCCTAAATATTGTTATAGAAACTTACTTGAAGGAGTTACAGAAAACATGTAGAGAAAACAAATTGAAGACATGTTTAAGTATTCCTATATTCTGCTTATTTGAAGGCATTAAAGATATAGAAAAAACACAAAAGTATAGAAAAGAGAAAGTTACCTCAATGTGTGTGATTTGGCAAGATATTTTTCCAAGGACTAACATTTGAAACATTTGTAGGCTTTCAAACTGGAGAGGAAGAAGACAGACACAGAAAGCTGATAGCTGACACAGAGAAAGCTAAGTGTGAGAGGTACGTATTACATTCTAACCTTTAAGCCATGGATATTACCTGGATATACCTTTGCTTTGCTTCAAAATGAATAAAACCTGAGATAAAGAATCAACATATATTCATTTCAAAAACACCAGAATTACAAATTAAAGTGTATACCTTCCCATCTCAAATAAACAGCAGCCCTATTAGTAAGGAACAAAATATCCTCATCATCAATGACCAAAACAGAGACAAACAAATCTATAGATACCAAAGTTCACTCTATAAATATTTAAAAATAGAGAAAGTGCACAACAAAACGTTTACAACTAATTGAATTCTTCATGAGATAGAGCTTTAAAATGATTTTTAAAAAATAATGATGTATCACCTCTTTTCTTGATCTTTCCCTTCTGCAGTTGTGCTTCGATTGAAATGTTGGCTTAATTTCATCCACCACTTACAGATGGTTGCTTCCTCTCCAGCAATGGTTGCTTCCTCTCAGCAATGGCTGCTTCCTCTCCAGCAAATGCTTCCTCTCAGGCAAGGCTTCTGGAATCACTGCTGCTCTAAGACTGCATATCATTTCAGCATTCTCCTCCACAGCTTTGAAGACTTATTTATAGTGTCCTAGGTCTTGAAGATGGCAACAGTCATCTTCAATTTAAATTCATTATGCATTTTCCCATGTATTTAATATCAATGTTATGTTGAAAAATAATTCTGATATGTAAGCAAAAGCAACCTTTCGGATTCCAAGACATCTGGAATCCAAAATATATTTAATGAATTTGAATTCCCCAAAATTGCCAAAACGACGTAGTTTCTACTGGGCGGGAAACCAAATTTTTTATTATTTACCAAAAACTTGTCTCTTTATATATATATAGATTACATTTGATGGAAACTTTTATTTTTTTGAAATAAAGGCGAAAATAATATTAAGCAACATCAACCAAATGTCGAATACAAGTTGGATAACAAGAAAACAACTACGTAGACCAGATTGTGAACTTGCCGCCCTAGCTAACACATGAGCCAGCTTGTTCTCTGATCTAGTAACAAAACGAAAAGACACATAATCAAAGCGTCGTTTTAGACGTAAGCATTCTTTAATGACACCCGCATATGAATAATTTGTAGAGGGAGCCTCAAGCATCAAAGTAACCATCTAGCAATCAGAAAAAATCACTAACTCACGCCATCCTTGCTCCATCGCCCAAGAGAGGCCTCCTTGATCGCTATCGCCTCAGCAAAATGGGAGTCGGCAAGACAACGAACCATACCATTACGAGCAGCCATGAATTCACCATTATCATTTCATGGCAACTTATTCTTATGTTAGATTTATTTTATTTTTGGTTTGTATTTCTCTCTATTATCGTCATCGTTTCTTCCTTATTATTGTTGATGATGATGATTTTAGTTGTACGACTTTGGTTTGTTTAATGAAATCAAAATCTAAAACTTGTCCTCTTTAAAAAAATGCTAATAATTTTGAAGATATGCAAAGTTATGTTGGAACAGATAATGGACAAGGATTTAATATGATTGAGTTTTATGCTTTAACTTAAAAGAGGACATTTGGTAATTAGAAAATTTTAATCTGTTTTGAGAATTTAATACTTGATGGGATCTTTGACTTAAAAAAAGTTCGTGTCAATGAAAATTTATTTCCATGATATCAAGGAAAGAAAATTTCTTTAGGTATTTATTTTTCTTTTTGACACCAAATTAAAAGTGTCTTATAAATATAAGAAAGTCATCTCTTTCACCATTTTGAAGTATAACAATACTATTTATTAGATAACTCACGCCATCCTTGCTCCATCGCCCAAGAGAGGCCTCCTTGATCGCTATCGCCTCAGCAAAATGGGAGTCGGCAAGACAACGAACCATACCATTACGAGCAGCCATGAATTCACCATTATCATTTCATGGCAACTTATTCTTATGTTAGATTTTATTTTATTTTTGGTTTGTATTTCTCTCTATTATCGTCATCGTTTCTTCCTTATTATTGTTGATGATGATGATTTTAGTTGTACGACTTTGGTTTGTTTAATGAAATCAAAATCTAAAACTTGTCCTCTTTAAAAAAATGCTAATAATTTTGAAGATATGCAAAGTTGTTGGAACAGATAATGGACAAGGATTTAATATGATTGAGTTTTATGCTTTAACTTAAAAGAGGACATTTGGTAATTAGAAAATTTTAATCTGTTTTGAGAATTTAATACTTGATGGGATCTTTGACTTAAAAAAAGTTCGTGTCAATGAAAATTTATTTCCATGATATCAAGGAAAGAAAATTTCTTTAGGTATTTATTCTTTTTGACACCAAATTAAAAGTGTCTTATAAATATAAGAAAGTCATCTCTTTCACCATTTTGAAGTATAACAATACTATTTATTAGATCTTGAAGATGCAACAGTCATCTTCAATTTAAATTCATTATGCATTTTCCCATGTATTTAATATCAATGTTATGTTGAAAAATAATTCTGATATGTAAGCAAAAGCAACCTTTCGGATTCCAAGACATCTGGAATCGCAAAATATTTAATGAATTGAATTCCCCAAAAGTTGTCCAAAACGGCGTAGTTTCTACTGGGCGGGAAACCAAATTTTTTATTATTTACCAAAAACTTGTCTCTTTATATATATATAGATTACATTTGATGGAAACTTTTATTTTTTTGAAATAAAGGCGAAAATAATATTAAGCAACATCAACCAAATGTCGAATACAAGTTGGATAACAAGAAAACAACTACGTAGACCAGATGTGAACTTGCCGCCCTAGCTAACACATGAGCCAGCTTGTTCTCTGATCTAGTAACAAAACGAAAAGACACATAATCAAAGCGTCGTTTTAGACGTAAGCATTCTTTAATGACACAACCCGCATATGAATAATTTGTAGAGGGAGCCTCAAGCATCAAAGTAACCATCTAGCAATCAGAAAAAATCACTAACTCACGCCATCCTTGCTCCATCGCCCAAGAGAGGCCTCCTTGATCGCTATCGCCTCAGCAAAATGGGAGTCGGCAAGACAACGAACCATACCATTACGAGCAGCCATGAATTCACCATTATCATTTCATGGCAACTTATTCTTATGTTAGATTTTATTTTATTTTTGGTTTGTATTTCTCTCTATTATCGTCATCGTTTCTTCCTTATTATTGTTGATGATGATGATTTTAGTTGTACGACTTTGGTTTGTTTAATGAAATCAAAATCTAAAACTTGTCCTCTTTAAAAAAATGCTAATAATTTTGAAGATATGCAAAGTATGTTGGAACAGATAATGGACAAGGATTTAATATGATTGAGTTTTATGCTTTAACTTAAAAGAGGACATTTGGTAATTAGAAAATTTTAATCTGTTTTGAGAATTTAATACTTGATGGGATCTTTGACTTAAAAAAAGTTCGTGTCAATGAAAATTATTTCCATGATATCAAGGAAAGAAAATTTCTTTAGGTATTTATTCTTTTTGACACCAAATTAAAAGTGTCTTATAAATATAAGAAAGTCATCTCTTTCACCATTTTGAAGTATAACAATACTATTTATTAGACCACCCTCAGCTTCAACTCCACGTGCACACAATGTTTCTCGGACCGGGAGAATATTTCTGATGCATCTCCATAGGAAATTTCGAATGTTAGGAGGGATTTTGAGCTTCCATAAATGTTTCCAATTAGTGAAAGACAGTCCAGGCTCTTGCAGGGTCACTCCACCAAGTTGGCGTTTATATCCCAGATTAACTGTATATTGACCATTTAGATCATCCTTCCAATACCATGCATCAGGAAAATGATTAGCAATAGGTGTTTTCAAAATTCTTTCCACGTCATGTTCGTCGAAAATATCACGAAGCAAGTGAATATCCCATTTTCCATCGTCATCCATGAGGTTACAGACACATGCTTCTCTAAGTTGCTCAATGCATGCAGACCGAATAAATGGATCATCTTTATCAGCTAACCAAGGACATCCCCACACCGGAGAGTCCTTGCCATCACCAATCCTACGTGCAATACCTTCGCGGAGAACATCCTGACCGGCAAGGATACTACGCCAGATGTAACTAGGATTATTTCCAAGAGTCGCATCAAGAAAATTCACCTTGGGAAAATACCGAGCCTTTAAAATCCTACTGACAAGAGTATTGGGATTTACCAATAAGCGCCACCCTTGTTTCGCAAGTAAAGCTATGTTGAATTCCCGAAGTCGCTTAAAACCCATCCCGCCACAACTCTTCGGGACTGCCAAACGTGACCAAGAGAGCCAATGGATACCCTTGCTTTGATTTGTACCCTTACTCCACCAGAATCGATTCATAGATTTTTCAATAAGATCGCAAGTACCACTGGGAAGCAGGAACATTGACATGGTAAAAATTGGCATCGCCTGCGCAACACTTTTCAAGAGAACTTCTTTACCCGCCCTTGTCAAAAATCTTTTCTGTCAAGAGTTTATACGATCCCGCACCTTTTGTACAACATACCGGAAGACTGCAGTCTTATTTCGGCCTAAAAATGATGGCATGCCAAGATACCGACCAAAATCGTCTGTTTGATGTACCCCAAACACATTTGCCACATGGTGACACATGGCAGGCCCAGTATTTGCACTAAACAGAATATTCGACTTCTCAAAATTAACCATTTGACCCGACGCCAAACAATAGAGTGACAAACAATTTTTGACCTTCTGAGCCTCATTATCATTAGCCTTAAAAAATAAAAGGCTGTCATACATCAACTATTAAATTCTCAAAAAAGTTTAAAATTTTTAAGTCATGGAAATAAATTTTCATTTGACATGAACTTTTTTAAGTCAAAGATCCCATCAACTATTAAATTCTCAAAAGAGTTTAAAATTTTCTAATTACCAAATGTCCTCTTAAGTTAAAGCATAAAACTCAATCATATTAAATCCATGTCCATTATCTGTTCCAACATACTTTGCATATCTTCAAAATTATTAGCATTTTTTTTAAAGAGGACAAGTTTTAGATTTTGATTTCATTAAACAAACCAAAGTCGTACAACTAAAATCATCATCATCAACAATAATAAGGAAGAAACGATGACGATAATAGAGAGAAATACAAACCAAAAAATAAAATAAAATCTAACATAAGAATAAGTTGCCATGAAATGATAATGGTGAATTCATGGCTGCTCGTAATGGTATGGTTCGTTGTCTTGCCGACTCCCATTTTGCTGAGGCGATAGCAATCAAGGAGGCCCTCTCTTGGGTGATGGAGCAAGGATGGCGTGAGTTAGTGATTTTTTCTGATTGCTAGATGGTTACTTTGATGCTTGAGGCTCCCTCTACAAATTATTCATATGCGGGTTGTGTCATTAAAGAATGCTTACGTCTAAAACGACGCTTTGATTATGTGTCTTTTCGTTTTGTTACTAGATCAGAGAACAAGCTGGCTCATGTGTTAGCTAGGGCGGCAAGTTCACAATCTGGTCTACGTAGTTGGTTTTCTTGTTATCCAACTTGTATTCGACATTTGGTTGATGTTGCTTAATATTATTTTCGCCTTTATTTCAAAAAAAATAAAAGTTTCCATCAAATGTAATATATCATGGTAATAGGTTTATTACTAATTATTGAAGATACACGACTAATTGATAAATTTATACGATTTTAGAATATTTAATACTCTAACAGCACGTTTGGTTCACGAAATGAATTTTAATTTGAGGTAATAGGAATGCTATTCCATAAGGAATGGAATAGGCAAGGAATAGAATAGGAATTGTATTCTATTGTTTGGTTCGCGGATGGAATGGACTTTAGGAATTATATTACAGTGTTTGGTTGGTTTAAGGAATAGAAATGAAATATGTTTTAAAAGACAAAAATACCCCTATAAAATATGTAATAATAATAATAATAATAATAATAATAATAATAACAAGGACATTCATGTTAATAATAATAATATTATTATTATTATTATGTAATAATAAAATAAAAATTATAACAATATTAATAACAATAATAAGAAAAAAGGAATAATAATAATAATAATAATACAAAACAAAATTATATATAAAATAATTTTTTAAAACACAAATTAAAGTTTTTGATCCCACATTGATAACTCATGAAGAGGAGCTCATTTGAGCTCCTCTATATAAGAGAAGCATTGTTTCTCTTTTGAAATTAACAACAAGATGAGGAAGCCTTAAAGAGCAAAAACTCATTCATTTAAAGGAGTCTTAATTGCTCTTAGTTACAAGTTTTTTTTTAAAATAAAAAAAATGTATTATTATTATTATTATTAATTACATTTTTAATATATAAATAAATATATATTTAAATAAACAAATATTATATATAAGGATTATAATATAATAACAAGGGTATTTTTGGTACTATAGTATAAAAGCTATTCCCAAATACTTGGGAATAGCTAATACTAGGCCCCCCCCTAGGAATGACTTGCAAAGGGAATAGCTCATTCCCTGGAATGCTATTACCAGGAATAGAATGACGAAACAAACAATGGAATAGGTCTATTCCCGGGAATGGTATTCCATTCCCGACCTATTCCACGAACCAAACACGCCGTAATGGTACGTTTGGTCGCGGAATAGGCATGGAATGACATAGCATCCCAGTAATAAGCATATTCTTTTGTATAGGAACATTGATCATTCCTTCTAGAGAGGAAATAACTATTACTGGTCCTGGTAGGCTAGTATTAACCTATTCCTGAGTCTTCAAGAATAGTTTTTTATTTTATTTTCTATTTTACCCTTTTCTTTAACCTAAACTTTTACATTATTTTTCTCTCTTCCTCTATGTCTTCACATCACTTCTACCATTTACATCAAATTGAAATTCTTCTTCAAGCTTCAAACAAAGGTATTCTTCTAAACTTTATTATTTTACAAATTATATATATATATATATATATATATATATATATATATATATATATATATATATAAACAGTTGCGGCTGCGGTGCGGTGCCTCAACCGCAACAATATATATTTATATATACTGTTATGTTCCCGGGCTAAAGCACGCGTCAATAGCGATTAGGGTTTTTGGGGATTGTTGGTAGGTTGTTTATGTTGGGAGATAAATTAAAGGGATTATGGAACAATGATAATACGAACATTTGGAGAATTTTCCCACCTCTGATTTTTAACTTAACTTCTTTCTTGCTTGTACTTTTATTAGAATGAAAATTCCCTTTATATAAGAAGGTTACAAAGACTAACTAAAATATAAAAAGGAAAGGAGAATCATTAAAACTCCTTACCATAATTATTTGCTATCTCTAAAGGAAATAAATCAATTCTAATAATAAAGATATTTCAAGGAACATATCATATACGGTTACGGTGTCGCCCCATAGCAGTGTGTGTGTGTATATATATATATATATATATATATATATATATATATATATATATATATATATATAACGGTAAATATGGTTACCGGAGTATATTTGTGTATAAGTAAACAGATACAATTATATTGTTATAAGAGTTAATTCCATTTTTGGTCCTAGATTTATAGGTGGCATTCCACTTTTAGTCCTTTTTTTAAAAAACATCCACTTTTGGTCCTAGTATTATTGTGGCATGACCATTTTTGGTCCTTCATCAAGAAAATCATTGAAATGTCGTTAAATACAATGACATTTTGATCTTTTTTATACAAAGTAGGTTGACCCGCTATATTTTTTATGTTTATTTTTTGAAACAAAATCAAAATTGAAGACTGAAATGCTCTTGTTTTAGACGAAATTTAAACTGTTTTCTTGACGAAGGACCAAAAATGGTCATGCCACAATAATACTAGGACCAAAAGTGGATGTTTTTTAAAAAAAGGACTAAAAGTGGAATGCCACCTATAAATCTAGGACCAAAAATGGAATTAACTCTTGTTATAATTTGCCTCGGCCGAATCGTGGTCTCGACGGCCTTGGCTACTTTGCTACTGATTCTCAAATATTATTCAAAAAATATTTCTAGATTACCATTTCATGAGGGTTTTAATGAGAATATGATCATCTTACCAAATTTTCAAAAAAAAAAAATGATCCTCCTACAAAAAAAAAAAAAAAATGAAAGATGGATCACACAGGGCTTGTTTTTTTATTTGGGTGGCTCCGTGCGTGTAAATAAGTGAAACCCTATCAAAGTATAAATAAATTGTGAATTGAATAAAAATTGGTAATAGAAAAATGCAAAAAACTAAAACAAATTCAAACTTTATTTATTATAAACAAAATTCTAACATAATGCAAACTAGAGATCTTTTATTTTAAAAAGAGATGTCATTCTAATGATACATATGAATTTTCATTACAGTCAGTTGTGAACAAGATTATAAATGAAATAATCCTTTAAACAACTATTACCAAGAAAGAGATTCACCTTTTGCTCTCCATCTTGTGCTTCAACACTGACATTGTGGTAAGGGGCAGGTATGGTAAAACATGTTTGATAGCCCCTTGTAATAATACACTTTCAGGCCTCTCACACTTCAGTACTTTTACAACTCCTTTGCTTAAATAGAAAGAAACCAAGTAAACCTTCACAAAAGGGATTTTGGGTAAGGCAACATTACTTCAAAAATGAATTCCTTGGTTACCAATTTTGACTGCAAATTATATCTTTATAAAAAATAATACAAAAAACTCATGTTTAATCCATTTTTAACCGCAGTAAAATAACATCTTTTACGTGTAAGATAACCATTTTCATATACTTCCAACTATAAATAACATAACATCTTAGCCGTAGTTTGGATCGAAAAACGCTCTCTAGACTTCTAACTATTTTTGGTAGCCCTTTTGGTCGCCCTAGCCGTTAGAGGGTCTTCGCAACACCACCGCATGGAGGCGCCGCCTTGGGCCTCCTTGCCTTCGCAGCCGGAGGGCTCCATGCATCCGCCAACGGTGCATGGAGTAGATGGCGAGCCCGATCAACTCTCCCACAAGAGGCCTAAAACCACCAAGCGATCGTTTGCAGACACAGTTTCGGCCCAGCCCCACGGTGCCGATGACGTTCCAACTCTAACTAATACTGATGATTGGGCTTTTGATGAGCTTGTGATAGAATCGGATTCTGAGATGGATGACCAAGAAACAGAGGACGGATATCCTCGCGTCAAACTCTCGAAAGAACTGTGCACTGAACTATGTAAACCCTGGAAACTTGCCTTGATTGTGAAATACCTAGGGAAGAACATCAACAACAATGTCCTGAAGAATCGGTTACCAGTGATTTGGGGTCTCCAAGGCAGACTGGATTTTATTGATATTGGTTTCGGATTTTACATTGCCCGGTTCAGTAATACGGTTGACTACATGCACGTACTCTTAGACGGGCCATGGAAAATCTTCGACAACTACCTAGTGATTCAGCGATGGCAACCAGAATTTGATCCTCTCACCGCCAAGCTCTCGAAAATGGCGGTTTGGGTACGTATTCCTAGACTCCCAGTAGAATACTTCAGAGAAGATGTTATAAAAAGTGTTCTTGAAAATGTCGTTAAACCACTTAAACTGGATCGAACAACCGTTGGTGTCGCAAGAGGCAGATTTGCTCGGGCGGCGGTGGAGATCGACCTTGACAAACCGCTCGTAACTCATGTCTGGATCCGTGACAAGCATAAAGCGGTCGAATACGAAGGCCTCCATGTAGTTTGTTTCAATTGCGGAACGGTCGGTCATCGGGAACAGTCCTGCCCTAATGCAGTGCCTCCAACCGTAAACTCCACAGGTTCGAACCTCAACAATTCGCCGGAGAAAGGAGATGAGGGGGGTACTGTACATAACGCGACTGATTCCAATACGTCTTCCCCACAGCCACCGCGCAAGTATGGTGAATGGATGCTCGTCACCCGCAAGTCCGTCGCTCAGGACAGAAACAAAGTCAGTAGACAACCGGCTCAAAAAACTGCACACCAAAGTCATAAGGTAAATCCCTTTGGACCACTGCAACATGCGGACGATGAAGGAGGTGAAAGCCTACTCCCGACTTCGGGGAGAACCACCGTCGAACAGACGAGACGAAACAAAGGTAAAGATGCTGCCCCCAATGGCCCTCCCAAGAGAACTGCTTCTTGTGTGTCGGCACAGGGTACCAGAACAGACAGGCAGCAGACGAAGGGTAAGGCTAAGAACTCTAATCATCTTAACACTGCTGCGACCAGTGTTCCCACCACGTCACAGCAACCTCCTAGTATCCCAAACAATTCTAACAAGGTGGCGACTCATGAAAGGAGCGTCCCAACCTCCACCACCTCACCTTCTCCTAGGCCAAGTCAACAGGTACGTCGTAGAGTTGTTCAACCTTCCCGTGGCCGTGGTGCCAGCCGAGGTGGTGGTAGTGGGGGCCGGGGTCATGATCTTTACTAACCACTTTGTTGTTGAGCCGTTGGGTTTTGCAGGTGGCCTTTTACTGTTCTGGAACCAAGGTCGTTCCAACTTAAATATTGTCAGTCATTCGTCTCAAGCTATCCACACTAAATGGAGTCTTGGTCCTACAGACTGTTTTATTACTTTCTCTTACGTCCGGCCCAACCCCTTGGCCAAAAGCAGATTCTGGGAGGAATGTAACGCTTTTGGTAACGTCGTGCACGGTCCGTGGTTGGTTCTTGGTGATTTTAATGATATCTCTTCGACAAAAGAGCAATGGGGTAGTGAGTTTGTCAACACCCGTAACATTCAGAGGTTTGTGGATGCCTTTGGGAATCGTGGCCTCATGGACCCGGGGGCAGCTGGTCCTTCTTTCACTTGGCACAGGATGGTAGGCAATAGAGTCATCCAAATGCATAGGCTAGACAGGGTGCTCTGGAATATCAACGCTCAACTTGCTTTCCCGGAGGCTAAAGTAGTAAATCTGCCCAGACTTCATTCCGATCATAACCCTATTCTCTTCATTGATGAGGCTGGTAGCCCTCCGGATAGACATCTCCGGCCCATCCGCTTTGAAGCAGCCTGGCTGTCGCGTGCGGATTATGGTAATATCTGGAGAGAGGCTATGGCTAATAATAATAGAAATTTTGATGATATTATTGCTGAAATCTCCACCAGGAGCATTCAATGGAATAAAAATGTGTTTGGGAACATCTTCAACCGGAAGAAGCGTCTGGAGACCAAGATCAACAACATCCAGATGGATCCCAACTATCACTCCTCGGTCTCCATCCAAAACCGTGAGAAAAACCTAATAAAAGAATTCAACGAGGTCCTTGACCAAGAAGAAGCGTTGTGGTTTCAAAAATCCAGACAACAGTGGATTAAAGAAGGGGATAGAAATACTCGGTTCTACCACAACGCAGCTTTGATCAGGAGAAACAGAAACCGTATTCGTTTCCTCAAAATTCAGGGCACATGGACTGACGACCCTACGGTTTTGACCGATCACATCACTAATTATTTTGCCTCTTTGTTTTGCAGGGTCTTACAGCCAAATGAAGACGCCATGCTCCTGACGACAGAAGCGTTTAAAATCTCTAACAACCAAGCGGCTAGCTTGGTGCGTAGAGCGTCTTTTGAGGAAGTGCGGAAGGCCCTGTTTGGGATGAAGAAATATGGGAGCCCGGGTCCTGACGGTATCCCTGTTGTCTTTTATCAGCATTTTTGGGAGGACGCTGGCTCGGCTCTGTCGGCTATGGTCAATCAAGCTCTGACGACAGGGATGGTCCCTAAACCACTCCTTAAGGCTTTCATGACGCTCATTCCTAAAAAAGAGGTGCTAGAATCAGCTGCGGACTTCAGGCCCACCACTCTCCTTAACGTAGCCTTTAAAGTGATTTCGAAGGTGATCGTTAATATGATGAGACCGCTAATGTGTAAACTCATCGGTCCACACCAGAACAGTTTTCTCCCAGGACGTTCTACACTTGACAATGTCATTTTGACTCAAGAGATCATCCATACAATGAGAAGGAAACGGGGGACCAAAGGGTTGATGGTAATCAAGGTGGACCTTCACAAAGCTTACGATAGCATTTCGTGGTCTTTTCTGGAGAAAACCGTCATGGGGTTCAACTTTCCAAGAAGACTCACTGACCTCATTCTTTTCTCCCTTCGTGAGAGTGATATCTCCATTCTTTGGAATGGAGGTCGGCTTCCTTCCTTCCAACCGGGTCGAGGTCTCCGCCAGGGCAACCCCCTCGCTCCCTACCTGTTTAACTTGATCATGGAAAGACTAGCCCATGACATCAATGATTCAGTTGAGAAAGGCGCCTGGAAACCGATTCGGATCACAAGGGGGGTTTAGGTCTCTCCCACCTCTTCTTTGCTGACGACCTCTTACTTTTTGGGGAAGCTACTGAACAACAAGCGTCTACCATCTCGGATTGTCTCAACCGGTTTAGTGACGCTTTAGGCCTCAAGGTAAATCTCACTAAATCTCAAATCTTTTGTTCTCCTAACACAAATGCAGGTTTGAAGAGGGCTATTAGTGACAACATGGGTATTCCAATCACAGACCGCCTCGGTTCCTATTTAGGTATACCTATTCTCAATCAGCGGGTGTCAAAAGATACCTTCACAAGTGTCATTGACAAAATGCATAGAAAACTGAGCGCTTGGAAAGCTAACTCGCTTAGCATGGCGGGGAGACGTATCTTGGTACAGTCTTCTTTGGCCACCGTTCCAACCTACACGATGCAATCAATGGCCCTTCCGGCTAGCACCTGTAAAGACATTGATAAAATTTGTAGGAATTTTCTTTGGGGGCATTCAGACTCCTCAAAGAAAATCCACACCGTTAATTGGTCTGAAATTTGTAGACCCTGTCCGGCCGGAGGATTGGGTTTGCGCAAAGCGAAAGACTTCAACCTAGCCTTCCTTACTAAACAGGCGTGGCAACTCTTGACCAATCAAGATAAACTCTGGGTTCGGGTCCTTCGCGAGAAATATGTTAAAGATGAAGACTTTCTCACCGTCACATGTAAACAAGGTTGTTCATGGGGTTGGCGTAGTATTATCAAAGGCAGGAATGTTCTCGCCTCAGGAATTAAATGGAAGGTAGGGAAGGGGAACACCATCAACTTCTGGGAAGACTGTTGGTTGGGCGATGAACCACTTGCGTGCCGTCTCTCGGTGATCCCTGGAACCAATGATAACTACCTTGTTCAAGACTTCATCAACCAAGATAAATCCTGGAACTTTGCTGCGCTTGAGGACGTACTTCCCGCAGATGTCATTCAAGATATCTATGCAGTGCCACTGCCCATCAACGACGAGCAAGAGGACAGCATCATATGGCCTCACTCAGGTATGGGTATTGTTACGGTTAATTCTGCTTTCTCGTTTATTTCAGGTGTTGATGATGCGATGGACGACCATGAGTGGATTTGGAAGATCACATGTACGGAAAGGATCAAGCTATTTTTATGGAGGATTATGGAAAATGGGCTCCTCACGAATGCAGAGAGGACTAGGCGTGGTATAGCTGCCACTCCGACTTGCCCGTGCTGCGGTCTCAACGAAGAAACGCCTGATCACCTTTTCCGACACTGTCCAAGGGCGAAAGACTGTTGGAGCATTGCGAATCCACCACCGGTGTTCCATTATAGTAATCACCTCCCTATCTCGATGTGGCTCCAGACTTTCTACGCTGGTCGAAGAACTAATCAAGAGAACGAACACTGGAAGACCCTCTTTCCGCATCTCCTCTGGAACCTGTGGAAGAGTCGCAACAATACTGTCTTCAGTGGAGCGCCCTGGTCTTCCTCTCAAATCCTGGAGAGAGCGGCGAAAGAAGCTTCTGAAGCTCAAAGTCTCCTCCTAAAAAAGAATGGGCCCCTTGCCGCAAAACATAACTAGATTCAATGGAAACCACCGCCCTATGGGATGGTGAAGGTGAACACCGATGGCGCCGTCAAAGCATCTACACGTCTGGCTAGTGCAGGTGGTCTTCTTCGGGATTATCATGGACGTTGGTTAATTGGTTTCACTGCCAAGATAGGCCACACCAGCAGCTATATCGCAGAGTTATGGGGTTTACGGGAGGGCATGAAATTGGCCCTAAACTGTGGCTACTCCTCTGTCATGGTTGACGCCCTTGAAGTCCCCGTCAGGAGAATACGCTAACTTCGGGAGCCGTTTGGCTCCCTTCATCTACCAAAAAAAAAAAACATCTTAACCATGGTACGGTAACAGACAGGAAATTCAAAGAAAACATGAAGATAAAAGACATAATTTTTAAAGGAGACAACTTTGTTCCATTTCAGAAGTTCAAGTATCTGCCCTATAGTCTTCTCAAAAAAAAAAAAAAAGTATCTGCCCTATAGCATGAATTGTTCTATCGAACTTATCTAAGCCTCACAAGACGTCAGTCGCTTCTGGCCTTCTGCAGCTCCTCGCCTCGCCCTCGAAGACACAGACAAATGCAGACAGTACGGAGGAGTCGAGGACTGAACAAGAATATTACGGAATAGAATTTAGATTAGAAGAAAATCTAATTTTGGCCCAAATTAATCACAAATATATATACTATAACTATTGGGCCCATGACTGGATTAGGGCCCCCAAAATTTTGGGGCCCTGTGCCATTGGACTGCTTGCACAACCCAAAATCCGACCCTGGGATCACAATAGTCCATCAATGGTCGAGGGTTTTAATAAAAAAAATACATGGTCAATTTTATAATTATTGTAAACTTTTAAGTTTGCAATATTTATAAAATCGACCATACTCATTTTTTCTTTATTTTTCAGTAACTTTCGACCATTGATCTATCGTAATGGTTGGATCAGAACCATCTTTACTTTTTATCTGATATATATATTATTTCTATATTTAATAAAGAATTTGTGGTTAGTTTAATGCATTCAAACTGTATTGGTTTATTTCCCTGATTAAATACTTTTTGGTTTTCATTAATCACTTGTTATTTATTACAAAATAAAAAATAATCACATGGTATTTTGTTATTGATGAGCTCATACGTACATATGCACTCATGTTTTAGCATGTAATTAAATACATATATGGAAGGCATCATTCAACAAATTCCATTTCATTAAATTAAATTTCAATTAGGTGAATCATTAAGAGTTCTCACCTGAATACATTCCTATATATATATATATATATATATATATATACTTGTCATTGTTTTTGCATTTGTAATGTTACTTGAAAGTTGAAACTAGTTAATTTGATCGTATTGTATACTTTTATATTTGCAGGAGCTATTTGGTTATTTTTCGATTGATTATATCATAAATAGATATGGAAAAAGTTGTTGTTGATGATGTCAAAATACCGTTGCATTCCCTACTTCTGCGATCAAAATCACATCCTTGGCTTTTCTTTAGTAAAATTAATTAAGCAAGGTGTATTTTATAGTATATCAGAACATCATTGTTATAAAATACATCTATCGTTCATGAAAGGTAAGTATGCTATTGCTGGCATTAATAAGGATGGATGGATAGTGCTTCGAGATGAGAAGAACAACAATGATGTCTTCCTTTCAAATGTCTATTCGCTTGATACAATGCAACTTCCAAAGCTGGAATTAGTGACACATTATGCTTACCTTTCTTCTACTCCTGATGATTCCGATTGCTATATTGTGATGGTTAATATAGGCATTGAAAGTGGTAGTATTAGTGTTTGTAAGATGGGTGACAACAAATTTGTAATGCAACAGTTAGATTGGCAGACCGCAATAGTGTCATTGATAAGTTTTGGTGGAAATATGTATGCTCTTAAGTATCACAATTTCACATTGGTACATGTTGAGCTTAAAGGACAAAGTATTGAGTTTGAAGAATTAGTAAGTGATGACCCATTTGAAGATAAATCAATTGGAAGACGAAATAGTTTTTCCTGTATAATGTGTTATATTGGAGAAAGTTGTGACGGTATCATTCTAGTGGTTAAATATTTTTTTGGAGTGAGCGACAGGTATATTCCTTTTGAAAATATAAGAGTTTTTAGAGCAGATTTATCTACAAAAAAGTGGGTCGAAATGGAAACTATAGGAGAGCATACAATTTTCCTTGGAAGCATCGGAAATCTAATTTGCATTCGTAGTGATAATGTGAATGTGAAAAAGAATTGCATATATTTCACTGAAAGAAAGGATAGAAAGCTTTATGTATTTGATATGGAGGACAAAAGTATTACTGTCAATCTTCCTTGTCCTAATGTTACAATACGTTCACGTCCACTGTGGATATTGTAATTATTCAATTTATAATTTATTTGTGTTTGAAATCAAGCTAATTAAGGCTTTTTACTTTTAATTCATTATGTTTTAATTTCGAGTATTTTTAATTCTAGACTATTGTATAATTTTTTTTAACCTTTCAAACATATTTATTATAAAAAAAAAAACAATTATGGGAACAAAACTGTTTTAAATCAGGTAATTTAAAACAACTTTAAAATACAGTTTGATTCCAATTATCTTTGCAAATTTTAATGATTTTTAAAATTATTTACACCTTTTCCCATATTTATTTAAATAGTAATAAAATTACATATCGAGACATATATATATTATTCATACTTTTGCAGTTATCTTATCATTGAACAAATATACACTAAAAAATATTATAATTATTTATTGTTTATAATTTAACCTTCTAATTTTATTATTTAAATATCTAATAGAAAAATATTATCGGTGTATCGCACGGGTAAAATATATACTAGTATATATATACTCCCTCCGTCCCATTTTATGTGTCTGGTTCGGTTAACGAGGCTTGACTGAAGTTATTTTTAATTCAATTTTTCATAATATTAAGTTTAGTATTAATATACAAAATTTATATATTTAGAAACTACACTAAAAGTACTATTAAACACAAAAAATCAAATTTAAAAATAAGTAAAAAATGATAAAGAAAATAAACAAAAAAGAAAGAGTTGGATTGACCAATGAATAGTAAGTATGACAGATAAAATGGGACAGAGGGAGTATATGATTACTACTATTAATATATAAGTTTTGTATACTAATATTAAATTTAATATTATTTCAAATTAAATTTAAAATAACTTTTTTTTTGTATTTAATTTTTTAGTGAATGACGTATGAAATAATCACTGTCTGAGTGGCCCTTTCTTTCTTCAAGCTAGCAAACCAGAAAAGATCACATCTTTCTTCCTCAGTATTACACTCACTCAGTAATTTTCTCGGGCAATCCAAACGCCACCGCCAACAATGTCTACAGAGTATTATCCCCTTTTTGTGGCTTCCCCTCCTATTCCGATAAACAACAAGTTTGCCATATTGACATGTTAAGAGAGTACCACATTGATAAAATAAGAAAGAAAATATGGGTTTATAAGGCTATGGGTTAGACTAGCTAATTGGTTGAATTCAATCTTTTAGTGTGGTTTGGCCCATGTGCATTATAGCACAGTTCAGTGATCCTAGCCCAATATTAAATTGTAACATGGTATCAGAGCCACCCAAAGGTCATGGATTCGAATCTCTGCGTCACCCTCAAAAAGAGACTTCCACGTGTTGCGCTCGGAAATCCACCGCACACGTTGAGGGGGCGTGTGAGCATAAATATAATATGTGCAGTCCAACTATAAGCTTAGGCTTTTAGTTGAGATGGAGCACGTGCTTTAATTTGGTATCAGAGCCATGCAAAGGTCATGGGTTCGAATCTCTGCGTCATCCGAAAAAAAAAGAGACTATGGTCCACGTGTTGCTTAGAGCCCATCAAAGTCAATCGGCCCGCACACGTGAGGGGGCGTGTTGAGCATATAATATATAAACATAAATGTGCAGTCCAACTATCAGCTTAGGCTTTTAGTTGGATGGAGCACATGCTTCAACATGGTATCAGAGCCTGTTCGGTCCACTTTGTGTTCACCCGGTTATGGTTGGTGAATATATATCTATCCTTTGAAAAATAATGCACATACATTATATTTTTTGTTTTTAGACCATTATATTGATGAATTGCTCGATCAAATGTACTGTTCTTGCTCGCTCGCTAACATTCTGTGTTCTACGGTGAACCTGCAGACTAATGACTCTGGACTTGCTTCATAAGTTGCTAGCCAAGTTGATCCATCGCTTAGGCTTAGGCTTAGGCTTAGCTGGAAGGTTTGATAGGCAGTTTAAAATTGATTTTCAATAACAACTACATACATACTGCATAACAATTGAAGGGCTTTGATCTTCTTTAATTTGGAATTTTGGATAGGACCTGAAATGGTTTCAGACAGTAACCACACTACCAATTCTCGTGAATTGAAGGCGTGTTAACTGCGGGCAGAGGATGGCCGGTATGGAAGATGATATTAAGATTCAATCGCCATGATATATATCGTCTTTCTAGTATAGACATCATCATCATCTCATTTTTACACATATATTATTCTGCATGTCTTAACAAGTGCAGAACGGGGTAGCAGGAATTATTGTATCAAACCATGGAGCTCAGCACTCTCCCGTTACTATTATATATATATGGCCCTGGAAGGGGTTAGTTTGCAATTCTAAGCATGCCTATTATCTCTATAATTTTTATTTTTGGTAGAAATCTATCTTAACAGCAACCCCCTTCAATTCATTCCCTTTTGTATCAGGTTTTATTTTATTGTTGTTATATATTATGATACCTTAATTAATTAGCTTTTTTGGATACATACTTACCATGGCCATCTTGTACTCTGGTTAGGATTTCTTTTTTATAAATAACTCATGTATGATTTTCCTACAAATTAAATATCATGTTCAATTCCATTCCTACAATATAATAATTGTTTTGTAATATTCTAGCTCTAATACATACTACCATAAATGATTCTACTCATTTATCCATTTCGTTTAGATCTCGGGTCATTTGGTTTACGAAACTCAACCTTTTATCAATGAGGGTCTTAGATAGCGCGTGGAAAATGGGAAAGCCATTAATGTTTAGTATGATCATTGGCTACCTGATGACAATGATGGTCATATCCATATCCAATCTGGTCTTTCTCCCCACCCCAGCCATCATTGTAGATTCTCTTATGAATACTGAACTATATAAATGAGATGTTGATCTTATGGATCGGATATGGTTGAGGATTGGGATATTAATCTTATTTAGAGTATTCTGGCCACCTTTCAAAGATATATAAAATTATCTTTAAAGTGAAATTATATTATATTATATTGTCAAGAGTAAATACATGATACTTTCAAGTGATATGCATTATTTGATGGCTTTAGATGGACTGTTACTTGCAATTAATTACTTGGATTGATCCCCAAAAATTAAGATTTTTTTATGGCAATTATATTGTGCACGCATTGTTTACCAACTATTGATCTAATGTAGCTAGTCTTAACATGTTAGTTGTTCTCGATCTCTCTTGCTACCTTTAATTTGTGCTATTCCACATTTTTGCTGATAACTGTGAGATTGCTACTACTTGTTGGAACCTCTTCAGTATTGAGGTAACCATTTATTCCATGACTGGATTCTTCATAATCTGTCCACTTTAACTAAGGAAGAGGCTTGTATTTTTATCATGATTTGTTGGAGCCTTTGGTCTAATAGGAATATATATAATGATAGTCTGTGGAACAATAAAGTTATTACCCCCTACTTTAATTTGCTTATTATATTGTGGAAATATTATTGCTAAAGGATTTATGATGAACTAGGGCGAAGCTCACTATGTTAATCCCACTCACGTACTGTACGTACTATGAGGAATGTTTCTTAGGCTATTTAATTTGTTGATTTAAACCTTATTGAATTTTTTTTTATAATTATATATTTATTTAGATCATTCACAAGCATATTATATATATATGTGTGTGTGTGTGTGTGTACGTATGTATATATAAGCACATACATGGTATTTGTTCAAAACGTTTAATGTGTTTAATTGAAAATAGTGTTAGTTGCTAACTCAGAGGTTGGGAGTTCAATTATTACGCTATACAAATGTAAAAATTTTAACATAAAAAAAAATTAAAAAAAAAAAGGGCTAAAGGCCTGGCATGTTTACCCCGTCAATCCGCCCAGCCACGGGTTGGGTTGGATAAATCTTAACCCATGTAAAAAACATGTTGAATCGGCTCGCCCCATTCGGCCCGTTTCTAGGCGAACCCGAGACGGGTCAAGCTGGCCCGTTTTGACAACTATAGTTTTTCATGCTCATGAAGCTAAAGTTATGGAAATTCATGAGGCTCGAACCTAACTAGAAAGTCAACAATTGGATAATTATATTCAAGAAATTTAGTCTATTGCTCCTTGACTTTTTTTCTAGTGCTATTATAAAAGATATTAAAGAAACAATGAACTTTTTCATCATTTGAATTTCTGTTTTATTAAACAATTTGCGAACCGTATTTCCCATCTTATAATTAGGGAAATTGTTTCTCTTTTTGATCATGTTGTATGATTCTATTCTCCCTCTCATGTATGCATTGATCTCTGGACGTATGATTTGTTTTAAGTAATGAACTCCTTTTTTAAAAAAAACTTTAAAATTTTGAGGTTCATGAATAAATTTATTTTTAAGCATTTTATCATTTGTTTAGTGGAATGTCAAATGCATTAAAATAAATACAGGAGTCAAGTTGTAACTAGCCTTTAATTAAAGGGGCTAAAGGAAAATTTATGTACTCACCAACCATTAACAAAGCGTTTGGTTGGGAGTAATTTCAATTCAACTCCGATGAAATTTTTTAGCATTTGAAACTACATTAAGAGATCACTGGTTCCCTTCATCAACTCATATTATCAGAAGAGATCACTTAGTTTTGCTTCACAATATACTTTCACAAGCTGTCAAATATTTGATTTATTTGAAGTTTATTGAAGCTTTGACTTTTAGTTTGGATTCAAGTTAAGGAAAATTAAAAATTTTCAAGCATATTCAATTTTTGTTTTGTATATTCTGTTGCAAACAAGGATGTAGTACCCTTGCAAGGGATCGATACAAGAGCCTATAGAAAAGAGGACTGGTTGTCCCATCAAAGAAGACTTCCAGGTCAATTAATTTTGCTGATTAGTCATGTTTAACCCAGCATTATCTTCGTATTAGTTCTAGGCTTCTAGCATTTTTATCTGAGTTGTACATATTTTACCATGTTTCCCACGAATTCTCTTTGAAAGTTCCTCCACGTCCATTGTAACTTACATATAATTACAATTCGTGGCCTTCATTATTGCCATGATTCTTTCGCACTACTCTACTTGTGAACTTAATTACTAATTTTTTAGAATTCAAATTACATTTTCAAGAAGCGATTGTAATGTTTTGGACCGTTTCATCGGCTATATATCTCCCCTGCCATTGGTAAGCTGTTTGAAGTCCTCAGCAGTGAAAACTTCCCATTTATTTGGAGGAGATTATGAAGCTGAAAATTTTGGCAATATTTTCATAAGTTTATGTATTGTTTTAAAGTATACTAGTTGTTGGGTTTTAATTATTTTTGTTTATCAAATTTCTTAATTTTATAATATAATCTTTAGTTAAAATATAATATAAATGTCCAGGTTACTAGTTCAAATTGGATAAAATTCAATATATTTATTTGGTGTTATCTATTTATTTTATTTTATTAAATGGAGTTATGTATGGAGTAACATTTTGAAATGTGTAAAATGGGACAGAGGGAGTAATAATCCTGTATAAATTATATTTACAGCATATGTATAACAACTATTAATTTCACAATTTTTTTTTTATAAAATGTAAACTTAAATTCAGTTACATAGTATAAATAATGGATTCATCTTTTAAAAATGTAATGTAAATATTATACTTTTTAAAAAAATATTAATGATAGTGCATACATTTCTCTAAAAGTATATGTATAATAACTATTAATTTCACATATATTCTTGAACAAAATGTATATATGGTATTTTTAAATTTTAAGTCATTGTAACCATATGGGTTTAATCATTCTTTGAATATTTTGTTAATATATATACATAAATAAGGAATGATAAGGAAAGACATTATTTACAGCCTGCCGTATTCCTCAATTACTGAATTCAATTGATATGAGGGAATTCTAAAATATAATTTCATTTTGTTTAAATGAGAATAAAATATTGAAGGGACTATGATTTAATTTTGTTAAGTATTGTAATATTATGTTGACTGATTTCAAATTTTTAAATAAATAAATTAATAAATATATAAATACATATATAACCTACAAACATGCAACCGTATAATTGAATAGCATTTAATTACGTACATTAACATAATATAGTAATATTTTTTTTGAATACTATAATATACATCATATAGTAATTTGATTGTTGGAATTTTTTTTTAATATTATCATGAGAGGAATTTAATTATGTACATTAACATTATATATATATATATATGCATGTATGTATGTACATAAATAAGGATTTTTTTTTAATATTATATGTATGTATGTATGTACATAAATAAGGAATCTATGCATGAATGGAATTCAATAAAATATTTCATTAATTTCCGTGTATAATAAGGAACGGAATCATATTTTGAATATTTTGTCAATTTTAGCCATAAATAAGGAATGATAAGGAGAGGTAGAATTTCTCATAAGGAATTATTATATAATATTATGTTGACTGATTTTAAATTTTTTGGACTAAAATGAGCGGGAAAGCTAGCAATTCTGTTTATATATATATATATATATATATATAGATTATTTCTTAAGTTCTAAGGTAATGTTTGCCAGCCGAAGCGGTTGTCGAGCAGCCATAAAATCAACAATTATTATTATTATTTAGGACATTTTAATTTTTAGGCAAAAATTTGTGTGAGATCGCCTCACGGATTTTAATTCATGAGACAGGTCCGATCAACATAATTTAAGTTATAGTTAGGCTCTGTTTGGCCGAGCTTATTTAGGAGCTTATAGCTTATTTTAAGCTACTAATAAACTATAAGCTCTGTTTGGTAATGTTCATAAAATAAGCTAGTAGCTTAAAATAAGAGCTTATTTTTGAACACTACCTAAAGTAGCGTTTCAAAATAAGCTAGTAGATTCCTAACTTTTTTTTTCCATCTTTAACCTTATTATTTTAAAGAAATGACATCATTTACCCTTCTCAATTAAAACTTCTTTGGCTAAACCATTTTGACTTTTTTCTCTTCAATATGTCTGGTTGTAATTTCAATTTGACATTGTGTGTTTGAACATTGATTTTTTTATGAACTAATCTTATGAATTATACACATTTGGTTTTACTTTATATGTTTTCAAATATATGTTCTTACTATATATTTTATTAAAATATATTGATTTCACTATTTTATATTTTAATATATAAAGAAGCCTATTTAAATTTAAAACTATTTAATTGTATGAAGATGCCCTTTTTAGTCTTTTTACATTTATCAGCTTATCAAAAAACTAATTTTACCAAACACTTTTAAGCATAACAGCTAGCTTAACTAGGGCTGTGCATCGGACGGCTCGGATCGGTACGGACGGAGGGTTGACTAATCCGAGCGGATTTCGGATTGACCATTTAAATATCCAATCTCTCTCTCTCTCTCTCTCTCTTTTTTTTTGGATTAATCCTTTTGGTTTTGCTAATTGTCGGGGGGGGGGGGGGGGTCGGTTCGGTCGGATATCCGACATTTGTTCGAATTTGTAATATATGCAAAAACAATTGAAAATATATTAAAATTACTGAAAAACTATATATATCAATATCATACTAAATACTAAACTTGTAAATACTAATTAGTAATTACTAGATACTAAGTACCAAGGTCTTACTATTAATTATAATAAGACCTAAGTACTAAGTAATTAAGTACTAAGTAGTAACTAGTAAGTATTACTAAGTACTAACTGATTCTTCATTCATTCAAAGTTCTAACTTCTAAGACCTAAGTACTATTACATAATTACATACCAAAATGGAATGGCAGATTGGCAAAATGCCTAATTACAAATTACAAGTTTCCAATCCACAGACAAGAATATTTAACTTGTAAATACAATTATACAAAACATTTGGAAGTTGGAACAATTCACATTCACATAAATGAAAGAAGTACTCAAGTACTCAATCACACCAACAGAATGCCAACAGATGAAGCATTGCAGCCATCCAAATCCAATATCCAAAGATGAAAGACATACACCTACTACTCTTCCTGTGAAATGTTACAAGTTAGTGAAAAGGATTGATAGTTTAGTACACATTAGTGCATTAAATAAGCAAACTGTAAAGGCAATAAGGGATTATATAATTAAAACTTTAATAGTAAATAGTAATTACTTATTAGTTGGCAGTTGGCTCAGGAAGCATTTATCCATATCAAATTTAGATTAATGGCAAATTGCTACAATATGTATAGAGCAACATACCAACTTAATCCTTCTTTTCAGTTTATTGGTGGAAGCTTCATCATTGTCATATATAAAACTATAAAAGGGACAACCATAACTATATAAGGCAGCAACTCACAGAAAGTTACCAAGCCTTACCGCCTTTTATACTTACAGCGATCCAGTGCAATCAAGGAATCAAGGCATCAAGCCAGCAACTAATAACATATAGTTACCAAGGCCTCAAAAATACCAACTGAGGTTAGTCACTTATTCAAGTAAAGTAAACATAATTGACAATTAATTAGTTTGAGACACAAGTATTCAAGTAATGTAAAGTGTAAAGAATAACATTACAGGAATTGTAGCCAGTGTAGAACCAAGAGTCCTTCCACTCCCACCATCAACATTAAACTCTGCAAAAAAAAAAAAAAAAAGGAAGATAACTTTGTTAAATCAGATTTGTAAACATGTAAAAGAAAAAATGATGTGTAAAACACTAAAAGTACTACCTTTTTCAAACCTCTCCAAGTCTTCCAGATTTTCTTCAATACATAGGGGAGTATTTGGCTGCCTAAGCCAATCCTGGGTACACACCAAAGCTTCCACAATTTTTGGAGTTAATGAACTCCTAAAACGATCCAATACTCTCCCAGATGTACTGAAGACAGATTCAGAGGCAAAATTTGAGATAGGAATAGCTAGGACATCTTTAGCAAGCTTAGAAAGGATGAGAAACCTTTCACAATTAATCTTCCACCATCTCATAATGTCAAAAGAGTTATCCTCCTCAACTATTGCCTCACTCAAGTAGATATTCAGTTTAGTTCCCCCCTCCTCCTGCTTCCAACCTTTGTTTTTTAATATGGGACTTGAGGAAATGTTGTGGCCTTCCAACAGACTGGACAGAGGTAGATACAAAACTAGCACTACCAGTAGATGCAGACATAGAAGAAGCATGAACAGATTGGTCAGCAGAATAATCATCAAATAACTTATTCAAACCAATAAGAACTTTAGCAAAGTATGGTTTTCCTTTCTCCTCAACATACATATGATTGATTTGAACATGCATATACTCTAATTTATCCTTGGGTCTAGAATGTTTGCATAGAAAATCATAAGATTCATCTTGTCTATATCACCCCAATACTTTTCAAATTTTAATTTCATGTTTTTCCCCATAAGGCCCACTGCCCCACCAGCTTCCACCATTCCATTTAATAGGCAGTACAAATCAGAAATTTCACTGAAAAATGTGTTAGCACTTAGCAGTCACATATAAAGATCCAAAAATCCTAACTGTCATATCATAAAAACATTTCAACAGCTGCACCAAATTGCCAACAGAATCCCAGTCCATAAAATCAGGCACAAAATCACCCAAGTCATATTTGAAAGAACTATCAGACTCTTCACAAGATTCAAAGACTTTTTGATAAGTCAAAGCAGATTGTAACATCAAATAAGTAGAGTTCCATCTGGTTGGAACATCTAGACACAAAGAAGACCTTTGCTCAATTGCTAACAAATCAGCCAAGTCCCTGAACTTCTTTAGCCTAGCAGGTGAATTCCAAACATATCTGACAACCTCACTCACCTTTTTAACAGAAGTATCACACTCCTTTAAGCCATCTTGAACAACCAAGTTAAGGACATGGGCAATGCATCTCATGTGAATGTATTTAGCGTTCATAGTTGATGTTCCCCAAGACACTATTTTTTTCTTAAGAAACCCCATAGCAGTGTCATTAGATGAGGCATTATCCACAGTCACAGTAAAAACATTCCTAAGACCCCACTCAAGCAAACAAGTTTCTAGGGCCTTTGCAAGATATTCCCCTTTGTGAGATGTAACAGGGACAAATGCTATGATTTTTTTATGTAGCTTTCACTCAAAATCAATGAAATGGGCAGTCACTACCATGTAGTTAATTCTTTGGATGGATGCTCAAGAATCATTGGTAATACTAACCATGTGAGTGCTTTCTCTTAGAAAGACCTTCAATTTCAGTCTCTCCTCTTCAAAGACCACTAGGATGTCCCTACTAATAGTCCACCTAGATGGAACCATAAACCTAGGGCATGCAACAACAATAAATCTCCTGAAACCTATTCCCTCTACAAACCTAAAAGCCAGTTCATCTATGATTATCATTTCAACCAAGTCCCTCCTAATTGACTCTTGATTAAATACCCAGTCCCCTATTTCTCCCTCAGTAGGTTGAGATGCATCAGAGGTACTAACTGCTTGAAAGGTTAAAAGGGACTGCCTAGTATCCTTGGAGTGAGGATTTTTCAAATAGCTTTGCATATGGGCTCTTAAGAAAGATGTTCCATGTTTCTTTGACTCACACTTGTATATTTTAGCACAGTAAACACACTTCCATTCTAGAGTAACATCATTACTGTCTTTTATTTTATTCTCGCAAAATGATCCCATACTCTGGATCTGGCCTAAACTTGTTTCCTCTTCTTCTCAGAAACTGCAGGAGGAGGTTGCTCATTCTGTTGATTATTAGCCTCAACAGTTTGGGCTTCCACCACCGTGGGTTCCTCAACTGAAGAATTGGGAGGTTGACTACCAGACATACTGATATTATCCATCTAAAACATGGGTAATATCAGTACACATGGACACATAGTAGGATTCAATTGCAAGAGTAATAGACAAAGTAATCCAGACCAGACTCAGGATAATCCATACAATTACACATTTACACATAATATCCCAGAATCAGACACATTTTGTGTCATCATTTTCCAAGAACACACAATTTATTTATTGTGGTTTTTTTTTTTATTGAGAATACATTTAACTGATTTAAGGGCATACATCCATAAACTTGAGTACTTGACTATAGTACTAGACAAAGAAATCCAAATTCAGGGGGTAATTGATAAACATATACTGTTTTATTGTTTATCTAGACAAAGGAATTTATTGATTCCAGTCCATCATTATCAGGATTTCAACACAGTGGGCTTCCACCACTTAATCGGTACATTATAAACTTATTAAGTTATCCCAAATTCCCAATAAACATGCAACGAGTCAATGCTCCCACCAAAATATCACAAAATTGCTAATAAAACAATTTTAACAAACTAGGGTTTGCAATAAACAAGCAACGAGTCAGTGCTCCCACAAGAATAACACAAATAATCGCAAAATCGCTAAGAGATCCATTTTAATAAACTAGGGCTTGCAATAAACAAGCAACGAGTCAATGCTCCCACCAGAATAACACAAATAATCACAAAATCACTAAGAAATCGCTAAGAAATCAAATATATTAAACTAGGGTTTGAACACCTACTTCGTTTCTCACAAATACTACGGAGAACAAGGGCTTCTAGAACATATATCACCACGAAAGGTTCACCACTTCACCGTCCACCACTAGCCTACGGGTTTCCACCAGTCGATGTGTCGAACATTGGAACATTCGAACAGAACCAACGAGCAACGACCACCGCTAGGAAGTAATTGAGTCCAGAGGACCAGAACTCAAGGAATGTCCAGACTGAGAGTCTCCCACAGTCACACAGTCACACACTCACTCAGAAGTAAGAAATCAGAATTGGAGAATCACAAGAGATCAAGATACTAGAGAGTACTGAGTAGAGAGAACTCAGAGAACAGACAAGAAGAAAACCCTATCTGAGAGATCGCGACTGCGCAAATGAGGAGAGACTAGGAGTCTCAATCTAGCAACGCGCATATATATACTTCACCTCAAACGACGCCGTATACTATTAGGTTTAGGTATCCCTATTTTAAATCGGGTAATCGGATGGATCGGACTCGATTTTGGACCCCCCCTACTCGCCACCGATGAACCGACGTCGTTTAGCTCCCACGGTTCGGATTCAACTGTTCGGGTTCGGCCCGGTTCGGTCAGTTTTTTCGGGTTGTTCGGTTTCTGCACTGCCCTAAACTTAACAATTTTTCAGATTTCAGCTTTGAGCTTATCTCTTTTCAGTTTTCAGCTACTTTTCAATTTTCAGTTAGGTTTGCCAAACATAGCCTTAGGATTATGAGTTGGTTTTTGACAGGTTTTTATAACCCAAATTATATTGATCGACCCGTATTACATATTGAGACCTGTTAAACGGTCTCACACAAGTGTGATCACAATTTTTATAGGGTAATACTTGTGTGAGACCGTATCACAATCTTAATCCGTAAGACGAGTCAAATCATTAATCAAAGATTTAACCTGTCTCAGGAATTGAAACCCATAAAAGTGTAAATTTTTGCCATTTTTATACCACTTCACTTCTTTCCATTTCCCCTAATTATAATTCTCCTTACAATATAATTGAATTCGAATTCATACTTTATCCATATCTTATTTATTACTTTCCCCCTCTAATTCTAACCCTTTTCCCAACCAAAAGCCGTGTAAAAGTTCCGTTCTGGAATAGTGTTTACACAGATGACGATGCGTATTCCGTATTCCGTATTCGTAATCGTAATCAGTGGTAGGTAAGCTATTGCCTATTGGCATTTGGTTGTTGCAGTTGAAGCGGATAGAAAAAGGTGTCTCCCACCCAGCCACTGAGTACTGAGCAGAAGCGTCTTCATCAGTCCACTCCATTTCAATTTTCAGAGTTCAAACGCTTTGCGGCAATGGCGGTGTCCTCAGCATCTCTGGCTTCTCAACTCTCCGGTCCCGCCTCCACTCCTAACTTCTCCGGCCTCCGACGATCTATCCCCACCTCCCTCACTCTCCCTACCACTCAATCCTTCTTCCACACCGTCGACTCTCGCCTCCGCCTATCGTCTTCTGGCAAAGGCTGCCGAGCCGTCGTCGCCATGGCCGGCTCCGGAAAGGTAGGTTTTTTTGTTCTCCGTGTTTTTTTTTTAATTAGTATTTTGGCATCTGGATTCGACAGTGGAGTGTATTCGCAGATCTGATATTCATTGTAATTATGACTGTTTTTTTTGTTTATGTATTTTCTACAGTATTATAGTTTAAACTGGAGAAATGTTTTATGTTTCGATGATTATGATGATGTGATGCGAAATTAACAACTATTTCAAATTACTTCCAGTTTTGATGGAATAATTTGGAAGAGCAGATTACTAGCAATTTTAAGTTATTGAACTAGATAATAAACTGTTGTTTCTTTACGATAAGTTCAGAGGATTAGATTCAAAGTATGATATCATTAGGTGTACTAATTATCAAGTTAACTTGCAGATTATCTTGAGGAAAAAGAGGGAAACCCTTAAAGGAAAACAATGTTCTTTATAGTTTTGGTGCCAAAGTTGTTTGCTTCAATAACATGCTCTATACTGTCTTTAGTTAAACTATCATTCAGTAGCTGAGGGCAGTTTAAGTAAATTATTGTGCAATAGCATTACATTCAATGACATTCTTGTTGCTATATTTCTTCTCATTAATTGCCATTTGACTTGTTACAATTTACCACTGAATATTGATTTTTGTCTATATTGTTTGCTTGCAGTTTTTTGTTGGTGGAAACTGGAAATGTGTAAGTATTATCTCTTAATCCACTTATAAAAACCCATCATATCCTCATGTTGTATTTATAGCCCTGTGTGTTTTTTGTCAAAGCTTTTCGCATTTTCTCCATTTGACACATGTGTAGTGCTCTTGATTCTTGATGTTCTTAATTTCTTTTTCTTGGACATTTCTTACAGAATGGAACAAAAGAGTCTATAGCCAAGCTAGTCTCTGACTTGAACAGTTCAAAGCTGGAGCCTGATGTTGGTTAGTTCATCATTTCTCTTTATTTGCCACTTAGATGTAACTTAAAATAGATATCTGTAGTGCTGTATCAGTGGTGTGTGTTGATGGTATTGTATCTAAGTCTATCCTCAATTAATGAAATCTAAATCAAAATTTTGAAGAATCAAAGTTACCTTTATCCATTAAATTTATTTTTTCCCAGAATATATCACTATTTTTTTTTATTTTTTATTTTTTTGAAAACATATATCACTATTTCTATCCTTCAAAATTTACAGATGTGGTGGTGGCACCTCCTTTTCTGTATATTGATCAAGTAAAGAACAATTTAACTGATCGGGTTGAGATTTCTGCTCAGAATTGTTGGATTGGAAAGGGTGGAGCTTTTACTGGAGAAATCAGGTGAAGCAAATATGTTGCAAGTTGGATGTCAAAAGATAATCATTTCCTTCTTCTGTAAAACCTTTCATGAAAAAGATAACAATATAAGTTCAGTGTGTCCGGTGAGGTCTAATTTATTGGATGAGTGCTGTTTGTATGTTTTACTTCTCATATGGCATTCCTTTTCATCACAGCAATGTGTGTGGACTTGATTGATGGATCACTGGGACCTTTGTCTACTCACTATTCACAGCATTCTGACTAGAAAGCCATTTTACTTCAGCTAATACAAATAAGTTGAAGGAGTTTACTTGTGGTTAGGATTGATTTCTTAAATAGTCCTCTTCATTTCCATTTACAGCGTGGAGCAGTTAAATGATATTGGATGCAAGTGGGTCATTCTTGGTCATTCTGAGAGGAGACATATAATTGGAGAAAATGATGAAGTAAGAATTTTAAATACATATAATAAGAGAGGGAAAATTAAATGTTTGCTATACCTTAGAAATTTCCTCACAATACTTCATTTTGAATTGCTCTGCAGTTTATAGGAAAGAAGGCTGCTTATGCCTTGAGCCAGGGTGTTGGAGTTATAGCCTGCATCGGGGAACTTTTACAAGAAAGAGAGGCAGGAAAAACTTTTGATGTCTGTTTCCAACAATTAAAGGCTTTTGCAGGCAAGATTTTGTTGATTATATTCCTTCTTTTGATTAAAAGATGTGTGCTTTTTACGATCTTGTGTGTGGGGAGGGGAGGAGTTGGTTGGAGACAGGTTTTTCTTATTCACAGTTCTGTTGCACATCTTTTAGTTTAATGACAGTAGATTAACAATGTGCAGATGCTTTACCAAGTTGGGATAATGTTGTCATTGCATATGAGCCTGTATGGGCTATCGGAACTGGCAAAGTGGCCACACCTGAGCAGGCTCAAGAAGTGCATGCAGCTGTTCGTGATTGGCTTAGTAAGAATGTCTCATCAGATGTTGCTTCAAAAACACGTATTATCTATGGAGGTACTGTTTTCAACGTACATTATATATGCAAAGCAAAATCTCTGTTTAGGTGCATGTCTGGGTTGGTTTATAATATGTCCACTTTTAGACGACTAATCTCTGATATTTTACTCTAATGCTGGGAAACATTTCATAAATTATTTAAATATAAAGATAATTTAACTTCCAAGTCCAAAAATTGAGGGTAAAGTACTGCTCATATAAAAGTCGGAGGCTCACAAACTGCTAATGTCTGTCCATGAATTTACTACGGGTGTTACGTGCTTATTAGGAGAATATGCTGCAATGTCAACAATTTGGTGTGCCATCTTGGCTTTCTCAAAATTGTTCAAGAATTTTATGAAGTTGATGGTGTTTTACAGAAGTTGAAATTATTTGACAGGTTCTGTGAATGGAAGCAACTGTGCCGAACTTGCAAAGAAAGAAGACATTGATGGATTTCTAGTGGGAGGCGCTTCCCTAAAGGTATTTTCTTAACCAACCCCGATCTCCTAAAGTATTTCTTGGTTCAAACATCATTCTGCTGGGCTGGAGATCATAACTAACTTGACTTTCTGTTTCTGCATTTGCACAGGGTCCTGAATTTGCCTCCATTGTTAACTCTGTCACTTCCAAAAAGGTTACTGTCTGATTATAGTTTAGTCCCTCCGTTTGATGGTCATACCATGCATGCCAAATAAATGAGTGGGAGAAATTCCTGTAGCATATGCATCATGCTATATAGGTTGATACATACATGGTGGGTGAAATTTTTGATAAAATATTTGCTGTCATCACAATGTAAGTCGAAGAAGACGTTACTTGAAAGAACGTTTTCATCCACCTGTCATATAATGCTTTGATGTTATGCCTTTCTGTTTAGTGATGTGATACATCGACTAGGAATAATGATTCGTGAACGAGTTTTGATCTCTTTACAATGAGAGCTAATAATAAGACACTTCAGAATGTAATATTATGCATTAGCCGTGTTAATATATATATACACACACACACACACACATATATATATATATATATATATAGTGATGTGATACATCAACAAGGAATAATGATCTGTGAACGAGAATGATCTGTGAACGAGTTTTGATCTCTTTACAATGAGAGCTAAAAATAAGACATTTCAGAATGTAATATTATGCATTGGTCGTGTTATATATATATATATATATATATATATATATATATATATATATATATATATATATATCAGGTTCAGGTGCGGTCGTGCGGTTCACATCACTCAATGTTACGAAATACACCACTCAATGTTAAGAAACACACCACACAAATATGTACTGTGGTGTGTTTCTTAACATTGTGGTGTGTTTCTTAACATTGAGTGGTGTATTTTGTAACATTGAGTGGTGTGTGACCGCACGTAACATTGAGTGGTGTGTGTCGCATCTGAACCAAAATATCGTGGGTAAGATCGTGGGTTTCAATGGTCATGATCGAATAGAAAATATTGGTTAAAATGTATTTAAAGGAGAAGGGGTAAATTAGTAATGTATGCGATATTCTTTATATGGTTTAAATTGTAATTAATATTAGGGAAAATAACACTTTTAGCCCTGAATTGTTTTACTTTTAGTAATTTAGTCCCTCTAAATTAATTTGAACAAACATAGTCCTTCAATTGTTTATAGTGTGACACATTTAGTCCCTAGAATTATATAATTACAAATTTGGTTAATAAATCCTTTTTTTATGGGGTTATATTTGCCAATTATTCTACATATTAAAACTTCTTTCTCTCCATCTCCATTCTCTCCTCCATCTCCATTGTATAAATTCTCATTATTAATAACGCTAATAATATTTCATTCCTGCCGACGAAGAACTGCATAGACCTGGATTCCCCACGAAATTTGATAGAAAAAAAAAGAAGCTGTAATCAAACACTAAAGACAAAAAATTGTAATTATATATATATATATACACATACACGTGAGAAGAAAACAGAAGAGAATAATGGATATGAATTAATTGATGAGGTTATGTGACTTTGCATGCCAATTTATGCATGTTTAGATGAGAACTTTTCGCCACATGTGCTGATGATGGATGGTGGAGAAGGCTACGTGCTGCAAATCTGCGCAATTTCCAATAAAAAACATGGATTTTGTGGAGAAGATGGATTATACATCTAACAATGGAGTTTATGTAGATTCTATAATCTTGTTAGGCATGAAAACAATGCACTTCAGAATTAGAGAAAGAAACTTTAATGTGTAGAGTAATTGATAAATATAATCCCATGAAATAGAGATTTATTAACTAAATTTATAATTATATAATTTTAGGGACTAAATGTGTCACACTATAAACAATTGAAGGAATAAGTTTGTTCAAATCAATATACATGGGCCAAATTTTCAAAAGTAAAATAATTTAGGTGCCAAAAGCGCCGTTTCCCCTTAATATTATGCCCATATTTGTAGGAGTAGATGCACACGTAAAAGATGTAATATTTGATATTGTAATCAGTCATCCTTTGAAAACGCGGAGACCAGGGTAACAATGGAATCACCATCTCTGATTGAGAACGCAAGTACGATTGCACAAGCTGATTTTTTTTTAATATTTTTGTTTTGCTATTTAAAAATAGAAAATGATCGATGGTGGTGGTGCATTCGAGTATATACTGTTTGCAAACATATGGAAAAATAAGAGCGGTAAGGAGTTTAAGTGGTTTGAATTTACATTAAGGGTCCGTTTGAAAAGCAGGAAAATGACTTCTGGAAATGTTTTCCGGAAAATGAGTCATTTTCCGGAAAACAGTTTCATTTCCAGTGTTTGGATGTATTATGAAAAACTGTCTTTGTGTGTTTGGTTCATTTTCTGGAAAATGGATAGAATTGTATAATTAAACATTGTAATTGTTTTATTTAAAATATAAAAAATTATAATAGTTATTAAAATAATGGTATTTAATAAAAAAAATAGAATTTATAAAAAAATAAAATAAATAAATAATAATAAAAAATGTAGCAAAGGTTTTCGGCAATTTCCCCACCTCCTTGGTCCATGGTCATGGGTGATATGGCTTGGTTTTGGTCGAAAACATACGAAACAGCTATTCTGGCGATTTTGTAAAATGACTTACGGAAAAAAATTCCGTAAGTCATTTTCTGGAAAAATGAACTGATTTTCCTTGGTCAACGGAAAACATTTTCTGTTGACCACATTTTCCGGACGTTGCCAAACACAGAAAACTCGGAAAACATTTTCCGGAAGTTATTTTACGGGTTACCAAACACACCCTAAGGTTATGGTATGTGTGAATGACAGTGTAAGGTGTGTGCAAACTGGTAGATGAAAACAAATGGAAAAATAAGAGTGATACGGGGTGCAAGTGGTTCGAATGTGCATTAATGTTATGGTGTGTGTGCATGATAGTGTAGGGCGTGTGCAAACTGGTGGAGGCAAATGAATGGAGAAAGAGGAGTGGTAAGTTGTGTGCATTCGACTGTATACCATGTGCAAACTGATGGGGAAATAAAAGGGGCAATTGGTAGAAGAGCAATTATTACCAGTATTGTTCTGTACTACATTAATAGCCATGTGTGCATCCTAGCCCAGCACGATTGTAAATTGATGGAAAAATAAGAGTGCTTAGTCTGGAAAGGGGGGAAAAGTCAAATCCAGGTCACGGTGTGTGCATACGCGAGTAGAACGTGTGCAAACAGAATGGAGAATAAGAGATGCAAACATGCAAATAGAGGGTGTTTGTGAAGTGGTTTTTGGAATTGTGTGAGGAAAAAATAGAAGGTAAAAACGCCATCGTGAGAGATTTGGGTAATTTTAGATGGGATGCACGATCTGTTTGTTGTTTTGTTTCTTAATTTTTTGGGTTGTTAATGGTTGATGAAGTCATAAGGACTTCAGTTGTTAAGGTTGTGCCGTTTGTAGAAGCTTAACCGAATCAGCAAGCTGATGAGGCAACACAATCATCGACTGAGGAGTCAACCCGAGAGGATGAGGAGACAGTACATCCAATGGTCAATAATCATTTTCTTACCTAAGTGGTAAATGTAGCCGAAACGTCAACTCATATCTCTACTCCTACTTGAGAAGTTGCAGAACCGAGCAATAATGCTGCATTGTGGATATTCCAAGCCGTTCATCGCCCACTTGAGAGGTTAATGAACCGAGTGGTGAACCGGCTCGAGGAGTAGTTAGCTCACCTTTCGTCACACACTCGAGAGGTAGAAGAACTTAGGGGGTGAGGTTGATCCCACAACTACTCGTGGCAACATAATAAACAAGACTCCTAGTGTTTTTGATGAAGGAGTTCTTGCTTCTATAGATTCAGGTTCAACTAGTGGTGAAAATATGGAAGCGCCACTCAATACTGGATAATGTACTTGGTGGCCTCCAGCAAGTCTATGAGGACCAAGGCAAACTCATTGATATCTAGAAAGCCATCAAAACAAAAGTTGACCTCACTGAAGAAAAAGTGGACATGAAGCAGTCAACTCATTTTGGGCAGAAATTAAGAAGTTATACTTGATGAGATCCATGCATGCTATAATTGATTCCTTGCACCCAATAGCAACAGCAGCAGCTGATGATACCAAAAAGGGGGAAGAAAGACACCCCAGACCAGAAGCCAGTCAAGCTAGTCTGAGAGGTCCACTAATTCTTGGTACTCCAACTTCTTCTTCGAGAGGTAGTGCTAGAAGAACTCAAACCACCAACATCAACACAGATTGGAGAGTAGTTCCTTTTGTACCCTACGAAGAAGGAAGTGACAAGAGGTTTAGAGGTGAAAATCTGCCACCATGGACTAAGAAGTAGGACAACAAGAGAAGGATAGATTATGTACCTTGATATCTACTATTTTGTACAATAATTCACCCCTTATTTTAGTTGTTTTAATGTTTATTTTCTTTATCCTAATGAAATTTAGAATTGTTTGTGTGTTATATTATCCCAAGAGTTGAATTATTCACAAGGAGCATGCAGCAAATGAAGAATTTTGGAGCAATTTGGACAAGTTTTGGAAGAAAAGAAAATTACCAAGAAAGAATAGGAAACAAGAATAAGAATTGGAAAATAATTGGAAGTTGTCTCATGGGCCAAGACCCATCTATCTCCTATATATTCTACATATTCTCTACAATTTAAGGAGTCCCCTTACAGAGTTCCCAACCCTAGTTAGTTTTAGTTCATTTTTCCCGTTTCTTTATATTTCCCTAGACTAGTTTAGATTAGTTTTATATTAGATTATTTAAGTTCAAGCTTGGAATCAAAGATTGAAGTTAGATTGTTCTTCATTATCAGTAAAGTTTTCTCTTCCCTTTATATTCCTTGCAATGTTTATGGTTATTTATTATAGTTTTGCTTTGTTTACTTTTATGATGCATGAGTAGTTAGCTTTTGGGTTTGGATTAGTGTGTTAATCTTGATGTTCAATTTATGATTATTGCATAAAGGGATTGAATCTTTTGCCTAGAGTTTATGTTGATTTGGGGATTTCTTTGCACTAGTTATTGGTTTGTGGCCATAATTAATTGCTAGTCTAGGAGAGGGATTCATTACAACGACAGTTGGATAGAGACCTCGAGCCTTACCAATTTCAACCTAATTTTCCTGCTATGAAAGTAGAGGTAATATTGGGGGCTTACAATGCTTAGGTGCTTAAGGTTATGATTGATGCATCACGACAGTGGGGCAATTTTAGTCTAATTCTCTTATTGATTACGAAAGTAGCTGAGTGAATTCTTTTGTGCATTGCCCATAAATCCCTTGGTTAATTATTCTTTCCCTAATTTTGAGTTTGTTAGAACATCAAGGTTACAATCCCCCTGATCTGACCCATACCTTTATCATAGTTTTCACTTTAATTAATTGCTTACTTTTATTCCACATCATTCAGTCTTTGTTACTTGGATTCTATAAATTCATATACTCTAGTGCCTGGTAATTCACACAGTTACGTGCCATAACACCAATCCTCTGCGGAACGACATTACACCCTTTTTACACTCATCATTTGTGCTCATCATACTTTCTCGAAGTGAAGCCCTTGACAAGCAAATGAAGCGAGATGAAGCCAATGAAAAGGCAAAGAAGCATCAAAGGGCTGAAGTTGAATGAAGAATAAAAGGCGTATTTGATTCCCTTAGGAGGATCACAAAAGTCTTCTACTTCTCGAACCATTCGAGAGATAACCACTTGGGTTACTCTACCATTTGTTTGAATGTTGAGCAAAAAATCCTAAGTCTAAATAAAATAAATTGGGATTCCTATCATTTGGTATGATCAAAATCTAAACAAAATGTTCCTAATAATTTCCCTTTTTGAAGAAGCCAAAACACTATACCCATATTATTAAGCTGTAATTATTCATGAAAAGGATCTTTCATTACAAATAGCCCATAATTGAGTTTGACAATTTACAATTCTAAGAATTAAAAATTATTTGAAATAAACTAACTCAATGCAACCCACACAAAATTCTTTTATTCAACATCTCAAAATTACAATTACATAGATTTTTTAATAAAAACAAAAAATTGAATAAAATTTACAATTTAATTATCTTGTAGCCTTTGTCTTTCTTCCTCTTGTTGTTCTTCCTTGTCTTGGTTGCGACTTGATCCAATATTCAGTTGATCTGATGCCTTATGCCTCTAATGTTATCTCTTAGAACGAGGTGGCCAAAATAGTGTTTGATCTTAAAGCTCATGTAATTGTGGAAGGCTTTAATAACATCACTTCCTGCAATAATGCCACACCTCCACCATCTTATCAGTTCAGTTGTATTCATCCCATCAGCGAATGAAACATTGTTATCTCTTAAAGCCTCAAAGATGGCACTGGTAAGAGTTTCATCAGATTCTGTGC
>CP025655.1:9457698-9570344 GCA_003576665.1 Ipomoea trifida
GGCTGAAGTTGAATGAAGAATAAAAGGCGTATTTGATTCCCTTAGGAGGATCACAAGGCTGAAGTTGAATGAAGAATAAAAGGCGTATTTGATTCCCTTAGGAGGATCACAAGGCTGAAGTTGAATGAAGAATAAAAGGCGTATTTGATTCCCTTAGGAGGATCACAAGAAAATGGCTAGGAGTGCAAGGGTGGTGCGCCTGAGGAGGACTGCTTCCATTCTCCACCTCTGCGCTTATTATATATTTCCTCCATCTCCATCTCAACTTTTAATTTGCCTCTCATCCTTTCTTTCATGCTCCACTTCCGCCTACATTACTTGTTTTATACCGGAGAGAGCTGAGGCGGAACATCCATTGTTATCTTCTTGCTCTCACTGTCTCATTACAGTAGCTACAAAGATGGAGTGGAGCAGACGATGATGGGGTTTCGGGTTTTCGCCTACTTGCTCCCTCTCGCCTTGCTCTTTCTCATCAGCTCCACCTACTTCAGATTCACCACCTTTAACTTCTGGAACCATACACAACCCCGGCCCAGAAATTATAACAGCCGGAGAGTAGATGATGAGCAGAAGATATATGCAAGTGCTTCATTCTAGCTACATTTCAATTCCTGCCTTCTTATACAGTTTAATTTGTGTTCCCAAGTTATGTATAAGTTGTTCATTTAGCCTGTATGGCTTCCCAATGCCACAAGCTAAGTACCACAAATAATTCAATATTCATCATTACCTCAAACCAACTAAATATCATATATATATATATATATATATATATATATATATATATATATATATATATATATATATATATATATATATATATATATACACCTTAATCAGGTAAGAACCATGTCGCAGGTGAAAACGTAAGTAAGGACAAATCCAAACCATTGATCTAATAGATCTAACGGTTGAAATAAACAAAATTTTGTAATATTTATGAAAATGACCCGCTCATTTTAAAAGTTTATAATATTTATGAAAATGACCCCGCTCATTTTTTACTTAATTTCTCATCCATCAGATCTTGGCATCTTGCAGATCAATGGTTTGGATTTGTCATCACGTTCTTACTTAGGGGCATAGTTCTCATATGATTATGATTTTATATATATATATATATATATATATATATATATATATATATATATATATATATATATATAATTAATCAAATGCGGCATGTGCATTACGTGCGGTCGTGTGGCCCAAGATATGCCGCTGGATGGAGGTGATCTGACGGTGGAGGTTATATATTAGGATTTAGGAAGTTTAATGCTCATAACTTAAGTGGAGGCTTTATGGTAATTGTGAGTGGGAAGGTAATTTTAGAGTACAGAATACACCAACAGACGTATTATTAAAACACACCATTCAACATACTAAAATGCACCTGTTCTTAAATTAAAACACACCACGTAACCACCACACACCAAATGCAACTACTCTCGTAAAATTCACCACCATGTGTATTAAAACACACCATTCTACGTTATAAAATGCACCACTAGAGAAATTAAAACACACCATTCCCCACCATACCGAAATACATCACTCAATTCAAATGCACCAACAAAATTAAAATACACCATTATACGTTATAAAATGCATCAGTTCTCAGATTAAAACAAATCACTTAACCACCACACACCAACTGCAACTACTCTCGTAAAATTCACCACCATGTGTATTAAAACACACCATTATACGTTATAAAATGCACCACTAGACAAATTAAAACACATCATTCCCCACCATACCGAAATACACCACTCAATTCAAATGCACCAACAAAATTAAAACACACCATTATACGTTATAAAATGCATCAGTTCTCAGATTAAAACACACCATACACCAAATACACTTACTATTGCGAATTACACCAATATTATCTTAAATATGAACCAGATTAATGTTGATAATGTACAGAGTATTGTGAATTACTCCATTCTCGTTTCTCTGTTGGAGTCGACCTATGCGTTTTGTTCAGAACGGAGCGCTCGTTGCTGGTGATGGAGTCCCTTCTACGCTCGTCTGGTGTTTGTTGCTCAGTGCTCGTCGACTTCAAGTCTCCGTCGTCGTCTGATCTGATCTGGTTTTGAATTGTAGTGAATTGTCAACATTATCCTTCCCATTCGCGTAGCTAAAGATCGGCGCCTGTATTGTTTGGATTAATATGAAGCCTTAGATCATGGGATCTAATGGTGCAAATAAGGCCACACAGTCGCACGGGGGAGACTGACCGCATCTAATGGGGACTCTATATATATATATATATATATATATATATATATATATATATATATATATATATATATATATATATATATATATATATATATATATATATATATATATTACAAAATTAAACATACTCTGAGAATTATGTTAATTAATTTAAGAATAAATTATGTTAATACGTCTTTGCGAATTTTACAATGACAACGTTCAAGTGCAAACTCACACATTATTATTATATACCATGTAATTATTTGAATTAGAAGGAACACAAATTTAGAAACGATTGTCACATACATACAGTAACAATAATAATCAAATACAAATAAGGGTGTGTTTGGTTCATAGGTTTACACGCTAGGAATGAGAATCAAAATCATAATTAGTGTTTGATTAACAATTTTTTAAAACACAACTATGGGATTTGATTACCCTTCTAATTAAAAACTACATTCCCTAATTAAAAATGATATCATTTTATCTTATTGGTAATTTGATTTTAAAGTTTGGATTAATGCTTTTAGATTTTTGTTTTGATTTTTTTTTTTTCATATTGCTGCTTTGAATGTTATTATATTATGTTCAATTGGCTTAATTTTTATTTTTTGTATTTTAAAAACCTTTATTCCCATTATAGGATCATACATAACTAAACATCAATATTAGTAATCATTCAATTCTATCCTACTACTAAACATGCAAAATACTTTCATCAAAATTTATTATTACCATTATCAAGTATTTAATTTCCATTCGGATTCTCCGTAGGAATCAAACACAGCCAAAATCATGTACATATTGCGTATTACGAACAATAATACATACACATAAGCAGCTAACAGTACTCAGTGCCACAAATGGCAAGTCATCGGTTGGTTTATACACACATATGCAATGGACAAGCATTCCCCCACGTAACTTCCACATTCTCCAAGCTCGAGACAAGCATTGCGCACCCCGGCCTCTCCAAATTATAATTCATGCTACCATTTTACTTCATATCCCTTAACACAATGATCAAAATATATAATTTAAAACGCAACTAGTCACAAAGTTTTAAGTTCAACTTTTTAAATTGGTTTACTTTCTTGTAATCCTTTACTAGTCAGGGGTCATAAGACATCATTTACTGTTCTTCCAAAAAAAATCATCATTTATTGAATATACACTCTCAAGCAGTGATTGTCGTCACTCAAAAAAAAAAAATATATATATATATATATATATATATATATATATAATTTAATATCTGATAGAGCACGATTCTTGTGCTAGAAATCAAAATTTATATATCATTTACGAGAAATTTTACCGAGTAGCTTGTAGACACAAGAGTGACCTTCTCAGTTTAATACTTCATACAATTATGTATATTATACTTAATAATCAACTAATAATGTGTCCGATAGAACTATAATTATATCTAATATTGTCAACACCCTAAAATGATGCTAGTTAATACATAAATTAACGGTCTTTGGAGTCGAGATTTGAGTGCAATCCTTTCTTACATTTTTATTTCATTTTATTTTTTTGTTTGGATTTTTGTATTCACAATCCGTACACTGAGATGTCCAAAGTTGTGCGTTGTGCGTGCGCAAGATTTGCAATGGAGTACTGGACATGATCAAATTTAAGCTGTGAATCTATTTCTCAAATCTCATTTTGCGGGCCTAACTTTAGGATGGCATTGGCTCGATAGGATAATTTCCATGTATATGTGTCGTTTTCTGTAATTATTGTCTAAAAAATGGCAGCAAGAAACCAGGATGCTCTCTCTCTCTCTCTCTCGCTCGCTCGCTCGCTCGCTATCAGTGAATCAGTGAATCAGTGATCCATGTTTCCCTCTTTCTTTGATCTGTGCTCTACACCTCATGCTGGTATGGCGACTCTGTAACAATAGATGCACAAGCACACACTGTTCTTCTTTGTTTTTGTTCATATATTGCTTTCTTGGACGTGCATGGATCTATCTTGAATTGATAGCGTACTAGTGTTTGAAAATGAGGTTTTCGTCTTCCTTTAATTTTTCCTGATTCTACCGAATTTTCCTCGATCCATGCTTGGTTGGAGAGTGGGGAGCCGCTGGTACATGGAAAAAGGATGATGAAAATCTGGATTTTTAGGTTTCATTTCTGTGTTTATTTTCTTTGTTTTGTGTTTCCTTAGCTTGATGTGTTCTTGTACGTTGCTCAATGTGTGATCAAATGCCACGTGGAGAGTGAATGCTGAATTTTGGTTTGAATGCAGGTTACTGATTTAGGCCCAATCAGGTAGTTATTGAATCGTTTTTGGTTGTGAGATTGATTACAAGAGTTGCAAGAATGCCTATGCTTCCTTCGGATACATCTCACAGTGATGGTCTAAAAAACATAGGCTCTGCAAGTAGTATCCCTGAATTGGAAGGATTTGATTTTTCGAGGTTACCAGATGGGCCAAGAAATTTGAACATTGAGAGGCAGAGCTCATGGGATGAGAGGTCACTCACTTCTCCTCTCCCACCTTCCATACCTGACTTCATATATCGCTCTGCAGAACACTTTGATAGTGCATTTTCACCTAAGCGCTCTGGCTACTCTGGCTACACCAGTCCAATGTCACCCTTTGGATATGAGACGCATCCTATGTTTGCTGATGCTTGGGAGAATTTGAGGCGTTCCTTGGTCTATTTCCGTGGGCAGCCTGTTGGGACCATTGCTGCATTGGATAATTCTGATGAAAAGCTCAACTACGACCAGGTCACCACTCCACTCCCAATCCTTTGCTAGCTTTTGCCTTTTGTTAACAAATCACTGACTTATGCCTTGTGCTGCTTCTTGAGTGGTTAAGCATGTGCAACTAAGCAAGAACGTACTATATTTTCATACACATTCTGTATATCATGTATATACATGAGTTGAATTACAATAGAAGACATTAAGAATATTACTAGTTTGGGAAGTTAGTTATATAGATAGGTGTACAAGTTTGTGCTGTTATTGTCAATATAGGGTGCACTTACAATACCTTTCTTGTTTGTGAATTTTTAAGAGCTAATTATCTGCCACCTATTTCTAGCTGGCGAATTTGGTATGGAGTATTTCTTTTCTGAGTTACACGTAATCTGGTCCTTATTGACTTTTAAATTTGGGAAGTTCTAGGAGTCATTCATAGTTGAATACCTTGAGTTTGTGGGTTCAAATATGATGAAAGCTTTCCTTGGTTTTGCTCTCAAGTTCAAAATAGAAGAATATTTTTTAAGTTTGCTGACTTGCTGCATTGCATTTCTATCAAAATAAAATGATATAGTTAAGATCTTCTGCTCCTAGCCCAGGAAAGGGAACTCTGCTATATTCCCCATTTGTGGCAAGTTGGCTATAGGATTGTAAACCTTCATACTAGCTGTCAAACTAATTTTTATTTTATTTATTTATTTTGATTTTTTGAAGGTCTTTTTTTGTCCTATATTGATAAAAGCGCCTTCCAGAGCACATACCATGTAAATTTTATGTTTGTTGGAAAACTATCTGCAAGCTTTCCTTGTTAGCTGTATGCTGACATTCTTTTACATATTTAGGTGTTTGTTAGAGATTTTGTACCTAGTGCATTGGCTTTTCTTATGAATGGGGAAACAGAAATAGTAAAAAACTTTATCTTGAAGACAATTCGTCTTCAGTCATGGGAGAAAAAGATCGACCGGTTCCAAATGGGAGAGGGAGTGATGCCTGCTAGTTTCAAAGTACTCCATGATCCAGTCAGGGATTCAGAGACATTGATTGCAGATTTTGGTGAGAGTGCAATTGGAAGAGTGGCTCCTGTTGATTCTGGATTTTGGTGGATCATTTTGCTTCGGGCATACACAAAATCTACTGGTGATTCTTCATTGGCCGAGTTGCCTGAATGCCAAAAGGGCATGCACCTGATACTTGAGATATGCCTTTCAGAGGGGTTTGACACATTTCCAACACTTCTTTGTGCTGATGGTTGCTGTATGATTGATCGTAGAATGGTGAGTTTCTGTTTGTTGTTAACTTCTTGTGTTTTTTAATCTGTTTTCTTTACAGGCCAAATCTTGCTCTACTGTCTGTTGGCACATGTTTTTATTTTTCAAAATTTATAACTTCAATTTTTTTCCAATAAAATACTCTTGAATATAGATTTACTTGCTCACTCAGCTTTTCTCATGCCAGATGAAATGTGCTTTAAATAACATATACTACGTAGTAATTTGTGAACTATTGACCTCTGTACTATGCACCTTTATTGGGATTTCAGCTCTCATCCCTCTCCAATTCAAAACCTTAAAGTTAAAACTCTATAGCCGCCACAAGAACATGTGAATATATCCTCAATCTTTGTGTGTGTGTGTGTGTGTTTATATTGTTCTTTTGCTGACTATATTGTGGATGCTTTTAGGGTGTATATGGGTACCCAATTGAAATTCAAGCCCTTTTCTTTATGGCTTTAAGATGTGCACTGCTTTTACTCAAGCAAGACACGGAGGGGAAGGCTTTTATGGAGCGAATAGTTAAACGATTACATGCTTTGAGCTATCATATGAGAAGTTACTTCTGGCTTGATTTAAAGCAGCTGAATGATATATACCGATATAAAACCGAGGAGTACTCTCACACTGCAGTCAATAAATTCAACATCATGCCAGATTCTCTTCCAGAATGGATATTTGACTTCATGCCAATCAATGGTGGATACTTCATTGGAAACGTTGGACCTTCGAGGATGGATTTCCGTTGGTTTTGCTTGGGCAATTGCATTGCGATCTTGTCATCCTTAGCAACTCCTGAACAGGCAACTAAAATCATGGATCTCATCGAGTCACGCTGGCATGAGCTTGTAGGAGAAATGCCTCTGAAGGTTTGCTATCCAGCCATAGAGGGACACGAGTGGCGCATCATAACAGGGTGTGATCCAAAAAATACCAGATGGAGCTACCACAATGGGGGATCATGGCCAAGTATCTATCATTTTACATACATACATACATACATACTCTCCCACTTGTTGGGGCTTTCTCTCTGTCTGATACGGTTTAATTTTGATTGCAGTGCTGTTATGGCTACTCACTGCGGCGTGCATCAAGACCGGGCGACCCCAGATTGCAAGGCGCGCCATTGAGCTAATCGAAACCAGGTTGTCCAAAGATGCCTGGCCTGAATATTATGATGGGAAACTTGGTAGATTCATTGGGAAACAGGCGCGAAAATACCAGACTTGGTCTATTGCTGGCTACTTGGTTTCAAAGATGATGCTTGAAGACCCTTCCCACTTGGGGATGATTGCAATTGAAGAAGACAAGCAGATGAAACCAGTTTTGAAGAGATCTACTTCATTTTGATAACTTTTTTTTTTTCTAATCTTTTGATCATTTCATGCACAACTTTGCCACATAGCATACACACACACATAAAAGGTTGGTGAAGTGTAGCATCAAGCAGAAGGATAGGAATGCAAAAACACAATTAGCTTATTTGTCAGTTTTTTGTTTTTAATCAAGGAATTTACAAATAAGAATATCATAACATATTAGTTTCCATATGTTTGATTGTTTTTGTATAGTGTATACACATACACGGCAATTTCCTTCTGTCTATGATCTCTATTCATTGCAAAAACCTTTCTTCCTTCTGTGTATCGTCTATCGAGAATGCTAGGCTATGAACTACTTACTTGTCCACATATAAAACAATTGAAAAATGTTGCTGTTCTATCTTAAATTTATCACCGATATGATTATGATGCGGTATATTTATAATCTGTTTAAAAAAGAATTATATGGTTCATCTATCATAATAATTAATCAAATAAAGGATATATCATAAATAAAGTTTATACAGTAATTAAATATGAAAAATGTTCAATAAAATATTTAAATTTTAGCAAATAAAATTTATGAGGTAATTTTAGGGGAGAAGTGTAGCGAACTCAAAAATCAAAATAAATTAGTTGTCAACTATTTATTTAATTTTTAATTTTTAATTATCCGTTCAGAAAACTATTTAATTTTAGAGTGATGTTACATTTTTCTTATATAATACTATTTGATTAGTTTTTTTGTGTGTGTTTAATTAATAAACTTTTGCCAAGCACCTTGTGCTCAATTGGCATGTAGTGGTCACCCTCAGATGGGAGGTCATGAGTTCGAGTAGGCAGTGTTGCAAAAATCCCGCCTAGGCGCCGATTAATCCCCGCCTAGGCGCTAGGCGCTGGTCGACCGCCTAGCATATCACATTAAATGGTGGTCTAGGCGTCTGGCCGGCTAGGCGACCGCCTAGGCCGCCTAAGCTCCGCCTAGACCGCCAAAGCACCGCCTAGGCCGCTTAGGCGCTGACCGCCTAGGCGTCGACTAGACCGACTAGGCACCGATTAGGCCTTCTAATCAGTCGATTAACTATTATTCTTTTTTTTAATGGGTTATTTCACTCAAAACAACATCGTTTTTAGCGAAATAATCCTAAATTGTACAAACTTTAGATATTTTTTAGGTTAATATTTAATATTTTAGTATTAACTATTAAAGTATTATATAATTTATAATTATTAGTCTTTAAAAAATTAAAAATACTTAAACAAATTTTTAAAAAATAAAAAATAAAATAAAAAAATACACGAACGCCTAGGCGCCGATTAATCCCCGGCTAGGCGTCCTAGGCGCTAGGCGCTCCCCGAGCGCCTAGGGAACGCCTAGCGATTTTTTCAACCATGCGAGTAGGTCATGAGTTCGAGTATCAGTGGAGGAGATCTTGAAATTGACTCTTTGTGCTTCAACAGGTTGAGAAAAGTATAGACGAACAGATACTACAATGTAATAGGGTCAGTTGTATTCAAAAAAAAAAAATTAATAAACTTTTAATGACTTTCATAAAGTTATTTAAAACTTTTGTAAGAATGTCTATATAAAAATATATTTATAGATTTTTATTAATTTTAATGAACTTCTTTATTTTAAAAAGGCTACAAAAGTCATTAAATTTTTTTTTTTTTTTTGGGTAAAGGAAGGAGGCAAGTCAGAGGGACCTAAGCTTGAGTGATATACAAAAGTCTATTGAGTGATATAACAGAGTTTAGAAAATGAGAGGCAGTCTCGAGGATCATGAGGGAACGATTTAAGCTCCCTGCAAGTTTAGCAAGTCCGTTGGCTACTCTATTTTGTTCTTGATATACCTTGCTGCAATGCACCTACAAAAAACAATAGTTATTAAAATTCTAAATTGAATACATCTTTACAAACTTTCAAAGACTTTGATTCTTATTATTATTATTATTGTTATTATTATTATTATTATTATTATTATTATTATTTTTATTTTTTACAAAAAAAATGTTATAATATATCTCATACAATTCTTCTTCTAGTTCTTTCTCTACATCAACATTCTCAACTTTATTACTTTTATTCATAGTACGATAAGATATTATATGTTGATGGGCCCATTGGATTGGAAAGGTCTTGCCCAAGAAGAATAAAAGAAGGGTGGGGGTGGGGTGGGGGTGAGGGGGGATTATTTTGTGGACCATTGTTCAAAATATTGTCGTGAATATTATGAATAAAATTAATGTACATTATGTGTTAGAATAATGTACATTGGCCTTGTTTCGTAAATAATTAGCCTATCAGTCAATTTTGGCCTATTTGACCATTATTAGTTGTTTGACTTGGTTAAAAAATCAATATAAGTGTTTGGTTAATAAGTTTTTTTTAAAGAGAAGTTAATAAGCTTTTTGTAACTCCAAAATACTAAATTTCAAAAGGCTACTCAAAGCAACCTTTTCAATTAGCCTTTTGAGAAAAAAAATTATACCAATGCGCGAGAGAGAACCTTTATGCTATACAATTCAATAAGCCTTAGAAAAGCTCTTGTATAAATAGTGGTGCAAACCCACTTCCGAAACCAATGTGGGACAAAAGCTTAATTTAAAACTTTTTCCTCCATTTTTACAACTCAAATGGGTCAACTTTGATAATCAATTTCTCATTCACCCATTATCCGTTTTGTGCGTACAATATAGCAATCTCTTCTTCTAACTACGAAGAACCCGGATCCACTTTAACTCGACCCGAATTAGAAGTGGACCCCACATATATTTGTACCACAAAATAGCCACTTAAAATTCTATTTTATGCTATTTTTTCCAACATTATTGTTGCAGCTAGGTGCGCCTGGTCATGCAGGGTTAAGGCAGGCCCATGAGAAAGGTGAAGGAGTATGGTGGCCTAAGGAAGGGTTAAGGCATCATGGTTGACCTTGCCCAGTCGGCGCCTGGTCAACGGAAGGAGTTAGCCATACTCCAAGGCCATGGCGTGGCTAGCAAGGGTTGAGCGCCCTCCCATCATGCTACTGGTGCCCTCACAAGCAATGTTGGAGATGTGGTGGGGTAAGGTGGCGTAAAGGGTAAAGGAGATGGGGGGAGGGGGTAACGAAAGAAGGGATGAGGTAGTGGAGGTGTGGCATGAGTGCATGGGACATGTGGGTGGAGGAGGTGAAGAACAAATGGAGACCATACACTTAGTAGCAAAGAATGGGGGTCTTGACAATATAAAAAGAGCATCATGTCTCCCTTTTAGACATCACTCTCTGGATTTTGTATGACCTAGCTACCTTGGTGGTGTTTAGCCCCAAATTTTAACCCAAAGACTTGGGTTTGATTCCTAACTCATTATTTGGACTTTATTATCCATTATTTATTTATTTATTATCAATTAATTATTTATGTTTTAGGTCATTATCTCGGGAACATTATTCCTAACTCATCATTTGGACTTTATTATCCATTAATTATTTATTTATTATCTATTAATTATTTATGTCTTACAGCCCGTTTGGTTGGGATGAAGGAATTAGGGGGAAAAATAATTGTAATTCGGTGGAATTGTAATTCGGTGAATAAAGTAGGAATTGCAATTACAGTGTTTGGTATGCAGAAATATGGGTGTAGGGAATTGAAAGAGAATTGATGATACAATGACCAAAATACCCTTATGTAATAATAATAATGATGATGATGATGATGATGATGATGATGATGATGATTGTAACAGTGTGATTTGACTGTATAATAATAATAATAATAATAATAATAATAATAATAATAATAATAATAATAATAATATTTTCTCACAACATCTTCAAATTCTAATTTACAATATAACAATTTTAAATTAAAAGCTTAAATTCAAATAAATTCATAAAAATATTACAAATATTACAATAACATTCACTTAATAAAATGTTAAGCTTATTAAAAGCTTACATCCAAAAAATATGATTAAAATATTACAAATATTACACTAACATATACTTAATAAAATGTTAAGCTTATTAAAAGCTTACATCCAAAAACCATTATAAAATATTACAAATATTACAATACCACATGGTTAATAAAATGTTAAGCTTATCAAAAGCTTACATACAAAAACCATCATAACATACTAATTAATAGTACAACATTTACATCCACGAACAAAGTCAACATGCAGCCAACATAGTCAAGATGTAGCAAGAAAAGCCCTCACCCATTCTAATCTTCGCTCCGGTGGAAGGCTAAAAAACACAAGCATCTGATTTGGACGGTCAGGAAGTTTAATCAAAGCCATCAAATATTCTTCATTTGATAATCAATCAATCTGAATTATTCTTTATCTAACTGTTGCACTTTTTCTTGAAGAGTTAATTCAATTCCAATGCTCTTGCTAAGTTTATCACCAACCATTACCAATGTTTCACTCAACATCATTGCCGCATTATGAAAGGATTGTGAAGTAATTGGTTCATCTCTATCACTAATCTTTCTCTTCCTTCTTCCACCACTAGATAATGAATCTGAATTTGCTTCACTTCGTGCCCTATTACAGTATTACCTAATGAAAATTGAGCTTGGGTAAATCTAAAATTTTCACATAAATAGAATGAAATTTTCATATGATTCTAATGATATTACTTGATGAAGATTGAGATTGGGTAAATCTAAAATTTAGATCTTGCATATCTTCATCACCAACATCTTCATCTTCACTAGCAAGATTGATCCCACCAATGCCTTTCTCATTAGTCATTTCTTCAATAATATCTTCTCCAGTCTGTGCATCCCTCCCTGTTGCATGATTTTTTGCATAGATAGAATTGAATTCATGATAGAAAGGAAAACTTTTTCTTCTGAACTGAACAGCTTCTTTGTGAGTCTAAATAAAGAAAGTTTTCATATAAGTATAAAGTTAAAGTTTTCACATAATTACAATGAAATAAAAATACTTACACTTATATAAGAATCCCACACATAGTCTTCCGCTGTGACCATCTTTCTTTTGTCATCCCATCCAAAGCCATTGTTATTACTAGTGAAAAGATCATGTACTACGCTCCAATCTTTTTTCAAAGTCCTTATCCTTGACTCAATATGAGGTTTAGCTTTTATGTCTGTAGTCGGTAATTTAGCTTTTAGCATCCTCTCCAGCTCATTCAAATACCCCCCCCCCCCCCCCCCTTTGAATCCAGTATCAGCATTCTTTGTTTCTAAACTATGGAGGTCAACCATACAACAAACTAAGGCAACATCTTCTTCATGGGTCCACCTCCTTGATTTGTTTTTTGAACTACATGTGTCACTAGTTGCCATAATTCTTTATGGTAACAAAAAGTTAATAAATACCTTAAAATAGCAAGAGACTTTAACAAACATAAAAGTTAATAAATTCACTCATTAAAGAATTAACAATAACAAATAAAATCACTCATTAAATCATAACAAAGAGTTCACAGTAACAAATAAAATCACTCATTACATCATATCAAAGCGTTCACAATACTAAATTAAACAATGTTTTACTACAAATATTAGAAGTCATAATAAAATAATGGAGAGAATTGAACTCTAATGCTGCCTAGATTCTTGCCATTCATTGAACATTTCTGTTGCTAATTCCATTCGGCAATTCATCCAAGCATCCGAGGGCTCAATTGTATGTATTATATTCTCATCGTCTTCACCAGGTTCATCATTTACTCCAACAAACTCATCATTCTCCAATGGATCAACACTCATAAATTGCCTAATGAAGTTATGAAGTAAACAATATGCTATAATAATGCGGTTATGTGCCCTTATAGGATAATAAAAAGGACTTCTAAGAATAACCCATCTCATTTTTAATAACCCAAAACACCTCTCAATAACATTACGAGCTGCAGCATGTTTCATATTAAAATATTCTTCGGGACTTGTTGGTGGATAACCTTGACGCCATTCATTCAAGTGATACCTTTGACCCCTAAAAGATGCTAAAAAACCTTCAGAATTTGCATAACCCGCATCAACTAGATAATAACAACCTATATTTTAAAAAAATGACTAGTAAGCGACTTAATCATTAGACAATAAAATGTCATATCTTAATTCTAGACAAGACTTACCATAAGGTACTTTCAATGGATGTGGCCTAATAATTGCATCACGAATAACTCGACTATCAGATACTGATCCTTCCCAACCAGAAAGAACATACACAAATTGCATGTCAGGAGTGCACACACCTAAGACATTTGTTGCAATATCTCCTTTACAGGTTCGATATCTAGGCTTATCAGCATTTTGTACATAAACCTTGATATACGTTCCATCTAGTGCACCCAAACAATTCTATAATACAAACGTAAAACACTTAATTAAAAAAACACACCTATATATAAATAGTATTTAGTTACATAAAGTTGTAAAATGGTTAATATACTTTCAACCACTTCCACCGATTATCCGATGAGTTGCTTTGGATAGGCTTGGGTTTTGCAAACAAGTGACCTTGTAAATGCATAAGTGCATTTAAAACTTTATGAAAACTTCGGCTGATGCTCTCACCCGATCTTCTAAAATTTTGTCTAATAACTCGATTTTTAACATGGTGAGCAAGAATATGCAAAAATATTGCTACTTGTTCGTCAACAAGCATGTTTTTTGTAGGTTTAAGTCCTCCTATACTTTCTAACATTCCACATAGTTTGAAAAAGGCTTCTCTATTCATCCTAAGTAGCGAAATGCATGACTGATCATTGTCATATACAATTCGTCTCACATATTCTCGTTTCTCATAAAAATCAAGAGAATAACACCTATTAATTCTTGGTCGGGATACAGTTGATGCCATCAAAAGTAAAAAACTACTAACGGTAGTATACATCTTCAAGAATAAAGTCAAAGCAGCTGCAATTCGTTTTCTTCTTTCATCCATTGCTATTCTTGTTATCTATAAACAATAAAGTCAACAAAATGCTTGCTTTATAAACACACAAAGCAATATCATACTCCTAACTAGACAAGATCAAAAAAGCAAGTTACATTACCCATAAAGTTAAATTACCTCTAAACAAATGGAGAATTACATCCCTAATCCCTAATACCTACTGCTAGAACATTTTTGTATGAATCAATTACTTTCCTTTATTTTTGTATGAATCAATTACTTTCCTTTATTTTTGTATGAATCAATTACATTACTACAGTACTGGAATTTCATATATGTATCCACACTACTTTTGTATGAATCAATTACATTACTACACATATACTACACTACTGCAATTTCATATATTATATATATCACACTACTGCAATTTCATATATTACATTATTAATTAATTAGCTTACTATTTTTTTTAGACAATGTGATAAACACACCATATTTTATTAGGCCTGAAACAGTACTTTCATAATGTGACCATCCCTCACTCCTTAATATGTTCTTATATTTTAGTATTTTACAATTTTATTTCATATTTGCTAGCTTATCATCCCTGTACTTCCCCATGTACATAGGCCACTGCCAACTTGGGCTTATCAAAGGTTCATTCATCCAGAAAGCTATGGTAGTTAACTAATAAGGAGTATAATAATTTTTGTGATTCACAGTCAACCCTAACTAGCATTTACAAGTTCAAACTTCAAAAATTTATGTCCATTATTGCAAACAGAAAGCATATGAATCTGAGGAATGAGGTAAAAAAACTTCAAAAATTAATGTCCATTATTGCAAACATAAAGCATATGAATATGAGGAATGAGGATCTTGACCTCGGGCCCAAAAAAAACTTAAAAATTAACTAGCATATGAACAAAAGGCAAAAACAATCACAGAAAAATACTAGAGCATACCAGATCTAGATAATATGAATCTGAGGAGTGCTAGCTTGACTGCTTGACTTCTGACCGCTTCCAAGGCTGAGGGCGAGGGTTGGACATGGGCAATGAAATGGCGTTGGTCCACTGGAGCTTCTTTAGAGTTTTCAAAAGAACAATCCAATACACAAAATGAGAAATATGAATGAAAAGCCCAAAATTTAGCACAAATGTAAAGTTTGTAGTGTAGAAAAGGGAATAAAAGCACAAAAAAAATAGATTAAAAAATCTGAGTGAAAATCTAGAAAAATGAACAAACCCTATATCCAAATTCTGTCAAGAAGATATAAAAATTAAGAAGTTAAACAACAGATTGAGAAGGGAGAGAGCATTTTACCTGAAAATTTTGGAGAAGGAAGCTCCAAGCCATCGCTAATCTTCGATCCTCTGGTTTGTTTTGCTGCTACCCAGGTGTGAATGTGAGATGAGAATGAGAGGCGTGAATGTGAGATGAGAGAGGAGTGAATGGGGCGTGAATGACAGATGGAGAATAGTTATTGAAGAGTAAAATAGTCTTCACCTCAACTATGTGTCTATGTTTCTCCCCAAACTCGCTGAATTGTAATTCCCATGGGGGAGGGGGGGTTAGAATTCCAATTCGGCAGTAAGAGGGAATTGAAATTCCGTGGAATTGCAATTCCCTCCTACCAAACGCAATAGTTTACCAATTCAATGAATTTAAATTCAATTCCTCCTTTATTACGCTCTACCAAACAGCTAGTTAGGTCATTATCTCGGGATTTTGAATATACTCTTTTAGGCCATGCTCTATGCAATATTACTATTATTTCCTACACCCATTCTGTATATTCCTACCCGATTTATTAGGCCATGCTTTATGCGATATTACTATTATTTCCTACACTCCATTCCGTATATTCCTACCCGATTTATGATGGACCCAAGTGCCATAAGACCATCATATGTCAATCAATTATATATATAAACATAATAAGTCTCAATTCAGGTTATATCTTTGATTTATGTTGGTTTTTTTAATACATTATGCTATAAAAATTATACTATACAATTTTTTGGACAAAAATATCCATACCGTTATAGTGTACACATTCCTAATCCGCCAATCCAGGTTTCTAAGACTTTAGCAGCAAACTCACCCTTATGTGATGTAATAGGGACAAAAGAAATAATCTTCTTATGAAGCTTCCATTCTTCATCTATAAAGTGAGCAGTCACTACATACCATGCAGTTAATTCTCTGAATAGAAGTCCAAGAATCAGTTGTAATACTGACTCTTTGAGTGTTTTCCCTAAATAAAACATTTTCACTTGAGCTTTTCCTCTTCATAAATCAGATTGATGTACTTACTAATTGTCCATCTAGATGGAATCTTAAACCTACGACAAGCCACCAGAATGAACTTCCTAAACCCTGGACCCTCCACAAATTTAAAAGGTGATTAGTCTATTATAATCATTTCAACCAAGGCCCTTCTAGTAGCTTCTTCGTCAAAGACTCAAGTTCCTAACTCACTAACAGTAGCAGGAGATACATCAAAATTAGTTACAGCTTGAAAAGTCAGAAGTGACTGTCTAGTGTCTTAGAGTGTGGGTTTTTCAGACAGCTAATCATGTGGTTTCTCAAGGATGAAGTGCTATGTTTTTTGGATTCACATTGATATATTTTAACACAATATATACAATTGGCTTTGACATTAACAGCAATACTATCAGAAATTTTCTGAAAATGATCCCAAACTCTTGATATGGAATCAAGTATCTTCCTTTTCTTCCCAGGAACTGCAGCAGTAGGTTGCACATTCTGTTGATTATTTGTGTCAATAGTTTGGGCTTCCACCACTGTAGGTCCATCAATTGAAGAGTTGGAAGGTTAACTAACAGACTCTATGATATTTTCCATCTAAGAAATGGAATAATATCAGTAAACTGGGAAACATAATGCAGAATATCATATAGTCACACATGAGTACATGCCACATTCACAAAGAACTAAAGACATTCAGAATCAGAAAGACATGCACTTCAAAGTTAATCATTTTTCATTTTTTTCTAAATTTCATAATTGGGGATTAAGGGTCATACATCAATTAACTTGTAGAGAAATAAATATACAGTGATACAATCACAATATCACATTAATAACTCACAGACATCCAAAATCAGGAAATTGTGAACCTGTACAATTCATATTTTACTGAATTTCAACCCTTGGGGCTTACAAACATGTACAATGTACACTGCTTCCACCATTTTCACATTTATAATCCAAGTATCCAACACAGAAATAACACAAAGAAATCCAGTAATCAGGAACTTCTACAATTCATCATTTTACTGGATTTCACCAACAAGCCACACCAATTTATACTGGATATAAAATATAATCAGAAAGTATAAATTGGGGCTTGACGGCTTCCACAAAATCAGAAACAGTATAGCAACATCAAGTCATCATTCATAAAAAATATTTCATAAATTAGGGGCTTAACCGTTTAGGGGCTAGGGCTTCTACAAAAATAGAAATACTATAGCAATAATGCAACTTCAAGTCATCATTCATCAATAATATTTCATAAATTAGTAGCTTAGGGAGTTAGGGACTTAGGGCTTCTACGAAAACAGTTTGCAAACCAACAAGTAAACAAACATCAATAATATTTCATTTTTCAACAAATTATCGCACCAACCAACAAATAATTGCACTTTCACAAATTAAAAATCAAAACAGTAAAGGTTAAGGTTTGTGCTTTACTTGGTTTCTTAAAATATTACCCAAAGAACTAGGGTCTTCTCTTCTACCACATTTAAACACTCGCTGAGTCGCTGGCTATGGGCTATGGCTTTCACCACTCCACCGGCACCGGCGCACTGCCCATCCGGAGAGAACAGAGAACGAGACAACCGGAGAACTTGAGAGTTGAGACTAGAAAAAAAAACAGAGGAGAATACTAGAATCGAGAGACGAGTGGTCCTCTCTAAGACTCTGACTCTCTAAGGGCTCGTTTGGTTCGCGGAAAATATTTGAAGGGAAGTGGAAGTGAAATTCCGTGGAAAAGTAGTTACTAGGAAAATAAATTATGTTGTTTGGTTGGTGGAAAAGAAGTTGCTGGGAAGATAAATTCTGTTGTTTGGTTGAATTTAAAATGGTAAGGAATAATGTGTATAAAGACCTATATGCCCCTACAAATTAATAAAAGTAATAATAATTAGAAAATAACACAAAGGGTAAATTTGTCCAATCATACCAATTTTTCTTCCCATCCTCCATGGAAAACAAAATCCTTGGTCCAACCAAGGATTTTGTTTTCCTCAAATTTGAGGAATTCATTTTCCAATGGAAAATGAATTCCATGAACCAAACACCACAAAACAATATTTTCCTCCACTTTAAGGAAAACAACTTCCATGGAAAAAATTTTCCACCCAACCAAACATACCCTAAGTCTTAGAGAATTGAATTTGAGAATGGACAATCAGAATTCAAAAACGGAGAAACCACTCAAAGTCTCAAACCAGAATGGATTTGAGAACCCTAAATGGCTAAATCGGAGAAGAAGAGTAGAAGACCAGAACTCCAGAAGAGATTCAGAGAACCAGAGAGAGATGAGAGGAGTCGTGACTGTGCTGCTCAACAAGTGAAATTCGGGCAGAAACCCTAATCATCACATATATATATACATAGCCTATGCAACGTCGTTTATATATGCATATAACCTAACTCTAAGCTATATCGGGTCATCGGACGTATCGGGGCCAAAAAACAAATACCCCACCCGAATAGCAAAAACCGACATAATTGGTTCTGACGGTCGATTTTTTAGGAGTCGGTTTGGACGGGGGCGAGTTGCACTGTTTCGGTGGATGGTTCGGCCGGTTTCGTCGGGTTGGACGGATAATGCTCACCCCTACAATTCATGATATAAGTAAATTTTAGAAAATAAAATATTGTTTTTTATTTATTTATTTATGGAAACGTGGCATTTTTGTGATTGGTAGGAACACGTAAGCATTTGTTTGTTTGTTTTTTTTTGTTCTTTGTAACCCTGTTACGGAGTACTTCGTAATTATTTTTATAGACTTAATCCAAAAAAAAAAAAAAAAAAAAAAAAAAAATTGAGAAAAATCAGTTTGGAGAGAAGTGGCGGAGCAAATTGAAGGGCTATAACCTTAAAACCCCTTTGAATTTCTAAAATTGGAACCCTAAAGACCTAAACACTGAAAGTTAGGTAGTAAATCTGTGAGAAGAAGAGGCACAGCAGCATGAAGATGCCTCGGAGACCGATCCAAGCCGTAACGACATGGGTAAAGCGGCAACCGCCCAAGGTGAAGGCCTTCCTGGCCGTGATCACCGGCATGGCGGCGCTGGTGATGCTCCGAGCCATCGTCCACGATCACGACAACCTCTTCGTCGCTGCCGAGGCTGTTCACTCCATTGGAATCTGCGTCCTCATCTACAAGCTCATGAAGGAAAAAACTTGCGCTGGTAAGTTTACCTTTTTCGAATTGTTATCGAACGCCGGAAATTGGGAAAAAATCGGTGCTTTAATGTAGTCTGTTAATCCTAAAAGGTGTCGATTTAATGAGGGAATCAACAGATTGGCTCTTTTCCTATCATCGATTACTATTGGGGATGAATTTAGGGGTTTATCTGAAAAAAAACGTGATTTTTATCTTTTTCATGTTGGTAATTCATTAGTTTCTTAGGTTTGATATTGGGTTCATCAGATTAAGTTATTGATGAAATCTAGGTTTTGTTTACAAACATGGTCTTGGGAGCTGAGTTAAAAATAGAGTTACTACTGCTCAGTTCTGTGGTCTGATGACTTGGGTTTGTTGACTTTAGAATCTTCACTTCCAGGCTCCAGTAAAAGCCATATATAGTGATTGTTAGAATTTAGTTACAACTTACAAGTAAAATCTGTTGTTTGAATTGCTTTTGGCTGTAAAAACAAGTCATTGTTAATCTTAGTATCACTTTTGCATAGCTTTTTTTATGTTGGGGCTTTGAAACTTAGGGGAAATCACAGTCATGAATAGAATTTATGCTATTTCCTTATATAATGATTAGGGATAGTTTTAATTTTTCTATTTATAGATTTAAAATTCAGCTAACTATGCTACACTTGCGGATCCTTTGCCAGCTTCACTCTCAGCCTGTTCAAGCAGCTTAGGTTTATTCAAGGAAAATAACAGAAGTGCAATGGTGTCGTATAACCTTATTTAACAGTCATCCTAATGGACAATTAAAAGCTATAATCTCGAAGCCAAATCATGTCGTGTTTCCTAGGCTCCTAGCAGCACCTTCTTCTTATTCAGTTAATCATGACATATTCTTTTATGGTTCATAGTAAGATTAGGAGTAGCTTTTCTTTTAATAAAATCACATGTAGCCTTTAGCATAATCATCGAACAGTACACTACCCTAGGTTGTGGCTATGCCCATCCATGATCTTTGTGTATAAATATAGGACATTGTACATGTTATTCTACATATAGTAATGTACAAAGCTTCTTTATTCTACATGGTATTAGAGCCCTAAACCCTAGTGTTCATAAAAAATTTGGAAATTTTTTGAAACCCTAGGCTTTTTTTGGCAAAATAATCTCTCTTAATAGCCTCTTTAGCTTCAATCATTTTCCAGTTGTCATCTCAAAAAATTAACAACACTGCTGTGCTCAAAACCCCATTGCAACCTCACACCCAAATGGCCGCAACCCCTACCACGTGTTGTCGTGCACCACCTAAACAGTGTGGTCTTTGATTGGATCTTCACATTAATTTCCATTTTTGGTGATCACCAGTCAACACTACCCTCACCGGCATATTCCTCTCCCTCTAGCCACCCAGCCTGCAAGATTTGGTCACTTGTCTCCAACCAATGCACCCATGCTCTGCCACTGTCTGTCTTTGCCTGTTTCTGGCAAGAGGCCCCATTGCCTTGGTGAATTTCCAGTCAGAAGGATTATGTATTCCATGTTTTCACTTGTGTCTAGTTTTTGCCCTCTCTTGTGTATGCCTACTCATATTGCCAAGGCAAGGGAATGGGCATGCTAGATCTCTATATAAAGGTTGAATAGATGATTGATGTCTTTGAACTTGCAGTCCTTCCATTTATTTCTAAAAGTAGATAGGAGGTATCAATGGGATCAATTCAAAAGCATTTTGTGGAATTTTAGTTGCACTTCATTTGTAATAGTTTCAATTTAGTTACTGCATCTGGATCAGAGTTATAGGAACAAACAGAAGACATTTTGTAGAATTTTTCTTTTGAAGTGGTGGAAATATTTTAACTTTTTAAGGAAGAAACTAAGCTTACAAATTTTCTCATTTTGGCATCACTCTTTTTTTTGAAGTGATATTAATTTGATGTATGCCTTTAGAGAGCAAACATTGCAAAGATTGTGAACTGCTTGCATAAATAAATTTCACTTTTAGTTGAAAATGTGAATTTTTATGTATGTCTTTTATACAATTTTGCCATGGTTCTTTTCTATCTTTCTCTCATTCTTATAGCTGGTCCAATATGCTGTGAATTGGGCACTTGAAATCATTGCAGGGCTTTCTCTCAAATCCCAGGAGCTGACGGCTATGTTTTTAGCTGTTAGACTGTATTGCAGCTTTGTCATGGAGTATGACATACACACCTTGCTTGACATGGCTACGCTGGCTACAACTTTGTGGGTTATTTATATGATTCGTTTTAATCTAAAATCGAGTTACATGGAGGACAAAGACAATTTCGCAATGTATTATGTGGTGAGCCTCTTGTTAAATCCTGCAAAGAAGTATGATATTACTATCAATATGTCCTTTCATTGGACTAAAAATAGGAAGACAATTTTGATTGCATTGCATGTAAAGAATCTTTTTTGAACATATTTACATCAATAGTGGGATCTTAAAAAAGGTTTTATTGACATGCCCCAAACATACTTGTGTTCTACAAGCATCTATTCTAATTCTTTCTTCTTTGTCATGGCTTGTGATTCTGCGATATTTGTTTTCTATTTTAATTGTATAGTTACAGGCACAAGTTTACTGTTGACAACTTGGCTTTTTTGCAGGTGGTTCCATGTGCTGTTTTAGCTTTCTTAATTCACCCAACTACATCGCATCACATTGTAAACAGGATCTTCTGGGCTTTCTGTGTATACTTGGAGGCAGTTTCGGTGCTACCTCAACTCCGTGTCATGCAGAACACTAAGGTATTAGTTCTTGTTCTCCCACATCACCCTTTGCTTTTTGGGCTGGGGGGAAGGTGAGAGTTGTATTGGAGCTTGTGCATGGACTGATGATTTCTATATTTGTTTTTCCTCAGATTGTTGAACCATTTACAGCTCATTATGTATTTGCACTGGGTGTTGCGAGATTCTTAAGCTGTGCTCACTGGGTTCTACAGGTTTGACTTCTAAACTTGATTGTATTGCTGTATATATTAGGCAACAATCATCTAACTTTTATCTTATGTGCTTTTTATTATTCAAATTTGCTTTAGGCCTTTTTTATTATTTTTTATTTTTAAATGTAAACTATTGAATATCCTACTAATTGGAGAAATAGGAAACACGAGAAAGGAAAATAGAGAATATGTTTGCCTTAGTAAATACAGCTTTAAATTTTGTGTACCTGGGTTTTATTTCTGTACTCACAAGTCCTTGTTTAGCCTAGCTAAAGTTTATTGAAATGGAGACTTTTCTAGAAACTCTCAACTATGAAGCTTTTTGAAATATATGTTTTGACCTCATATTTGGGTTTAAAAATTTTATCCCTTTTAAGTGTTTGACCCAGTTTTTATTTTTTGGAGTAGATAAGATGTAATGAACTTTAGGCCAAAAAAAACTAAATCCAACTTGTCTAAATAGCAATTCTCAAAGACTAAGTTATGTGTTAGGAGAGCTAACACATTGCTGCATTTCTTTCACAGGTTTTGGATAGTCGTGGCCATCTCCTAGTGGCATTGGGTCATGGTCTATGGCCTTCTATGGTTCTGATATCTGAAATTGTGCAAACTTTCATCTTGGCAGACTTTTGTTACTACTATGTGAAAAGGTTAAATAAACTCGTTCTTCCTTCCAGTATGGGAACAGATTACTTGTTTGTTTGATGAGAATGATTCATTGATTCTTGTTTTTCTCGTGCAGTGTTTTTGGAGGACAGCTGGTGTTGCGCCTTCCTTCGGGGGTAGTGTGAGTGCTGATTGCAACACACTCACACGCCTTTTGTTTTCTATATTCTTTTGTTCTCTATAGCGTTCCAGGGACAAAGTGGTCAAGTGGGTGGTGGGAGTGGATGTAATTTGTAGTTGACAGTTGAAGCAAACGTGATTATTATCCCAAATGAGTTGACCTTGGAGAAATCTCAATGTTTTGTGAACACTAACTTACGATCTGAGAATATGTATTTCATCGATGTTTTATCCCCTCCCTAATGTCTAAGCAAGCTTTAATGCTGCTGCGCCATGGGTTGTTTATCTTCTTCTCCAACTTGTGCTCATTTCTATCTTTTCAATTTCCACACTTGAACATGATGAATATAGAACCCTTTCTTTCTTTAACTTTCATGTCGTGCTTCATCACAAACCTAGATGATGTTACACTGATGCTTTAAATTAGTAGTCACGAGTCACGACAACAATATCAATTTGCCCATTGAGAACCGAACCCCGCCTTGTTTCCCAAGTGTAAGCAAGTGAAACTGTGTATATCATTTTGCCCATTGAGAACCGAACCCCGCCTTGTTTCCCAAGTGTAAGCAAGTGAAACTGTGTTGTATGACAGACGACGATGGCACATTGAAATTAAAGAAATCAAATTGAATTGAGTGACGGACGTCTCAATTTCATTCGGTTCATGCTGATTTAGTTGGAGACTGTTGGTAACCTTTAAAATAGGTAACCTATCAGCTAATAGTCATTTACCAAACAGGGCCTATAGTTACCTTTTGTTTTCCCTATTAACTAAAGAAAACAACAAAATCTTTTACATTTGTGTGACTGTCTGTCTGTCGGGCAGTAGCACACAGGCCATTTCCGGAAGAATGAGATATGAGTAGTAAGTTAAAGCAAGCAGAATGTATCAAAGTTGAGGCAGAGATTTGCCGTTTATGAAATCAACAACTCGACTTGCTGCTTCATCCAGAGCAGCGGTTACTGCTGCTAAATTTTCCAAGAATTCTTCCGATGTTGGCCTATCACCATCCACTATATCAGTCACACCTTTCAAATAAATTGCAGGAACTTTCAAAAGATCCGCCACATAAGCTACCGCTGCTCCCTGCAAGCCATCAAACCACCAAAACCCTCAAACCAACTCCCCAACTCTAAGTCTTAACCTAATATTATTCTACTGCTTAGCTTCTTCCTAAAACTTGATGATTCTTTTTCTTTGGCCCCAATACCTTACCATAGATTCTTCTTTAACTAAACATTTAATGATACAGCAGCATATTACCACCAAACTTCACTTCCTACATCCCAATTATCATTGTATTTGGAAAGCACAAGTAAAAGGCTAAAGAAATAGGCAAGTCTGTGTACTTTTTAGTTGGGCACCGTGTATAAATAAATCACAGTGGAGGAGTTGATTGAAAGAAGATTACCTCCATGTCTTTTACAGATGCATCATTCGCAATGATACATGATTCATCAACTGGTGCCATATCTAGAGAATCACCAGTGGACAGTTTACCAACCTGAAACATCCACACATATGAACTTGAAGAAGATTTTTACTTTTTATCTTCAAGTGTTCCATATATATGGCCAAACAATAATCACCTTACCTTCATATTTAACTCCTGCAGGAGATTGGGAGTCACAAAAGCCTGACGCAAGCCAACTCCATATAAATCAAATGCCTGCAGGAATGACAAGCTAGGATCAGATATAGACTTAATCACGTCATGGCTGAAAAACACAGAATATACTCAACCAAAAGCTGCAGGTAGAGGTTGGTCCTCTCTAGGACAATTTTGTGTGATATCCCTCGTCTCATGAATGAAAAACTTGCAATCTCACCATCAGCACAGAAGCTATATTTATTAAAAACACACAACTTACTGCAAAAGACTGGCATCATGCAAGGTCCAATAAAGAAGATGCACAAGGTTGGCATAGACCAAGCTCAATGTATGAAATAGCTATACTCCTTATTTATGAAAAATATAGTAAAATAAAGATTCTGGCTGCAGCATAAAATATGAACATAAATACTTCCTTCACAGGTGCCAAGTAGGTAATATGAAAACCCAGGATAGAGTGTGAAGTTACCGGTATGGGTATTCTTCTATCATGGAATGTAACATGTGAGACAAGAAACACATCTCCTATGGAAGCTCCTTTTGCCTGAAAATGTCTAAAAATCATTAACAAATACACATAAACATTACGCACCAAAAAAAATACACATAAACATTAAAATTTATAAGGAAAATTGTAAACTGTCTGAATAGTGATTTTAAAAATATCATCAGAGAGAGGGGAGCTACAGTTTTCCAAGACAATACCCATATAGGGATTAGGGACACAAACTTTACCTTAAATCCACCAGCTGTTCCAGCATTTATTATGAGGTCTGGCTGTAATGCTTGGATAGAAGCATATGTCAGAAGAGCTGCAGAAACTGTTCCTACATTTTCAACCCCTGACAAAAGTGATTGTTCAGAGGATTAGTACCAGTAATACAGCTGCAAGAGAAACTCTGCACAGAATATGGGATAAAGGAAGGCTGAGATCACCAACCGCCTAGTGTTTTGCATAATTCATGATTCAGATTAGACTAACTAACAATGGTTATGGTTCTGTGCAATGACACCATACAAACTTTCACCATAGTCACTATCAATGTTATAGAAGAAAGATTGACTTTCGCCAAACAACAGCTCCATATCCTATGATCACATTTGGCATGCTTGTATAGTCATACGTGCATTTTTGTTGAATATTATGTTCTGAAATCTATAGAAGTGACCAGAAAAGAAATATGTAGAAATCAGATATTTCCAGACAAAAACAAGCACGCACATCATCCATCAAATGACAGGAGAATTACTGCATAAGTGCATATATTCCTCTCATCAATAGAAAGTTCAAAGAGGCAACATATGGTTTCACAGTTTCACAAACTCAACTTGAGGCAACCTTTTGATAGAGGATTGGTTACCTTCCAAACAAAGTGCAGTACAGATTTATAAGTAATCTAAAGCAGAGAACTCAGGTAACAAAAACACAACCAGCAAGTGGACAGAAATTGGGAAAAAGACTACCTACCCAAAATGGGGTCTTTTCCAGGGCAGACAATACTAATGTTCAGATCCTTATAGTTTCCATAATACCGCAACCAAGGTACCCCCTTTAGAAACCTGCATGATTATACAGTAATGGAAGCAGGAAAAAGGAAGCAATCTTTAGTAGTAATAATTTGTTCACTTTCCTGAAAAGAAGTCAAGATTTTTTTTTTTTTTTTTTTGGGTCGGTAAGTAAAAGATACTGAGAAGAGATATTTTGAACTATATAGCAACCTACATCATTGATTAAACATAACTGGTTTCATTTTTAGAATAATGGCTATCAATATGACCGCGGAGTGCATATAAATATCCAACTTCCTGTACACCATTTATAGTCTCGATATACAAATTAGCAACAAAAAAAAAACAGTAAAATGGTATGAGGAAAGTAAATGTACATGGAATCGACATCCTCGGTGAGTTGGAGCCTGTTCACGAGAGGTTGCGCCTCCTTTTGCATAGCTGCGCAGCATTCACACCACCATCGCTTATAACTATCACATCGTGTATACACACACACACACACACACACACACACACATGCATAAATATGCGGAGAGAGAATAAAGGGAATACCAATGATGAAGACGACGGTGGAGATAGGACGGTTATCGGCCGAAGACGCGGCGGCAGCGACGGAATCCTCCTTGATTTCTCCAGAATGTTCCTCCGGGGGCGCCATTTCTCCTCCTCTTCTTCTTCTTCTATTTTATTTTCTACACTGAATTGTCAAAGTAATGACTAAGAAGCAATACTGAGCAAGGGAGAACAGTAGGGTATTCAAAACGCACCAAAAATGTTGTTATTCTTATTTGTTACGGAGTATTTGTTTGGAACTCAAAGTTATATTTCAAGATCTTTATAGAAGTGAATAGCTATGAATGAACTCTCTAAAAGTCCAAACTCCAAAGTAGTACTGTCAAAGCGGGTCGACTCGCCCATTACGCCCGTCCCACCGCAGGCCAAATTTTTTGTGGCTGATGCGGGCTGGCTCGTTAGGCCCGCAGGTTAGGATTCATACAACCCTAGCTCGCCCCACGTGGGCTGACCCGCGGACCTTTTTTTTTCATGTTAAATTAGGTAAAATAAAACTATAAAGATGAGAAAAATGACATATCAATTATCATATATATATATATATATATATATATATATATATATATATATAGGATCGCGTTCAGGTGCGTATTGACCGCCCAGGAGAGAATTGCGAACGAATCACAGCGCGCCACGTGTCCGGAATGTAGTTGCAACTAACGTTATAACTAGATGCACGTCATGTTATAACTAGGTGCACATAAGTGCACCCAGGTGCATAAATGTTAACAAAGTAAATTACTTGCACCTGCAAGTGAAAATAGGTGCACACGTGCAAGTAAAATATATTACAAGTGCAAATAAATTGTACAGTGAACATCAATACTAAGTGCACCTAATGTTATAACTATGTGCACCTAATGTTATAACTAGGTGCAACCTATGTTATAACTAGGTGCACCTAGGTTGCACCCAGGTGCATGAATATTAACAAGGTAAATTACTTGCATTTGTAAGTGAAAGTATTTGCGAAAATAGGTGCATGAATATTAATAAGGTAAATTACTTGCATTTGTAAGTGAGAATATATGCGAAAATAGGTGCACTTGTAAGTGAAACTAGGTGCACTTGTAAGTGAAACTAGATGCACCAAAGTTTCAGTTATTTACGAAAATGCCACCGCATCATTTTTTTAAAATTGCATCTGATTCGTTGATCTGGACACGTGGACGGCTGTGGAGCGTTCTCATTTCCTACCTGGACGAGAGTTCGCACCAGAGTGCACCCATATATATATATATATCAAATACTACGTAATTAAATACTCTCAAATTATTGAATTTAAGAATCCTAAACTTACACAGTAGTGCAGTACTAAAAGAGTGTCTTCAATTATGATTTTGTAAATTTTTAAATAATTTCATTATTTTAAAGTATTAAATTCAAATTTTTGAAAATATGATTATTTCAAAAAAAAAATTATCCTATAAAGATTCATTAAATATTGACCATGTTTAGTAACATAGTTAGTTTATCAGTCAATTTTAACTTATTTGATCATTATTAAATGTTTAAATTGGTTAAACAACAAATATAAGTGTTTTATTAATTATTGGTAGTTTTTTGTAACAACTTATTAAATGTGTTTTTACCCAAAACTTATAAAATGTTCAAATTTTGATCAACTTTTTGAAAAATTCATTTTGCATGTAATCAACTATAAGCTAATAGTGATTTTCAAAAAAAAAAAACAAAAAAAAACTATAAGCTAATAGTTAATTTACAAAACATCTTTTTACAATCAGCTAATACTATCAACTAGTCAAACTCACTAACTCAATCAGCTAATAACTATTTACCAGTTTTCAAAAAAAAAAAAAAAAACAACTATTTACCAAACACCCCACTATAAAAATCTATCATTTTAAACGATTGTTTACATTATGAGTTTCTCTTTTTTATTTTTATTTTTAAATGAGTAAAAAATCTGCAACTATTACTTAATGGTGTCATTAGGTGAACCCTGCTTCTTGTAATAAAATCTAAACCAAACGTGAAAGGTAAATAACACTATGGAGATCGCCAAACAGCTTGTGCTCAGATAGCATGTAGTAGCTCTCTCATATGGGAGGTCATGAGATTGAGCCTCAGTAGAGGTGATACCCTGAGAAAGTATGTATGGACAGATACTACAATGATATAAGGTTAGTTGAATTCAATAAAAAAAAAAACACTAAGAAGACCAAGACTTTGTGCCATGATTTTTTTTTTATAGAACGAGTGGGGTGACTGGTGTTAAGACATAATCTAGTTCTTGTTATATTTATTTTATTATATTTGTTTTATTGGCCTAGTCTTGTGGTTTAGGTTTTAACTACTTACTGCTTTCATGCTCTGCAAACTTACTTAAGGCTTGTTTATGGTGAATGCAATATCGATGTTCATACTCTCACATGGTATCACAACAATCTCTCTAGCAAGATTTTTGTTTTCCTCCTCTCCCATTTTTCGTTAGACATGGCTGCTACTACCCACCCCACTATTATTCACATTACGCCCCAACCCACTTACCAGAAAATTCGGTCGTTCGGGTGCTTGTGTTATCCATGGTTAAAACCATACTATCCAGCCAAATTGAGTCCAAAGTCTTTGTCGTGTGTCTTCTTAGGCTATTCATTAGATCAATACGCTTATAGATGTCTAGAAGTTTCTAGTGGTCGGGTATATGTTTCGCATCATGTTTCTTGTGCCCGATGAGTTCCCGTTTCATGCACTGGTTCGTACTCCCGTTTCCACTAACGTACCATCCATTCCACCTATGTATCTGAATTTAGGTATATCTCTATCTCCTTCTACTCCTTGCACCACAGGTACACATACACCAAATTCGTTACTGCCTAGCCCTATTCATCGTCTGCCTAGTATGGTTTTGGCGTCAAACTTACCTTCGTCTTCCACACCGGTTGTGAATCAGCCAGCGAATGTCTTGGAGGAGCCGGACACAACCTTGGGGTCCCAGCAACTGCTACGCTCATCAGTGCACATCCGCTTGTCCGACCTAAATCCCCCGCTGTCTACCGCGGAATCCTCGCCTCCTAGAGTGTCTAGCGAAGGTCCCGTGCCGTTTGGACTAGAACAAGCGATGGCTGGTGCAGAACGAGCGCCGGTTGGTTCAGACTTCCCACTTGCTACTTTTCCAGAACAATAGCTGTCTAGTCAGGTCGGTGAGTCGGCGTTGGCAGCGAGCTCTATGGCGTTTGGAGGGTCTGTGCGGGTTGCGTCGGCGGTTGCTAATCGGTCTGTCATGGTGTCTACGGAGCATCTGGTTGTTCCTTTGCGAAGGTCTCACAAGCAGAGACGTCTGAATCCCAGGTATTTTGGTGATAAATTTGTAAATCTGACGACTTCACATCTCGTTGATTCGTCCTTTGAGCCGCGTACTGTGGTCGAAGCACTAAAGAGTGATTTATGGCGGGCTACTATGTCAAATGAATTTAATGCATTGGTGAAGAACTCCACCTGAGAGTTAATGCCCCGGGCTAATCGTAATGTGGTTGGTTGTAAGTGGGTTTTCAGGGTGAAGCATAGGGCTGATGGCTCTGTGGACATGTTTAAGGCCCGGCTGGTTGCCCAAGGCTTTCTACAGGAACCGGGATAGGACTACTTCAGGACCTTTTGTCCGGTGGTAAAACTGGTCACTGTTCATATCATTCTTAGTGTTGCACTGTCATAGGGCTGGTCATTGTGTCAATTGGATGTGAACAATGCCTTTTTTGAATGACACACTATATGAGGAAGTCTATATGGCACAATCGGCGGGTTTTGTTGACAAGGAGAAACCTGATCATGTCTGTAGGTTGAGGAAGACAATATATGGCTTGAAGCAAGCCCCCGCGGGCTTGATATCTTGAATTGTCTGATTTTCTCATTTCATTTGGTTTTAAGAAGTCTGTGGCAGATACTTTCTTGTTTATTTATTGTACCTGTATATCACTTTATATTTCTTGGTGTATGTCGATGACATAATCATTACAGGCAATAATGAAGTTTTCACCACGGCCTTTGTTCGTCGTCTTGCGGAATAGTTTTCTCTCAAAGACTTGGGTCCCTTACATCATTTCTTAGGGGTTGTTGAAATTGAGGGATTGAAAGACCTGGAGAGTGAAGAATAACAACCACCCGCCAGTTAGGCGGAATTCCAGAGAAAACCAGAGAATAATAGAATGTATGAATATATTATAATGAAACAGTACAATAGGTTTTTTCTCTATGTTCCTATGAACCTCTATATATACTAAACTACCTACCAAATCTAAACTAATAGGAATAGGAAACCCTAATAGGAATAGGAAACTAAGTCTCCATATGCTTACCTACCTAAATTCCTAAAGACTGCCTAATCTATAGAGATTCCATATATTATATCTATATTCCATAACACTCCACCTCAAGTTGAAGCATAGATACTAATCATGCCCAACTTGTTACACTAATAACCCAAAATAACAAAATAACTAAATAACAAACTAACTCAAATCCATTTAGGACACTTCCCTACAAAAGCTTTGCACGCCACCAATACCTACGGATAGTTGGGTGAACTTGACATGGACCGACCAAGCTTGGGATTGGACACTCCCCCTTCAACAGAAGCTTGGACGCCATCAATACCTACGGATAGTTGAATGAACTCGACGTGGACCGAACAAGCTTGGGATTGAACACTCCCCTGAACGGAAAGCTTGAATAGCCACCAATACCGCAACTCTAGGTGAATACAACGTGGATCGAACAAGCTTGGGATTGGACCCCCCCTGAACCGAAAGCTTGAACGCTACCAATATCGCAACTCTGGGTGAACACAACATGGACCATACAAGCTTGGACACACAAGGTAAAGAAGACAAACTTCAAATCGGACGACACAAATTCTTTACCAACGAAAGAGAAACATGCTCCAAACGGCAATGAGCATCAAAATTGAGAAACAACACCAAAACACAAAACAAGACTCGCAAAAAATCAAAGACAACACACAAACCCAAGTCCAAATTTGAGGCAAACGAACTCAGGAAACCCAAAAGCAGTTGACCAAAACGATTTCCAGTCGTTGGAAGGGTCACACGCGCCGACACGTGAGAAAACGGTGGTGGACGGCGCGGCTGAACAACTAGGGTTTATTTAGGGTTTGTTTTAGACTCTGATACCATGTTGAAATTGAGGGATTGAAAGACCTAGCGGGTGGAGAATAACAACCACCCGCCAGTTAGGCGGAAGCAAAGTATGTGAGAAAACCATAGAATAATAGAATGTATGAATATATTATAATGAAAGAGTATAATAGGTTTTTTTCTCTATGTTCCTATGAACCTCTATATATACTAAACTACCTACCAAATCTAAACTAATAGGAATAGGAAACCCTAATAGGAATAGGAAACTAAGTCTCCATATGCCTACCTACCTAAATCTCTAAAGACTGCCTAATCTATAGAGATTCCATATATTATATCTATATTTCATAACAGGGGTCGAAGTAGTGCCCACTATGATTGGTTTGTTTTTGTCGCAGAGTCAATATGTGGTTGACATTTTGGAGCAGTTTGGCATAACGAGGGTGAAGCCGATCTCTACTCCGATGTGTACTTCTGATGATTTCTGTGAGGATGACTCGGCTTTTGACTCAACGGCTTATCGGCGGGCTATTGGTCGCCTGCAATACCTTTCGATCACCAGATCTGATGTCTCGTTCGCGGTGAATCGCTTATCGCAGTTTATGGCGTCGCATACTAAGGGCCACTAGCAAGCCGTGAAGCAGGTTCTACGCTATCTGAAAGGTACACTGCATTATGGCTTGCATTTTAGGCGTGGTTGTCCGCTTTTTCTTGTGGCTTTTTCAGACTCTGACTAGGGTGGTGTTCATGACGGGAGCGCTCTACCACAACCTACTGTGTGTTTTTTTGGTTCTAATATTATTTCCTGGAAGTCTGCAAAAGAGCGTTCGGTGTCTCGGTCTTCCACAGAAGTCGAATTCTGGGCTCTTGCTAATTCCGCTGCTGAAGTTATGTGGGTCCAGAGTTTGTTGCGTGAACTTGGGGTTCGTTTGCGGTCTACACTGGCGTTGGTTACTGATAATTTGAGTGCCTTGTATGTGTGCAAAAACTTGGTTTTCCACTCACGAATAAAGCACTTAGCGCTTGATTACTTCTTTGTGCGTGAACATGTTACTTCTGGCTCCCTGCGTGTCAACTATGTCCAGTCGACTAAGCATGTTGTGGATCTCTTGACTAAACCACTTGGTCATCAGTTGTTTTCGGCGTTTCGGTCCAAGCTTGAGCTCACTGATGTGCCTCAATATTGCGGGGGCGTGTTAAGACTTAGTCTAGTTCTTGTTATATTTATTTTATTATATTTGTTTTATTGGCCTAGTCTTGTGGTTTAGGTTTTAACTGCTTCCTACTTTCATGCTCTGTAAACCTATTTAAGGCTTGTTTACTTTGATGGCATATTCCATTGTTTGGTTCAGATTTGTATTCCAAGAACATTGATCCTGGGAATGTTACCCTTGCAAGGGTAATAGCTATTACCAGGGTGCAAGGGTAATAGCTATTACCAGGGCCCCCCCGGTATTAACCTATTCCTGATCTCTCAGGAATAGGTATTTTATTATAATTTCTTTTTTACCCTTTTTTAAACCTAAAATTTTTGTCTTTTATTATAATTTCTAGGTATTTTATTATAATTTCTTTTTTTACCCTTTTTTAAACCTAAAATTTTTTACACTCATTTTTACAAATTGAATTAATCGCACGCAGGTTGAATTCTTCTTTTACGAATTTTTATTTTAATTATATAATAATTATTGCGGCTACGGCACCACGCCGCAACCGCATAAAAAAAAATTTGTAACTAAGAGCAATTAAGGCTCCATAAATGATGGAGCTTTTGGCTCTTTAAGGCATCATCATCCTGTTGTTAATTTTAAAATAGAAGCAATGATTATCTTATATAGAGAAGCTCAAATGAGTTTCCCTTCTTGAGTTACCAATGTGGGATCAAAAACTCTCATTTGTGTGTTTTTTAAAAAATAATTATTTTATATATTTTTGTTTTTGTATTATTATTATATTATTATTATTATTATTATTATTATTATTATTATATTATTATTATTATTATTATTATTATTATTATTATTATTATTATTATTATTCCTTTTTTCTTATTATTGTTATTAATAATATTATTATTATAAGTTTTATTTTATTATTACATAATAATAATAATATTAATATTAATAATAACATTATTATTATTATTATTATTATTATTATTATTATTATTATTATTATTATTATTATTATTATTATTATTACTACTACTACTACTACATAAGGGTATTTATGTCTTTTAAAACATATTTCATTTCTATTCCTTAAACCAACCAACCACTGTAATATAATTCCTAAAGTTTATTCCTTTCGCGAACCAAACAACAGAATACAATTTCTATTCTATTCCTTGCTTATTCCATTCCTTATGAATAGCAATCTTATTACCTCAAAATTCATTCCGTGAACCAAACGTGCTGTGAATGTAATATCGATGTTCATACTCTCACAACTGGAAGTCTGAAATGAATTTGTGCCTGAAGTCGATGGATAAAGATTTTGATTAAGGAGATTAAGAAGGTGATACTAAAAGGCTACATGAGTACATTCAACCATTGTGACTACAACTGCCCCTAACTCGATCTAATCACAAATGAGCAATCAAATGCTCATTTTATATAGAATATAGAACTTTGGAATAAACTTGTAGCATGCAATTATGAATTTGGAGGGATGATATCTATTTAATAGAGGTAACCTACAAAAGTAAAATATTACTCCATACTTTATACAAGTAATGAAATCTAACAATTTTAAATAAAAAATCTACAAGCATGATAAATGAATGTGATAGCTTGTGTTTTGTCATAGTTTTGGAGCGAAATCTAGTGAAAAGTTGTAATTAGTTTCATTGAGATTGGTGATAATCATTTATTTTTTGCTTTAATAACTTTAATGGGGAATGGGTTGTTATGGCGTGGACCCAGGTCTACCTTGCAAGGTGGACCTGGGTCTACATTCACATACACTATACTCTACATTCACATACACTATACTCTACATTCACAATTTGTAAACTCCACATTCAGACATTACAGGATTATATGTTTCGTAACTATACTCAACATTCACATACACTATACTCTACATTCACAATTTGTAAACTCCACATTCACACATTCAAAACTCTATATTCACAAGCCCTATACTCCACATTAACAACTTGAGAACTTCACATTCACACATTACAGGGCTGCAAGTTGCTAGAACTTCTTAACTCTATTACTGATTCACACATGCATAACTCTACATTCACGATTTCTATACTCCATATTCACAATTTGAAACCTCCACATTCACACATTTCTGGGCAACTCTACATTCACACAATCATAAATCTACATTCACGATTTCTATACTCTACATTCACACATTTTTGGACAACTCTATATTTAGCAATATATTTATTACTAATTAAAAAAAAAAAAGAAGACAAAAACGACGTAGTTTTGGACTCAGGCCCACCTTGCAAGGTGGACCTGGGTCCACGGCATAATTTGCCATTGTAGTGATCGAGTAACAACTCAGAGCTCGAGTGACTTCCCAAAACTAAAGTTATTAGGCAATGATGAATAAATGCATGGTAATCATACAAACAAGTTAATGTCTCAACTTGTTCTTACTCCAAGGTGGTTGGCTTTTGCGTTATTGTAATATATGATCAAAATTGATAAGTTCATTTTTGAAATATTAAATAGAATTATTTGGTTATTTAATACTACCTCCGTCCCAAAATGGTTGTCTGGTTCGTTTAACGAGGCTTGACTGAAGTAATTTTTAATCCAATTTTTCATATTATTAAGTTTAGCATTAATATATTAAATTTATATATTTAGAAACTACATTAAAAGTACTATTAAACACAAAAAATTAAATTTAAAAATAATAAAAAATTACTAAAGAAAATAAGGAAAGAAGGAAGAGTTGGTTTGACTAATGAATAGTAAATAGGACAGGTAAAATGGGACAACGGGAGTATTAGTTATTTTGACTTGAATTGAGTTCAAGACTTAAGAGATCATCCTAGTAAGTTAAGGTGGAGCCAAAATTAAGGAGGAGGTGCCCTAACGACCACACGGGTGTTTGGTACATCATTCACCCCGTTCTAGAATGGTGCAAAAATGTTGTTTCTAGAGGAGTGATGAATGTCTTTCACAAGGCCATTCATCAGACTATTCATTCCTACGATAGTAGTGGCAAAGAAATCCTAGGAGGTGCATGATCATGGGGTAAATGCGAAGGAAAATAGAAGACTGGACAAAAATATGAAAATTTTAAAATCTGGACAAAAATAGAAAAAGAGCATTTGGAAGATGCGTTTCAGTGTCAGAGAAACACATCTCACAAATGCGTTTGTTATTTTTATTCCCTACACGTTAACCACCCTTACGTAAAAAAAAGGTCGCCCTCTCCCAGTTGCGGTTACCTTCTTGGACGAAGGAGAATGCGCCCAGTTTGGTAGGCTTCTCCTTCGCCGGAGAAGGCGACCAACTTGGTCGCCTTCTCCGGCAACCAACTTTATTATTATTATTATTTATTTTTCATGATTTTGGATAAGAAAATTATAAGGTATAAAATAATTTATTTGAACTGTGAAGCAAGAATAATTTGTTCTTGAAAGTATTTGGGTTAAAACATTTAGGAAAAATAAATTTTATTCTCAAGAATATTTTATTAAAATAAGAATTGTTTAAAATATCGGGGTGTTACAAACACGCTTGTCGACGCACTTGAGATTTAATTATACTAAATTTTTATTTGACAATAATGTACTCCGTTTTTTAATTTCATTTTCTACACACTAATTTTATTATAGTGACATTAAAGTATTATTCTAATTATATTAAAGTTTCATTCGACGATCATAGTCTACTTTATAACAACCGGGAGTTTGACCCTTGTAATTTTATGATTTTACCTTTTTTTTTTTTTTTTGCCTGAAGTGTCAGCTAACGTACAACCACATGAGTTCACGCCACGTAAGCAGCATTGTTCCTACATCCCGCCAAGTCCCAAGGCCTATCCTCTTTCGTTCGCTATATCTATCTATCTTTTTCCATTCACTCCCACTCCTTCAGTCCCTCACCTTCCAATTCTCTATCTCCATGGCCACTACCTTCTCTTCCAAACCTCAAACACTCTCTCTCGTCTCTTTTGCTCCACTCGCCTCCCATTTCTCTTCTCGCCGCTGCACCAACTTCCTCCTCGGTTCCACCCGCAGCTTCAGGCCGCCCGGACTTCGTTCGCGACGCCGATGTCGGAAACTTTCTGGATTTCAGTTCCGCTCTCACTCTTCCGCCTTCCACCCCGTAGCCTATCTGGACTCGCAGGTCGTCGTCGTCGTCGCTGCAGTCGTCACAATCTCTGCTCTTACAATTGTATATTTACGCGTTTCTAGAAAGAGCCCCAATACCGAGCAGGTAAATGAATACTTGGAATTAGATTGGGAAGGCTAGTCCATGGATTTTAAGTCATTGTTAATTCAAATGCGCTGAATCTCTTTTGACAAATTCAAGCATAAACAGTAAGCGAATTGAAACCGTATACAGGTTTCATAGTTGCAGTAGGCGGTTGGCGGGCACTAGACTAGTCCCTAGCCCCTAGTGCCTAGGAGGTAATTAGGCGGCGACCTATAGAAATAAAAAAATAATTAATGTGTGAGTGTACGTTATATATTATATTATATATTATATTATATATTTTATATATATTTTTCTTACTTTTCTCTTGCGTATATAAATAAATAAATTTAAATATATATAAATATAATAAAAATTGGGCCTCCTAGGCGGCCGACCACCTAGGCTGACGCCTAGGGAGCAGGGCTGCCAACCACCTAGGCAGACGCCAAGTGAGCAATTCGCCACGGTCTAGGAGCGTCTAGGCAGGGATTTTTGCAAGGTTTCTATCAAATTGGATTGGTTGAAATTTGTACTCCGGTCTTTGTTATACCCATACTTATCAAAATATCATGGAGTATATAACGACTGCTGAAAAATCTCTGGGACTCAATATTTAGAAAGTGTTGAAATGATAGGTGAACTGGTCATTAGAAAGAATTTGCTGCCTGTCCAATGTACATAGTAGACCCTACTCTGCACAAAAAATCTCCTTTCAGTCTTCTATGCGTTTTTGGTAGATACATCTCTAACGTTTTTCCTTATTTGATAGGCACCAGGTGGGCTAGCAGTAGCATTTCTTCAACAAATAAGAAATAAGGTGAGGTTAATTGTGGATGAATTTTTTCGTCCTACAGACACATGGGAGGAGAAAGCTGATGGTAATTTGGAAAGGGAAATGGCAGAAATCAGCCATGAACACGAAACTATCGTGGAAGTGATGCAATTCAGTCAAAATGGTTCAGTGGGAAGCCTAGTTAATGAAGTTGAATCTCCCCATCTCACTACATCGACTTCTAATGTGACTGAATCTTTAGTCTCAGGAGAATCTGAAGATGCTGTTTCAATAGATGCATTACCCACTACTTTTGTGGCAGAAGCACATAAAGTGCACCTGATAGAATATTTACAAGAAAGTAAGATCACAACCAACTTGCCCAAGGTTGTAGTCAGTTCAGATTCTAGTGCTGCAACTGATTTAGTGGAAAAAGTGGATGAGATTGTTAGACCAGAGCATGAACTCGTTGCTGACAACAAAATTAGTACTCATAACATTTTCTTCAGAGGACCTGCACGGGAAGAACTTTACACATTCTATGAGACTGAGGCATCTGCTGGAAATTTGGAAAGTCTAGGAAATTCATTTTCTAGTGCATCCTCTGAAAGGAGAACTTACCTTTCACCCTTCTCAAAAGGCTTGGCAGTTAGTGCAGCAAAAAGTTCCTCGCCATATTTTCTTTACCCTGCAGGTTATGCCATTGAAAAATCTGCTGTTTCTTCATTTCATTATACGTCATGCTTGCCGCTTCCCCTTTGAGTACCGTAATCTCCATTTTCAATTTGCTCCTTCCACAATGTTTCTCTAGATCTTGCATGTTTGATGATTATCCTTTGTGATGATATGCTAATATGCTTATTGAATCCTTGACTTTCTTCAGAGAACTCTAATGTCAAAAGGTCCCCTGGAAATTACAAAGGTAGTGCATCTGAGGAAAAGGAAAAATTGGTAAAAAGGAAGGAAATTTCCAATAAGAAGGAAATATGCATTCTACAACCAAATAGTACCAACAAATTCTTTCAGTCCCCTGATCTAAAGGGGAAGAATGAATATAGCAGACATCATATATCGGAGCAAATCAGTGCTTATCATAAATTCTTGAGGAATGGAAGGTAAGTAACTGTTTGCATACCACTTTTAGAAACATCACATTCTAGTGACCTGAAAAACACTTACATGGAGAAAAAAGTTTCATGCAAGTTGCTGGCTGTGAATAAAGGTTGAAATACCTTTTCTTTATATTTCCAATGCAGTTTTCAGTTTTTATTTTATTTACTTTAGTTTTGGAAAATGAGGATTGGGGAACTTCTTTACGGGAGTGTTGTGGAAGTAATCAATTTTTCACATTCTCTAGGTTGTTGTAAACATCATAGAATCAGCTACCATTAATCAAGAGAACCTTACAAGCAAAGGGTAGAGTTATTAACATGTAGTGCTGTCTGGATTATATATGCAATTACTATAGATTTTACATTGAATTGAGAAATATGGGCTTTTACAATGTAGTGTAACTTGTAATATTCAACAAGAAACACAAAGGGGTTATAAGGTTACAATATGGCACATGTCTGAAAATGAAACAGTAGAAGTACTGGCTCTGGAAATCATCTATTTTTTCTCCTTTCAATTGGGGGTATGTGTCTGTGTGATTTGAACTTAATCACTCAATTTCATTGTCCTAGATTGACAGACTGCATGCAAATCCTTGAAGATATGGATGATGATGGTTTACTAAATATGGACAAAGTAAGGCTATGCTGCAACTTTTGGCAATATTACATTTAACTGGCTTTTTATTAACACTTCATCAATTCTCTTTCAGGTTTATCATGCGGGTTTTTTCCAAGCTTGTAAAAATAAAAAAGCTGTTGAGGAAGCTTTTCGTTTCATGAAACTTATCCATAACCCAACATTAAGCACATTTAATATGCTTTTGTCAGTCTGTGCAAGCTGTCAAGATCTGGAAGGTAGTTCTTATTTTTCTGTTTATTGGCTGATGTCTAATGGTTAATATTATTTGACTGCACCTTTATGATCTGTGTGTCATTTGCTTAGGAGCTTTTCAGGTTCTTCAATTTGTCCAGGAGGCTGGACTAAATGCTGATTGCAAACTCTACACTACTCTTATAACAACTTGTGCAAAAAGTGGAAAAGTTGACACAATGTTCGAGGTACTTGTACAATTTTATTCCCTACAAATTCTCAGCGGAAGTTCTTATTTACTTTACATCTGTGGCTGCAAGTATTATAGACCTAAATAGTAGTATTGGATCATACTTAGTTGAATTTACCACTGAGATTTGTGTTCAAGTGAACTCCATCTGTTGTCAATCTTTTAATGACTCTTAATTGTTCTTGTTCTTATGACCATCATGTTTCCATCTGAAATTTTACAAAGTTGTAGGTTTTCCATGAAATGGTTAATGCTGGAGTTGAACCAAATGTCCATACATTTGGTGCACTTATTGATGGTTGTGCTAAAGCCGGGCAAGTTGCCAAGGCTTTTGGTGCTTATGGCATAATGAGATCTAAGGTATGACTTTCCTTGCCCATGTATATGATTTTAAGATAAAATCATTTCTGTTATATGCAAATGTTTTGAAAATGTAAGTTCTCTTTTGGAGTTCTCATGTTCCTGTAGTAGGACCTCTTAACAATTCTTATTTCCTTTATGGGTTGTATGCAGTAGAATGTGAAGCCAGATCGTGTTGTGTTTAATGCACTTATCACAGCATGTGGTCAATCTGGAGCAGTGGACCGGGCATTTGATGTCTTAGCAGAAATGAGGGAGGAAACACATCCTATAGACCCTGATCATATCACCATTGGGGCTTTGATGAAGGCATGTGCCAATGCTGGTCAGGTGCGCTTTATTTATCTTTTTGGAACCAAATATTAATATCAGAAGTGGTGTTTACTATTAGTACTTCTTTCTGTCAGACTGTCACACAATGCTTGTATTCTACCAAATTAACTTAATTGCCTGTTCAGGTTGATCGGGCACTAGATGTTTACAATATGATTCATGAATATAACATCAAGGGCTGTCCAGAGTTATACACAATTGCTGTAAATAGTTGCAGTCAAAATGGTGATTGGGAGTCTGCGTGCAATATCTACAGTGATATGAACAAGAAAGGCATTGTTCCAGATGAGGTAATCCTTTAAATGTGAAATGGCAACTTGTAGCTGGATTCTACAGTAATGATTCACAATATTGCTTGAGAGTTATGTTTGTTATGATGCCTGCTTTGTCTAACTGGAAGTAGGAAAAACAGTCTTTATTTATCTAGCTTGTAGTAGGAAAAGCATTCGATGATCTGTCTTACCATAAAAAATGAACTGTTTGGTATATTATGGTGGAGTAAAGGTGTTAACAATTTTAGCCCCTACTTAGATCTTTTAGGTAACTAAAATATAGCTAAATATGGTGCTTTTTGTTTTTGGAAATTCCCTATACCATGGACTATGATATGATCAACTTTTGTAAAGAATTATAAAATGCATCTAGATTTTTTCATCTTCTCAGAGTTCTATTTGTTTCAGGGGTGATTTGCCTAGTTAAAATTTGACAATATAGATAGAATGCTAGTGCTAAGTTTTCATATGATCATATCCTTTTCTTCCAAATATATACTTTAAATGTGGTATGTGTATGTGTACACACGTTTTTCACTCAGTCAAATCTCTCTTAATCAAATCCATGTTTGTGCAACTTGCTGGCAAAGTGCTGGTTAGATATTATAACATAGAGATGTAAATGTTCAAAATAACAAAAAAAATGCCTTACTCAAACTTCTTTTGCACAGATGTTCATCAGTGCAATGGTAGATGTTGCAGGGCATGCTGGTAAACTGGATACAGCATTTGAAGTATTAAAAGAAGCCAGGAACAAAGGAATAAGCACTGGAACAATTTCATACAGCTCATTGATGGGAGCATGTTGTAATGTATGTACCGTCCTTCTGTCTTATTCTAATGTTTTAAAGCATTGTGTGTTTTTTTTTATCTATTATATTTTCCACTTAATGAAAGAAACCAAAACAAACAAATAAAAATGTTGTTATTTTTTTAAAAAACAATTTCACACCTAGCACAGCTGACAGTGTCATGCTAAAGATGGTTGTTTTAAGCTATATGCTCACAAAGTCTGAATTTTCTCTCATGGCTGGAATAAATGTCACTTTACATCTTATATGACGAGTTATTGTCTTTTCCATGGCAGACGAAAAACTGGCAGATGGCCTTGAAGTTGTATGACGAAATCAAAGAAATGAACTTGAAACGAACAGTTTCAATGATGAATGCCCTGGTAACTGCATTATGTATGTCCGAATCTCTCTGTTTGTCAATTGTTATGGACATAGGCACATAGCTGTGCCCAGAGGATGAAAAATTGCTAGAACTTGTTTAGTGTGAATGTGTGATGTTGAAATCAGAGCACTATGTTATGTCAAAGCACTTTATATTTTATTCTTCTATTTGCCTGGGCTAACTCTAACGAAATTCTATTTAGGTGATGCGGATCAATTACAGAAAGCTCTGACTGTTTTATTTGAGATGAAGAGAGAGGGGCTACCCCCAAACAGCATTACATACTCCACATTGTTGGTGGCAAGTGAAAAGTAATACTTGGGTTCTTCGAAAATACAGCAGTGTGCATATTCTATTTACTGCTACTAATCCTCTTTTTTTCCTCATGGCAGGACTGATGATCTAGATACTGGCCTCATGCTTCTGTCTCAGGCAAAAAAGAATGGTGTTGCACCTAGCCTTGTTATGTGCAGGTGCCTAATTGGTAAGATCTGTGAACTTTTCATTGAACTGATTCTGTTGCTGTATATGGTGATCTTATTCTTTCTTTGACAGTTACAACTTAAATAATTGACTAAGTCTCTTTCTTTCTTTTTATTTAATTTGAATTTGGATCCATCATCCTGTTTCTTGAACAATAGCCTTAGTAAGGGTGATGATTCAATAGCTATTTACTGCAAAATATTGACAGTACTGAAAAACTATTCATGCTTCAGTATGTCCAGTGCTGAGAATAGAATATTTTGTTGATGTATCTTAAGTATTGGGTTGTACATATATTTATAGATAAACCTCCCTAATAGACAATTACAAGTACACAAAATGTGGAACAAACTCCCACTTAACACTCACCCTCAACCTGAAGCTTATATATTAATCATGCCAAGCTTGTTACAAAGTTCTCTTATCCTAGGACCATGATGAGTCTAGTAAGAATATGTGGCTTGATTTCCGTTTTTCTCATGGGCTAGAGAAAGATTAGGCCTTGTCTCAAATTTTTATTTTTATTTTTAATATTCTAACAAAAGTGACAATCAATTTCTATATATATATATATATATATATAGGAGATGGTTCACGTGCGAAGAGTCTCCCAGGTGAAAGATGGGGTGAGATATGAGCCGTTGATTAGATCAACGGCTCAAATCAAGATTTTTTTTTTTAAAAAAAATGCGCTCCATGGGAACTGGATGCATTCTCTTCCTACCATTGTTGAACTGATGCACCTTAAGGTTCAAAATTACGCACCTTAAGTGTTGAATTGGTGCACCTTAAGTGTTAAAATGACGCACCTTAAGTGTAGAACTTATGTACCATAAGTGATGCACCTTAAATGTAGAATTGACGCACCTTAAGTGTCAAATTGATGCACCTTAAAGTGTCAAACTGATGCACTTTAAGTGTCAAACTAACGCACCTTAAGTGTTGAATTGCCATTTGCCGCACAGTGTTAAAATGACGCACTTTAAGGGTAGAACTTATGCACCTTAAGGTTCAAATTGACGCACCTTAACCTTTAAACATACGCACCACCTTAAGCCTACAAACTTACACACTATGTTAAACAATAAACTAACTAGAAAACTCAACTAGTATTCGTATATATGTTCTGTTCATATGTACAGGAAGAGTAGAGCTATTTATACAAGTGTAGAACTAACCCTAGCCACAGATTCCTAACACTAAAACCTAGGGCTAAGAGTAGATCTTACAACTAACACCCAATATCTCTAACCCTAGGCACAACATGGTTCAAAGGTTCAAGTGGTTCAAGACTTATGGTTCTAGATGTGGAGTCTTATGGTTCATGTGACACATATGTAACAAGTTGGGCATGATTGAGATCTATGCTCAAAAAAAAAAAAAAGTCGGAGCATAGATCTCAATCATGCCCAACTTGTTACATATGTGTCACATGAACCATAAGACTCCACATCTAGAACCATAAGTCTTGAACCACTTGAACCTTTGAACCATGCTGTGCCAAGTCAGTCCGCAATGCACCTTGTCGCACCAACAAAGCTTCCACAAAGCTACAAACCAAGCCAAACACCGCAACCACAGCGCACCTGGCTCTCACACCCCACACCCTTATATCGCTGCCTAACACCGGGTGTCATCTTCAAGTATCTGAGAATTCTATAGACTGCCTCCATGTGTCTCTCTGTAGGATTGTGCATGAATTGACTCACAACACTCACTGCAAAACCAATATCTGGTCGAGTGTGTGAAAGATAAATCAAGCGTCCAACAAGTCGTTGATATCTCCCCCTATCTACAGGTGCACTTTCGCTCTCAGTGCCAAGTTTATTTTGACTGTCCATAGGAGTATCAACTGGCTTACACCCAAACATGCTAGTTTCCTTGAGAAGATCTAAAATGTATTTCCTTTGAGAAACAATAATGCCTTGCCTTGATCTAGCCACTTCCATCCCAAGGAAATATTTTAGATTTCCAAGATCTTTAACCTCAAATTCTTTTGACAAACACTTCTTCAAATTCTGTAATTCTTCCACATCATTCCCAAATAGAATAATATGATCGACATAGACTATCAGTATTGCAATTTTTCCTGTATGAGATTTCTTAACAAACAGAGTATGATCAGACTGACCTTGTTTATAGCCAAGCTTCAAAATCACCTTAGTGAATCTATCAAACCAGGCTCGGGGGGATTGTTTAAGGCCATACAAGGACTTCTTGAGTTTGCAAACTTGATTCTTTGCCATACCTTCTTTGAAACCAGGTGGGATTTCCATGTAGACTTCCTCTTCAAGGTCACCATTTAGAAAAACATTTTTTTATGTCCAACTGTTGCAAGTACCAATCTTGGTTGACAGCTAATGAGAGAAGAATTTTGATAGTGTTAAGCTTTGCAACAGGAGCAAAAGTTTCTTGGTAATCTATCCCATAGGATTGTGTAAATCCTCTAGCCACCAACCGAGCCTTGAATCTCTCAATTGTTCCATTTGCTTTATACTTTATGGTGAAAATCCACTTGCACCGCACGGGCTTTTTCCCAACTGGCAAATCAGTAATAGTCCATGTTCCTTTGTTAACAATGAAGGCTGTATGTGGATCTGTTTGAGCAACCAGACCAGTCCCCGTAATGCTACCATTGCCATTGAGGTTTGGAGTTTTTGAACTGCCTCCTGCTTCTGTTGTAGTGATGTTGGAAGTTTGTGATGAGGCCATTCCGTATTTTGTCATGGCTTGAGAATTGAGAAAAGAACGCCAAGAAAAATTGGCATGAATATACTAAGGTTCAAAAACATGGCGCTGATACCATGAAGAAAATCTGAAATTCTTACTTATGATAATGGTGTGATTACAGCAGTATATATATACAACCTACCCTAATAAAGGAAATAATTAATTAGCTTAATTCTTCCCTTAAACAATGGTAACTGAAAATCAGAAGATGATTTTTAGGAGATATTGAAATCACCCTCAATCTCTCAATTATTCCTAAAATATTTTCCTAAAATAAATTCCCTAACTTTGACTCCCTATTATTCAATATATATATATATATATATATATATATATATATATATATATATATATATATGTCAAATTTGTTGAAATTTTAATGTATAGACTTGCATTTGAATATTAATTAAGTTGGTATGCTTGAAGCTATGTGCTTAAGGCGGTTTCAGAAGGCTTGTACACTTGGTGAGCCTGTTTTGGCTTACAACTCAGTGCAGCTACAGCTTAACAGCAAATGGTATGCATTTCTCCTTAATTTTTGATTGTTTCTTTCAGATCCGTAATCAAGGAAGGCTAGAAAGAATGTAATTCAATGTGTAACAGTTTGTTGCTTTGATAATTGATCCTAAATATTGGAACTCAACATTTTTATTGTTTTTAAAATTGGACTCCAAGTATGCTGAAAATGATTTTTTTTTTTTTAACTTTTTTATAACTTCAGTTAGCATTTCTACATTCCATAGAAATCAAAGAGCAAAAGGAGAAAATATCTTGTTCAATCTCTAGTTTTCTCTTTAGGGCCTATTTGCTGGGAGAGAGGGGGGGGGGGGGGGAGCGATAAGTTAGAAAGTTATTCAAATACAATCATTGATTCGTCTACAGGACATCGCTGGCCTTGATGATCTACCGAGAAACAATTGCTGCTGGTGTGGCACCCACAATGGAAGAACTTTCACTAGTTTTGGGTTGCTTACAGCTTCCTCGCAATGCAAGCTTAAAAGAACAACTTGTTGAGAATCTTGTGTTTACTGTTGATGCATCAAAAGGTTCAAACTTGTGCTCATTGGTTGATGGATTTGGGGAATATGATCCCCGTGCATTTCAACTGCTCGAGGTTTGTAAGCTAGCCTGTTTAGGCGATAAACTCTATGAACTTTCTATCTTGTAAAAAGTATTTCATAAAAAAATCATTTTCCTTTTGATTCTTTTAGGAGGCTGCTTCACTTGGAGTTATACCTTTGCCTTCTCTTAAAAGTAGTCCAATTGTTGTTGATGTGAGAGATTCACAGATTCATACAGCTGAGGTGAGTTTGTGCCATGGATGAAAAATTTTGTTATATGTACTGATGTACTGTGAAATTTATTTTGTCCATGCTGAGAGCACTATTGTGTCTTAGTGCTAATTGGATATACTTGGCTTGATACTAAACTGTGACTTCTGACTGTTAAAATCTTGGTGATTTTTTTCCTGTTTTCTTTTGGTGTTAGCTTGTTTTCCCCCTTTTCTAGATTTCTTCAATATTGCCTTTTTATTTATGGAGTAGGCGTTGTTGGTTAGTTCTTATTTTTCTAGTTAACTTTTGGTAGCACAGGGCTCTATGTTAATGCCATTGCTTCAATCCAAACATTACCCATCTTTTATTGAATAGTTCAGTCTGAAATTTTGTCTACATTTCATTGGATGCCAAAATAGTGTTATCTTTCTACAGTTGAATAAATTTTTTAAAAGGGTATACCTTTATAATGTAATGGCATTGTCTGCATTTCATTGGAATACCAAAAGTGGACAAAATTTGTGACGGATGAAGTACATTGATATGTGGCCCTCTCTGTTGACTAATAGCATGTTCATCCAATAGAACTGTTAACAATTTCATGGACTGAATTTTGTTTCTCCAAATATGGTCAGGTTTACCTTTTGGCGGTTTTAAGAGGTCTCAAGCATCGCCTGGCTGCTGGTAGTACTATATTCTTTTCCTTATATTTCTTCTGTTGGGCCAAAATTCTGATAAGAGTTGGTTGGGCTATATTTTTGCTGTTGGGCCAACTTTACACTCCAGTTTCAGTTTCCTTGTGTAAGTTGACCAATGATTTTTGTGAAAATAATTGATGGCTTGAAAAACCTGAAAATATTTCTAGTTGTGCACCTAGGAAGCTTAAAAAATTTGGAAGTGAATGCTGTTATTGAAAACTAAGGTGTTAACTGTGTGCTGAGTAATTCAAACCAAATGTTAACATTAGTGGATAAGATAATATTCTCCCAAAGGATAGTATCATGTTAACATTAGTGGATCTTTTCAAAAAAAAAAAAATGTTAACATTAGTGGATAAGATAATATTCTCTCAAAGGATAGTATCCTGAGCATTGAACATAGTTAAGACTTAAGAAAGAAACAGAAATGTAGTTTTTCTGTATTTTGTCTAACAACATTACCAAGCACAGTGCCTTGGATTTCCCCCCTCAAATTATCTCTTGTGAAAATCATTTTATTCAACCATCACATCATCACATGCAATGAACATTTGAGCATACCATCATTGATGTTTTGCAACTTTAAGTTTGCCACCATATTATTCTGGATTTATTCTTTTTCGTACATGATCTTTGTGCATGTCCATTTGATTACCTTGTTTTGGCTGTATGCCCCTTTTCATTCTTTGCTCCCAAACCATTTATGTGTGCATGGGCGGGGGTATGTGTGTGAAATTTTATTCAACGATATAACCACTGCAGTGGTGTGGGTTACTGCCCTCCCTTCATGATTTTATTAATAAAGACAGAGAGGAAGGAGACAAACTTCACCTTCTTACCTAAGTTGGTTAGATGGACCAACCCGTTGCATAAAAAGTAAAGAGCCAGGACGTAGAACTTCTCCATTACAAATAAAACGTACCTAGGAAAGCAATAAACAAGGGTGACTTTTTTATAAGAGCCTATCTGAACCTTAAAGTACGAACCCGATGGGCATCTATGATTACTAAGGTGCGGATAAAGGCTGGGAGCTCACCAAAATTAGCACTGGAGGTGTCACTGTTAAGCCTTGCTCCCAGATTAGCTAAAGCTTCTGTAGGCTGATTAATCTTGCAAGTAATAGTGTATGATGTGATAATCTTTACATTTCCATAAATTAGAGTTTATTCTACTTTATGGTCCCTTGACTTAAAGAGGCATTTTCAGCTTTGGTCCTTGAATTTGATTTGTTTCACTTTTACTCCTTGACTTTTAAAAATGTTCCACTTTTAGTTCTAAGCTTAAAATGCCCTGTGAAAATTTCACCAAGCCTCATTAGACTGCATTTAAGGGCATTTTGTATTAAAAGTAAAACAAATCCAAGTCAAAGATCAAAAGTGGAAATGCAACTATAGTTGAGTGACCAGAAGTGAAATAAACTCTATAATTTATGTATCCAAGAAATCCAATTATTAAGTTTCTAAGGTAGATTGTGCGTATTGGCTATGTAATTCACTGGCAATAGTGAATCGGTTTCACTATTTGCAAGACCTGATATTTGGTTTATTTTAGGTAGAAAACTGTAAAAGAATAATATAATAGCTTACAAATCAATTAGTCATTACTTTTTATTATGCATTTTTTAAAAATATGTTGTTCCTATACCTTGATGATGATGATGATGATGATGATGATTATTATAATTGTAATTCCTCCATCTTTTCTTGTTCTGAAATTGTTCAGGTGTTAAGATCCCAAATATCGCTATTTTATTACCTGTGGAGGAGTCACAGTTGCAGACTCCTGCTGGGGAGAAAACAATTAAATTTGCTGGAAGGTGAGGATATTTTGCAGTTGAGTACATTATTTCATAAACCTAATTTGCTAATTGTGCAATGGCATACTTGATACTTCTGTATTTTAGGGGCGAAGAGTAATATATTTGATAGGGACAAATTCAGATGTAAAAGGGCATAACAATGTTGTTGTTGTCTCTGTTACATTGTAGTATCTGTTCATCTATACTTTCTCAACCTAACCTGTTGAAGCACAAAGAGTCAATACCGGCTCAATCTCATGACCTCCCATTTGGGAGAATCACTACATGCCACTTGACCACAATGTCATTGGCAAGGCATAACAATGTTAAAAACTCAAAAGAGTATAGTTCAAGTGAACATATTCTTTATTGATAGTTTGGTACAATGTAAATATCAATCAGATGGTAGTAACTAGTAGTTTTATTTATACTTTGTTATCAACATGCTAATTGTTGTGTATAGAATGCATTAACTTCCAGAATGCTATGAATTCTCTGAACAACAGGATAAGCCAGACAGTTGCTGCACTGTTGAGGAGGCTTGGATTACCTTACATAGGCAATGAATCACATGGTAAAATTCGAATAAATGGTGTTTCTGTGAAGAGGTGGTTGCAGCCCAAGGTTGACCCTCCATTTGGTTGGAAACGAACAGATCTGAGCTTGTCCGGGACACGCCTAGGTAACGGAATAGCTCATCAACAGAGAAAAATTCGTACTGGCTATCTGTCCTTAGAGTAGAAAGTTTCGGGAGAATAATGCCAAGTGGGAAATGCATTTCCACAACAATCTGGTGTTCTGGCTTAAATAGCTGTGCTCTTGGCACATTCGGCAACTAGCAGATGTAGTCTGAGTGTGCTATTGTTGACAAAGGACAGTGTCTTGCTGCAGTGCTAACACTAAGGCAATTTTGACTGAGAAATCAAGTGGGATTCTAGAAATTGTGAATGGTTTTTTTTTTTCCTTGTGTAATTTACTTTTGATGTTAAAATAGAAAATAATAAATGCTAATAAAATATATAGTGTGGTTGCGATTGCTGTGAAATTTCTCCTTTTATTAAGTGCAATGTTTGTTTTGACTAAACAGAAACATTGCCTCATTGTGATTCCCGGGCAAAGGTTTTCAATTATACTAGGCATAAATGCATAATTTTATGTTATGCTATGCACAGATATGATCCACTGCCATAAAAATGTTCTGCTTTTGCGGATTGTTTTGTTTCTCTAAAGGAGGAATTCTTGTGTACTGCTAGAGTAAAGTCTAAGAGATTCTTGCGCTTGGGGATTTAAGGCCACCAGAACTATTAAAAGTAGTGTTCAATGCTCCTGGAATAAGAATATCTGCTATCCAAGCCTGAAAATCAAGACATGGACCTATAGACTATGACTGCACTCTCAGTTTGGTGTATTCCCTTTCCTTATCATTCTACTCGAGCGCATGTCCTTTATTGGCTGCAGCATCAAAATCAGAACATGATGGACCTGAACACTACAGCTGCACTCTGAATAGGTACGCTATTTTATCTCTCTATTTAGGAGCACATGCATGTCCCTTGAATTAGAGATTCATGTGAAAGTACATATCTGGTTAATATTACTTTGAAATCTCACTACTAAAGTTCAATTAACAGAACAAATGTGAGATGACAGACATCATAAAAATCAATTGATTTGAGATTCAATCCATATTCCGTAATATGTGATCTTGAGACAATTTGAAATTTCAATGCATAAAAAGTTTAAGCTTTCATTTGTATGTTGTGTATGTGAAATTTACAACTCTTGTGTGACAAGAGGAAAAAAGACAGAAAGTAGACACAATTTTTTTTTTTTTGAAAAAAAAAAAAAGAGGAAAATTTTTTCTGAGCTTTGTGTTGCCCCTCCCTCTAAAATGAAGAGTTGTTGAGTTGAGAAGTGAGATGGATGAAAGTGTCTTCCTTGCAGGGAATTGTGAGACCGCCCATAGGATGATCAAACCCAAACTCTTCCTCTGCCCGCTTTAGCAAGCTCTGGAATGATGGATGATTTAGATATGCTATTGGAACCACATATCTCTTCTTCTCAATCTCTCCAACATATATTGCCAAGTGACCCTTTGGAACATCTGAATGATATCTGGTCCAGAGTGAGTGCAGAGTGCGGGATTGCTTGGCATTCACAATCGCGGAAAGCAAACGAATTGCCATAACCAACTCCCTGTGTAAGTACAGAAAGAAAACAAAACAAAGTTGAGTTTTTGATTAATGTAGAAGTTGATCTAAAGAGGGTTGGAGTGGAAGAGCATTTCTGGTGTTTATTTATAGGGTGGTTTCCAATGTGTTGCCAGTTAAGGTAAGCTGGTGTGAATGGAAAATGGGGCCTACTTCATGGGGGCTCACATGGCCTTGCTCTGATCAAAATCGGAGTTAATCTCTATCCTTGTGTGTGTGTTTTTTTTTTTAATATGACTGCATATGGGGTTGGTTACACTGAATGTGATTTCTGCAGAACAGGTGATCCGATCGTACCAAGGAATATTCACTTGTGGGTAGTCTTGGAAGAAATTTTTGTGGTAAGTTGTATTCACTTCACAATCCATGTGGAGTACGTTTAACGTCAGGTCAGTAATCTCTATCAACATTCCCAGGCATTTGTGGAATATTTGTAACCACTAATTTAATCACCAAACCATGACTCAAGTAAAGGGAGTTCATGTTTACTTACACTATGCACTGCATTTGCTTTACTTTCAAGTTGGTTTGTTTATGTCATTGTCACATGTTCAACAATTGCCTACTTTATCACTTTAGTGGTGAATTCACGTGGGCAGTCTCTATCACATTTACTCTTTAAGTTAATTAGTATGTGATTAGTTTATAAGTATTCTCCCATTGTCTTCTTATCATATTTAGTGGTGAATTTCTGTTGACTGTAACTATTAGATTACTTATGATGAGCTAATGGTTAGTTTATACTATTATCGATCATGTTAGAAGTTAGTTTCTACCTTGAAAGAATACATATACTTAGACACTTGAATTGGTATTTTGAGGTGCATCAATATTATAACTAGGGTCAGTACCCACTCATTTAGTCATTTTTCCAACCCAAATACATTTAGAATTACTTAAGAGTATAATTGTACCCATCCCTAACCCATTTAACACTACCTGTTTGTAGGGTATTCAAATCTGTTTTGAAATTCGTTTAATATACTAGTATGGGGACTGCTAAAACAAATCTGTGCTCGATCGAAGTTCTTGGTAGTTATGTTTGAAAACTTAAGTACTCTATTGTTATTAATCTCTTGCAAAACATTATACATATGCACACCGCAAATTATACTTTGGACCATGGTCCACAATGCATTATGGACTATGGTCATGGCTGATACTGCAGTTGTGTTGAACTGATACTACTGAATAGATACTGCAGTTGTGTTGAAAGGGAACTGCAGTTGCGCGAAACATAGGCCGTTCATCCGTTCAACACAACTATAGTATTCATTCAACACAACTGCAGTATCCATTCAACACAATTGCAGTATCAGTTCAACATAACTGCAGTTCCAGAAGAATGAAACGACCTCTGTTCCGTGCAACTGTAGTTTCCTTTCAACACAAATGCAATATCAGTTCAACACAACTGCATTATTAACTGACCCATGGTTCACGGTATAACGACTGCATATATATATATATATATATATATATATATATAGAATTATAATCAAATGAGACAAGCTATTTAGGTGAGAAATGCGAACTAGTACGTGAGTGCACACAGTTTACTACGCGGATGCACACAGCCCGAAGTGTGTGCACTTAGCCTACATGAGTGCACACAGTTTAGGGTGTGTGCATTCGTGAAGTAGACTATGTGCACTCATGTTGTTCGCATTTCTCACCTAAATAGCTTGTCTCATATGAAGTCAACCATATATATATATATATATATATATATATATATATATATATCAAGTACGTTTTGGATACCAATTAAGGGAAAATTATACTCTGGACCATGGTCATGGCTGATACTGTAGTTGTGTTGAATTGATATTACAGTTGTGTTGAAAGGGAACTGCAGTTGCGCGAAACAGATGTCATTTCATCCGTTCAACACAACTGCAGTATTAGTTCAACACACCTGCAATATCAATTCAACACACTTGCAATATCAATTCAACACAGCTGCAGTTCCAGACAGATAAAACGACCTCTGTTCCCCGCAACTGTAGTTCCCTTTCGACACAACTGCACTATCAGTGCATGGTCCACGGTATAACGACTGGCAATTAAGTGCCAAGTTTTAAGTATCAATTGAAGTTGTGATATGCATTATTTTATCAATTCTCCGAAGCCTTCCTAATTAGGATTTGGAATGTGGTGTAGTCAATCATGCCCTTTCCTTGTCTTGCCACTGAAGAGCACATGTACGTCATTTTGAAGAGTGGATATATATATAATCGATCCAATTCATGTGCTATACATATTCGGTAAGCTTTATGGTTCCAACGCTCAACCGTTGAACTTTGGTATGTAGTAATATATATGCATATATGATATGATTCAATTCAAAATGCCAAGAGTTGAAGCATATATATATATGATGTAAACCAAATATATGTAGTGATAGCACATGGAAATGTACTTCAAAGGACATGCATGTGGTTTTGAATAGAAAGATAAGGAAAGGGCGTACCGAACTGGAGAGAGAGAGAGAGAGCAGTTATTAGTTGAAAACACCAATTCGATGAAGAAACTCCATACGTAGATGCAATAAGCCATCTTAAGTTGCATGTCCTGTTCTTGCATAGCTGGAATATTCCTTTTACGACGCGGATCGCGGTGCCTGACGCTACTAATTCTTTATTTTATTTTGTAATTTTGGGATATAATAAACAAAACTACCTCTAATCATACCCTATCTCTATTATTAGTGTCATAATGACATGTGTCAGCAATGCGTATTAAATTAATGGATATGATATGATGAAGCTACTTACCATGTTATATTTTTTTGTTTGTCTAGTCAATATTTTTTCTTTTCATTTTAATACTGCGTTGATTATAATGTGTTACTTTGCTATATTTTTTTAAAAATCTTATATAGGAAAAAAAGAAAAAAAGAAATAAGATCATAATTCTCTCTCTCTTTTTTTTTTTTTTTTGATGACTACAATCTATAGTAATTGTTCCACATAAAATAATCAATTATGTTTCATTTGCAAGCTTTTGACCGTTGAGGTCATTTTTTTTAAAATTTTTATATTTAAATTAATTTTTAAAATTTTGTCAAAAAAATTATTAATTTTTAAAAGAGAAAATTGCCATTTTAGTCTATTACTATAGGGGTCCTTTCAATTGCAGTCCACAACTTTCAAAACTGTTAATTTCATACCATAACTATTCAATTTTTATCAATTTCGGTCACTCCGGCCAAATTACCGGCCAAATTCGCCGGAAAATTCTAAACTCTAAAATAATGAGGGGTATTTTAGTAATTTCATCCCATTTTCCCGGCGACGGAATTCTTCATCCTGCACCTCTCCGGCGAGCCCTTCACCCCATCCTTCACCCTTTCTTCTTCTTCTCCGGCAACAAAATAAAGAAATGAAGTCCATGAAATTTGGCCGGCAGTTTCCTATGGCAAGAGATGGCGTCGGCGTCGTCAACAACATTGGAAGATTCAGATCCGGAGCTAAGCATTCATCTTCACCACAGTCATCCTACCAAGATCTCGCACATCGTCTTCCCGCCGTCGCCTCTGGTGGTGGAAACAACCGGCGACAGAACTTGCTGCTGCTCCCGGCTCTTGGTGTCAACCGACGACTTCTTTCGGCTCTTGGTAATAAACGTATGAACGCTCTCAAGCCACGACGCCACCTCCTGCACCACCGCACTCTCCTCTAGCTTTTTTGCAAAGCTGAGATCAACACTCCTGCCATTTCCGTCGTGTCTGTGACCTTGTTGCTCGCCGGAAAAATTCGCACATCGCCGGAGAAGAAGAAATAGGGGTAAAATGACTAAAATACCCCTCATTATTTTAGGGTTTAGGATTTTCCGGCGAGTTTGGCCGGTAATTTGGCCGGAGTGACCGAAATTGATAAAAATTAAATAGTTATGGTATGAAATTAACAGTTTTGAAAGTCGTGGACTGCAATTGAAATGACCCCTATAGTCAGTAGACTAAAATGACAATTTTCTCTTTTTAAAATTTGAGTTTAATTTATTTTAAATTTTTTAATTGTATTAACCGTTGGTATATTTTGTATTTAAAATTTTATATTTGCTTCCGAATGTTAATTTTTTTTTTCTTTTGTAGATAATTTTGTATTCAAAAATTATTTTATTTTGTTATTTAAATTTATTTTTATTTAAAATTGAAATTAAAAATTATAATTATAAAATTAAAATTATTAATTATAGAGAAATGAATAAAAATAGGTGATGTGCAAGAGTGTGGAGGGGCCGGGCCCACAAAAAGGGGAGAAAAAGGGTTAAGGATTTGAGAAACAATAGGGGAGGAGATTATTATATGGTGGCAAACTATGCTGTGTGAATTATAACAAAAAATATATTTTTAATATACTAAAAGTACAATATTTGTGTACTAAATGTACTTTATACAAAATAATGTACCTTCGTTGAATATAATCTTCATTTTTAATAATATACTAAAAATACATTATTTGTGTACTCATGTACATTATTTGATAGTATGGTCTACAAATATGTGTGAATTTGCTTCTCTTTTATTTTAACTTAGTTATACATTCTAACAAATATTTTTAGTTACTTAAAGTCAACACATGTTTGCTCAATTGGTGGTAAGAACTCATATAAGACTTTTCTGTGATTTTTAGGTAGGAGTGGAACAAGAAATTTAGTTTAGTGGTAGAAAAATAAAAATATTTATGACAAAATATAAAATTGTTGAAATAAACGATATATAATTTCTATTTACATGATATTCTTAAATAATGCCTTTTATTTTAATTAGATCAACTGTAAGTATTTCTAGAATAATTTAAATTTGATGACGTACGTACATTTGAAACTTATAGATTATATATTGACTAGATAATTCATAAAAAATAAAATTTATTTTAAAATATTTTTTACAATCTATATCTATATTATATATAAAAGTAAAATTCACCTATTTTATTTTCCTGCCCAAACTTTTGTAGTCAATTAATTAAACATTTCTAGAGTGGCACACTCCTCAAAACCAGTTTCACACGATTAAAACGACATGCTATCCTCCTCACTCATAAAATCCTCACTACTCAACACAATGGAATCATCCTCACAAGAAAAACAAGTAGTATCCACGAGTTTGAGCACCAAGATTTTCAAAATTAGAAGAGCAAAGAGACTCAAGAACATTACCTCGCTTTGTCTCTTCATCTTCCCATACGACCTCTATATTTTCATCATCCTCACTCTCTAATTCATACCCATTTTAATTTTCCAACTTGAAAGTTGGAATCTCTTGAAGCACCGGAGTCTCACTCTCCAATTTCCTCTCTTCAACACTCACCTCTTCACAATTGTTTCTTATTTCAACTCCCTTCACATCCCTCGAATTGGTTTCAAGCATCGGGAGGTCATCCATAGTGGGGTTAACATGTTTGGATGAAATTCTCTTCATGAACTCCTCCGTCATGGCTAGCATTTTCGTTTTAATTTCTTCCAATGGAAGGCCTTCCTTCGGATGGTGACAAGATATTCTTTCATTTCGCCCTTGAGTTCGGCTCTTAGTTTGGTCGTATCCTCCTTGGCTATTTCTATGAACACTCCTAATTTCTCGTTCAAGATCTTTATCTCATCGTCGACCGGTGGGAGCTTCTCACAAGGTGGACTTCCGTAGGAATTGGTGAGGGTGTGGTATGGTGTATAAGGTGGTGTTTCATAGTGATATATAGCATCATGCCCTTCATGGAAATGTGGTGGAGGTCGGTAGGAAGTGTTTGGGTAGGAGGTGGGATACAAATATGGCTTATGGGTGTAGCTTGGTTGCTTTGGTTGAGGATTATCACAAGGTGGAGGTTCAACTTTTGTAGGAATGATAACCTTCGGTACCAATTCGCACCTCAGGTCAATCTCCTTCATCATTTGATATAGTCGGTTGTTGATACTCTCCGTGATAAAGCTCAATGACTCCTCTTTCTCTTGGGATGTTGGGATTTCAATTCTTTCTCGATTATGCACATAGGAGGTAGCATATGGATGAGGTTCATAGATAGGATAAGGATATGGATATGGAGGTGGGGTGTAATGGTATGGTGGCGGTGGGTAAACATAGGGATATGGGTGGTGATGGAAGTAATGTTCATAGGCTTGTGGTGGAATAGGCCTAAAGGATTGTCCACCATGAGGTGGATAACCATGGGGATGCATATAAGCATTCATTGGCAAGCTTCCGAATGATTTTCAACAAAAATTCCCTGCACATAGCTTAGTCAACCACACGCCTTTTGCAACTAAAAGTTGTTGCAAGTGAGCAACAAGATATGCAAGACAAATAGGCTCACTTCCGAATTCAAGCAACAAAATAAGAAAAGAAAACAAACAAAAGAAAGCAATTTAAGAACTCTTAACCATCAAGTATCAACTCCCTAAATGTCAAACACAATTCAAAAACCGTTTGCCATCCCCGGCAACAACGCCATTTTGATGTTGTAGTTTATGGTGAGGTGGAATGAGTGATAAAACGAGGAAGAAGTTCCCCGAGTGTCGTGTTCTCAAGGATGAAAAATTGGAACCGAATTATGTGTTGGCATTTAAGATGTTAAGGGGCAAGAGTTACAAGGATCACTCAAGGCAAAAAGATGCATGGAATAAGAAGTAAACAAATGTAAACAAGGCAAATGATCAAAGGAAAACACACGTAAAGATAAGCGGATTGGACTAGGATCCCCCAGTTCTTGCACTCAATGTCCTAAGGTAAAGGTCGGATTGACGATTGATTCATCTAAGGAAACTATACGCACACTACCGAGTGGCGTCACACTCGGATTCCCAATCCTCATTCGGTTGGAGAATTTCATCGAACACTTGGTCTACGAGTTTCCTCCGGATCTCATCCTCCCGGATAGAGGGCGGGAGATGTGAGCATTGGAGCTCTCACACACTTGTGATATCTCGCTAAGTGTGTGATCTCTAACTCTTGGTGCAATCGGGGCCCTTGATTCAGCAAGATCATGGATGATCATACTCACAACATAGATTTATCAAAATCAATTCAATCCAATTTCAATCAATTCAAATCATGAATGCAAAAGCAAAGATTCCTAATCCAATCCTAACTAACTAGCCACTAACATTCATGTTTATCAAACCTATCATCATCTCAATTTCAATTCTAAAAGACAAAATTGCAATCAAGAACAATTCTCAAGCTAATCTTCAAATTGGAAATTGAAAAGTAACAATTGAATTCTAAGTCTAACAATTGAAAAAGGGAGTGAGAAAGTGGCCATGAAAAATGGGGGATTTGTCACTTTTGACAACTTTGAAAAGGAGGAATGGAAAGAGAGTGCAATGCTTGAAAGTAAGAGAGGGAGTGAGGGGATGTGGTATCAAAAAGGGTGCTGAAAATGAAAAGATGATTGAGGTTGGAGAAGAAACAAAAGAGAGAAGGGAACTTCAATCCATCCTTGAGAGATTGAGGGTGGTGTGCAAGGCTAAGTTTCGTTCAATCATGAAAATTGTTCTTCCTTTTATTTATGGTTGAGTATCCCATGAATAATCTTTCGTCAGCCCTTTTGTCGAAAGCCTTAAGATAAGTTTTTCCATTGTTGTGAATAAAGCATTTGCTATCGAAGATATGAAAGTAGCTCACAATTGGCTTTTGCCTTTCCATAGTTCGTAGGAAGTGATCCCATGAACTTTGTTGATAATGGATCGATTTTGAGTGTAACATGCTATGTTAACAGGCTCGGCCCAAAACCTTTTAGGCAAAATGGAAAAAGCTATTATAGTCCTTGCTGCTTCATTGAGTGTTCTATTTCTTCTTTCGGCTACTCCATTCTGCTGTGGAGTCCTTGCCGCTAAGAGTTGATGTAGAATACCATACTGACTACAGAAATCTTGAATTACCTTGTTAGCGAATTCTGTGCCTTGATTTGGACGAATTTTGATTATGCTTATACCCTTTTTTGTTTGAAGTTGCCTTAATAGTTCGGGTAACATCTTCTCGGTTTCATTCTTCTTCCTTAAGAATAGTGCCCAAATATATCTCGTGTAGTCATCTACTACCACCAAGTTATACTTTCGACCACTTAGACTGATTGGGTCGATTGGACCGAATAAATCCATATGCAACAGACTAAATGGCCTAGAGTTTGAATCATGAGTTTTAGACTTGAATGAAAACTTGATTTGCTTTCCCTGGCAGGCTTCATAAATCTTATCTTTGTTAAAAGTCATGTTTGGTAATCCCTCTACCAAAACTCATCTAGATAGCTTGTTAATGGCCTTGAAGTTGAGATGACTGAGTTTATAATGCCATTCCCAACTCAAGTCATTTTTATTCTTAGCTACCATGCATACATTCAGCTTGGCCGATTTCCATGCAACTACGTACATGTTCTTCCTTCGTCTTGCTGTAAGGACCATTTCTCCATTTACTTCGCTGGTTACACAACATTTATCTTTAGAGAATTCCACCTTATACCCTTTGTCACATAACTGACTTGTACTCAACTTGTTGAACCTTAATCCTCCGATATAAGAGAAAAATACGAATGATGAGTCTATTCTAGATGACATCACTGATTCCTTTGGTTCGGCCACTGGATTCGCCTCCAAAGATTACTTTAGGACCATTTACTTCCTTGTAGTTGCTCAACTCAGATTTGTTTCCCATCATATGCTTTGAGCAACCGCTATCTACATACCATATGGTTCTGTTGCCCTACAAACAAATATTAGTTTATTTTAGGTACCCATACCTTCTTGGGTCCTTCCGGGTTAGCGCTAAGCTTGGGCATCCATGCGAACCTAGAACTTGTTAAGCACATCCTTGGTCTTCTATACCCATTAAATACCTTATAATCATATGGAATGAAATAGAACTTTTGGGACTTTTTAGGTGCATAAATTTTCTAAAATTGGGGTTTTGGCATGTTGCTATGCACCCTAGTATAGAACGTGTTGGTCCCGATTGGGTGGTGGAAAGTCTAGAGCGGGGGGGGGGGGGGTGAATAGACTTTTCAAACAAATTAAAATTTATAACACTTTAACAAAATAACTCTAATTAAATTAGACTTGAATAAATCTAAAGTAGAGTGCACAACGGAATAGTTGTATGTAAAGTGCTATAATAAAATGAAGAATTAACCGGGCATTCACGGTATGCAAAATTATAAAGAAATACGTGAGTTGTGTGTGAACTTAATTGTGTTGCATGCAAGACAAAGTATGCGTAAAAATAATAAATAAAGTAAAGAGGGAGAGAAACGATTTTATAGTGGTTCGATGGTGATGTAATCCTTCTACTCCACTCTTCTTCTTTCACTCCAAGGAGGAATTCACTATCTCCAGTCACCAAGATACAATAGTGAATACACCAGTGCTAGTTCTCCAACTCAGCACTTCGTAGTGCCTTGAACACAAAGCCAGCTTGCACTCAACTTCGAGTGCTTCTACACCAAGCTTGCACTCCTAGGGTTTTCACAACTCTTCTGTTACTCTACCAAGCCCTCAACGAGTGCTTCTACACCAAGCTTGCACTCCTAGGGTTTTTCACAACTGCTTGCACTCCTAGGGTTTTCACAACTCTTCTGCTACTCTACCCTCTACCTACCTACACCAAGCTTGCACTCCAAGGGTTTAACCAAGCTTGAACTCCAAGGGTGCACTACCTACCTACACCAAGCTTGCACTCCAAGGGTTTAACCAAGCTTGCACTCTAAGGGTGCACTACCTACCTACACTAAGCTTGCCAAGGGTGCACTACCTACCTACACCAAGCTTGCACTCCAAGGGTGCACTACCTACCTACACCAAGCTTGCACTCCAAGGGTTTTTCACCTACCTACACCAAGCTTGCACTCCAAGGGTTTTTCACAACTCTTCTGCTACTCTACCCTGTACGAAACTCTTCTGCTACTCTACCCTGTACGAAATAACTTACTCTTCTGCTACTCTACCCTCTACGAAATAACTTACTCTTCTGCTACTCTACCCTCTACCTACCTACACCAAACTTGCACTCCAAGGGTTTTTCACAACTCTTGCTACTCTACCCGGGTTTTTCACAACTCTTGCTACTCTACCCTCTACGAAATAACTTAAGGGTTTTTCACAACTCTTCTGCTACTCTATCCTCTACGAAATAACCTCTTCTGCTACTCTATCCTCTACGAAATAACTTGTTTACAAAACCTAAGCCTGCCCCTTGAAGAATACCTTTTGATCAAGGGGTGCGTGACCCCTTGAAGAAACCATAGCTTCTTGAAAAGGATTTGAACCATGCTCCTTTGATATTATTTTCCTTGTTTTTGCCACTTTACCACATAGGATTTTTGTTAAATCCTTTGCTTTAATCCCTTGTGCTTCAATCGTGGCTTTTGTATAAGATACCGTGACCTCCTTCCTCATATTTAAACTCCATAGATCCTCCTTCCTCATATTTAAACTCCATAGATCAAGACAAAGCGTGACCCCCTCTTAAACATCTTTTCAAAAATATGTTAATAGGAAGATTTAATCCTTAAACCATTGGCATTAAATACCTTGCTAATCCTTTTCTTCCATTTGTGCCACTTGAATTCTTGTCAATTTTTTTGTTCCAATATTTTCTTATACTCATTGCTTAATCAAGACTTTTAGAATAATCCATAGCTTCTAAAAGTGTGACCTTTTCTTCATCTACTCAAAATGGCGTGACTTTCCTTCATCTTCCAAAATTGTGACTTCTTCTGAAAGTCTGACCTCTTCTTCATTTGCATGATTGATGGACAATTTTAATTATGTCCTCGGAAGTGCACGAATCACTGTAGTAATAGTGTGCAGAATGCAAGGGTCAAACCCACAGGGAATTGATACAATGCAATTTAACAAGACTTGAAATTAATTAATTTGAATGCAGTAAAATAAAGCAAAAACTAGTAAAATAGCTTGGAGAAATTAAACACCAACAAGAACGAGATAGCAGGTAATAAGTAACTAGCAGGAAAGAAAATAATAAAATAACAATGAAACAAGGCAGCAAAGGATTAAAGGCTAGGAACATGAATCAATAACCACTAATAGGTTTATAGATTAGTTTAACTTGCCAATCAAATTAAGGGTTCGTTCTAACTGCTATATGACTACTCCGTATGGCGTTCAGAGCAAGTCACGTGTTTTAATCATTCATATGCTTAAGACATTTATTCGAATGATTAAAACCCATTGAGCCTGGAAGAACTTACGGAATACCCGGTTTAGAACCAAATGAATAGCTTAATAAGACAATCAAACTATTTATTCACTTACCCTTTAGAGCATGGAATTATTACGCATGATGTCTACTCTAATAATTCTCTCAATAAAATTCAATTATGTTAAAGTTGATCACCCAATAACACAATCAATCACTAAAATAAGATTAAAGGGTAAAGCTTAATTCAAGAAACAAATTAGACTAATCACTTCAAATGTTCACGGCACTGTCATCATATTCCTAGAGAAGCAATTTTAGCACATCATTATGAAATTAGCAGTAATCAAATAACAAAGCAGAATCTTCCATTCACTAATTACAAATTACAAAATTAAATTAATGATAATAGAGAGTAAGAAGATTGGACAATTGTCGTATGAAATTGTTGCTGTCTAGATACGTTGCTGCCGAGATAGAACGCCACAGAAATTGCTGCCAATTAAAAGGATAAATCACGCCTCCTCCGCCGAAAGCTTGTTGCGTCGAACGGAACTCGTTGTTGCCACCGTCGACGGAAATTGTTGTTGTCGGACACAATTTGTTGAAGCCCAGGATCGTCTCCGAAAGCAGACGGCCGGGAATAAATTGATGATCTTCCCTTTGCAACATTGCCCTCTATTTATAATACATGATTAACAATTTTTCCTTAACTTGCTGTAACAACCCAAGAGAGAACCATTAATGGCATGGAAGGTGAGAAGGATGAAGATAGACTGCAATCAGAAGGAAGTGGGAAACAGATGCGTGAAGGGTTAAAAGGGAACGGAAACGGCGTCGTTCGAAGTGTCAGTTGAACCGTTGGATAAGGTTAGTCCTACGACGTCGTTTGGAGTAGCGGTTGAGAGCCGTTGGAGCCTGCATCAGACGTCGTCGTTTTGAGTGTTTTTCATCCTTTCAAACAGCTGTATTTTTCTGTTTAATTTCCCTGCAATTTAGGAGTAGCCTGAACTCCTTGTAGTTGTTATAATCTGTGGATTGTGGAGAAACCATTATGCAAAATAATATACTCAATTTGCTTTTCCCTTCTCCTCTTCCTTCTCTCTCTCAACCCTAGTCTCTCTTCTTTTCCCCAATTTCCTATTCTACTCTGCAGCATCGTTGCACTTGCGCAGCCACCTTGACTGATCTTTCTCTACAACAGCCGATCATCGCTTTCTGTTCGTAGGTCTCGGTGTTTTGACTCCCCGCAAAAAGAGCTTCGATCAAAGAACCTGACAATAATTCTTCTTTTCCTTTTTACTAAAATAAAATACAAAATAAATTAGAGTCCATAAAGAATGGTATGCACTTATTAATACTTTATTTATGCTGACCAAGTACTACCAAACTACTACTACTATTAATAATATTATTATTATTAAATTATTATTATTATTATAAGAATTATTCCAAATATTATAAAAAGAGAGAAAATAAAAGATGCAACAATAAGATAAAGTAAAAATAGGACTGAATAATAAAAATTATGGAATCAAACATCATGAAATAAACTATAAATATTATACTCATCAATGATTTTCTCCTTGGCAAAAATTACATGAATTCTTCCTTTAAATTAGAGAGAAGCGTGATTTACTCCCATAAATAAAAAATGTAGTTCCCATAATTTATATCTTCCTTCCAAGAACAAAATCTTCAAAATAATTTCTTCCAAAAATCAATTTGAGATCATAGGCTTCAAATTAATTTTCCTCTTGGCTCTTTTCATGTACCAATTTCTTCGTCTTCTTGAAAAATAATTTCTTGAACTTGTTGAGAAGACTCATAAATCAAATAAAATAAATAGGGGACTAAATTTTATCCTATATTACATTTTGGCTCATCAAAATATAATTACAATTTATTCCTAACAATTCCCCCTTTTTGATGATGCCAAAACCTATACTCAGTCATTTGGCTTAGTCAATTTTTTATTTCTTTTATTAAAAAAAAATTCTTTGAATCTTTATTTTATTTTGATTAGCCTCTGATGAGTTTAACATCAATATTTGACCTACAAGAATTGTTTTTAGATTGAAAACTTTCCTAAATGCATAACTGAGATTAAACATAATTTCTTCCTTTAAAAAAAAAACATTATTCTCAGGCATGCATTTGATACAAACTAAGTATAAAAACAGTTCAAACAAAACTTAATAAACATATATAATAAGGGCTAATTTAAAGCATAAACCATAGTCATAGGAAGTATTTCACAAAAGTAGTTTCAAAATCAAATTACATTACCAAAATCATACTTTCTTTTTGCCATTTGCTTCTTCTTCAATCCTTATGTTGATATGATCCCTCAAGTCTTTGAAATTTCCTTCAAACTTGGCAATTTTGTTCTTGGCTTGAACTTGATCCGATAGGTAGTATCCATAGGCTTCCTAAATGGATTCCTGGCAGTACTCCTTCACGAAACCATTTGATACATTCTGGAAAGCTCCTTTCTCCATCCAAGTGTTTGCCTTCATGACCTGTATAATTCATTAGTTCTTTCATCACATTAACTTCATTAGACAAACAAAACATTTTCCTTATTGGGACTTCAGGACACCTTTTTCAATTCTTCTTCAAGTCTACTATTTTGATTTGCTACCGAGGCAACTTGATCCTTCTTAGGCCGCTTCTTGATTAAAGGAGGTGCATCATTCAAGGTGTATTTGGGTTGCCCTTCTCTGAAGTAGTCAATGACACCAAATTTTGGACCTGTGGTACCTGCAAATTGAGAAAAATCACTACCACCACTGGATCTTCCTCTTCCTCTACCTCTACCTCTTCCCATTAGCTTCCTATGGGAGCAAATGAGGGACTTAGAGCCAAATGACTGCTCTCTTCCCCCTTTTTGGCATAATCAACCAACAACTCAGCATTGCCATCAATCTTGGTAAATTTGGCTTCAATGTTGTCTACTTTGGCAGAGGTTGCAGTATTTTCACTTCTCAAAGTTGACAACTCATTATGAAGATCAGTAATCTGGTTCTGTTGCTGATGAATTACATTGAGTAACCCCTTGTTTTGCTCAATTGTAAATTTTTGCAGTGCTTTCACCAACTTAGAAGCTTTTTCATCCCACTTTTTCTCACTCTTCTCAGCAGAATGTTTCAATACTTTGGTTATATCTTTTTATTGATCATTCAAACTTGTCAATTATTTGAATATATTCTCATGTGCATCTCTAATATCTCCTTTGAGTTCAATCACTTTTTCAAACTTTGTGCTAATTTCTTCCTGACATTCATCAATTTTGAGAAATAGGAAGCTCAGTCGATTATCTTCGTCTTCCTTGTTTTCTGAACTTAGACTTTTCTTTAGATCAAGAATTTGTTTGTCAAATTCTGCTTGTTTCTGTTGAATGGGAACACTAACCAATTGCATTTGCCTCTCCTCTTCGGTTGGTACTTCCATGTTCAAAGCATCATCATTTTCTAGTTCACTAGTTTCAGATGTTTCAAGATTGTCTTATATTTTATCTGGAAAATCAACTTGAACATCCATTAAGTTTTCAGAAATTTGGATGTCTGCTTCTATCAATGAATCTTGATTTTCAATGATCTCAACATTTACTTCCAGTGGATTGTCAACCGTAGCTAAAACCGTTGCTTGTTCCTCTACTTGAACCGTGCCTTCAGTTGAAATCGTAGCTAAGACTGTAGCTTCTGCTTGTTCTTGAACCTCAACTGGAACTGTAGCTAAATTTGTAGCTAGTTCCTCAACCTCAACTGGAACCGTAGCTAAATCTGTAGCTAGTTCCTCAACCTCAACTTCTGCTGGAATCCTGTTAATTTCACAACCTCAAGTATCTCCTGATTAGTCTCCATTACAGGTCTCTCAACTAAGACTGGAATTCGTCCAAGGTCCTTCAATTGATTCAACAATTTGAACCATTGCATTAGAATGACCCGGAATCATAACAGGTTTCTCTAACATATCTTCATGGGTTAGCTCATCAATATGACTGGCAAAAGTTTCCAGAACTTGCATGTTTGAACTTTCAGGGACTATGACCTGCTTATTATGTACACACACATCAACAAGTTCACCTTCATTAATCTGACCTTCCCCTTGCATTGGTGCACTCTCGGGTTGAGCACTAGAGGTTGCACCAGGATGATGTTGAAATTCCAGTAATGATCTTTGGATCCCTTCATGCAAATTGGCTTGATCAATCTCCTCGAAATCCACAAAGGATAATGCCTGGAAATTGTCCTCCATGACTGGCAATTTTCCTTTAGAACCTGCTAGCTTGGCTGGAACCTTATTAGGATAGGCTTGAGCAATTGTGGACAATAATAGAGCTTCTGCAATGTCATTTGTCCCTAACCAAGAAAGAGCAAACAATTCTTCTTTTTCCATCTTTGGACCGGCACCTGACATATGAGATTTGTATTCGGCTATCCTCCATAATCTACATTGTTTGACTCTGAACAACTCAGTTGTAAGAATCGGAACCTCATCCAAAAATGATTCCCTATTTTCTTGAAGTAATTCATGATCAATCACTTCAATTTGAATAGGATTAGCAACAGTTTCCACATTACTTCTAGGAAATTCTTCTTGTATTGGCAGTGAGTTCATTTGAGCAGCTTCATCATTAGGTACATGAGGCATAGTTGTAGTGATTTGCATGGCTGAAGTTACAACTTCTTCATTAGCATTGCTCTTAACCACATATGATGCTTCATTAGAGTCGCTACCTTCATGAACCTTAGATTTTCTTTTCCTTCTCTGGCCAGCTTTTGCAGTAGGTGCATCAGAACTCTAGGTTGCCCTACTTCTGGAATCAATCTGCTTCTTCCTTAGGGTTTTATGGTTTCTAAACAGATACTTGTAGCAAGCAACTATTTTTCCTTTTCTCATGTTGACTCCATTTTTTATCAAAATCTCAGAAATAACAAAACCATAACCAATCTTCTGCTTGAATTTATTATTCTTTGTCAATGATAAAGCCTTTGTATAGAATTTAGTCAATTTCTTCCAAATATATCCTGCCCAATTAAATTGTATCCCTTACCATATAGCATTTATAAGAGATATTTTCTTAGGCTTAATCTCATCTAAACTCCAAATCTTGCAGTCGACACACTTATAAAATATCAATCAACATCTCAAATTCCGGTTTTAAGTCCCTTTTAAAACAGAAAACTTTGGTTGCTCAGGCATACTTACTCCTCGAATTATATTCCTAAAATCTTAGTGATTAAAGGCATGATTGTCAATATCTAGAGTAGATTCAGGCAGTTCAAAATTTTCCTTAATATCACGGGTTTAATTTCCATCCTTACCCCATTCACAGTTGATGATATAAACCCATTTTTAACATATGAGTTTAAATAGAATTCAGCTGCGTCTCCAAAACTGATAGGTCGGGCATGAGAACAGGTTCATCGCCTTCAGCTTCTGGAGTCGCCATTGCCGTGTAGTAGTGGATAAATTTTGAGATTTTGGAATGATTTTTACTAGGGGTGGGCGTTTCGGTCTTCGGTTCGGTTTTTTTTCGGTTTCGTTTCGGTTTTTCGGTTTTAAAAAAATTAAACCATTCGGTTTAACATTAGAGTTTGGTTCGGTTTCGGTTCAGTTTGAAACGGATCGGTTTCGGTTCGGATTTAATTCGTTTCGGTTTACGACTCCCGAATTTTAACATTTACTAGGCGGTAAGGCGGTCGGGGGTGCCGCGACTTTACAGGACACCGTAATAACTATAAATGAAACATCACATAACCCAAATCCAAAGTCTAATATTTAAATAATAAATACCAACAAAACAAATTAACAATTCAAACAAATTAAAATAAAAAAATAAAACTATAAATTAAATTCCAAAACTGAAATGAGTTTGGAAATTCATTCTAGTAACTAGAATGAATTCCAAATTCATTCTAGTTTTGAAATATATATATATATATAATATTTATATTTAATTATAAAATCTTTCGATTTTTTTGGTTCGGTTCGATTTTTTCGGTTCGGTTCGGTTCTTCTAAAACATGAACCGATCGGTTTTTCGGTTCGGTTCGGTTCTGTTCGGGTAACCCGAACCGTTTTGCCCATCCCTAATTTTTACAGTAAGGTTAAGAGTTTTATTTTGAAGAGGGTTTTCTGGGTGGGTGTAGAGAGAGGTTTGAATGTGAGAGGTTTTATATTAGGGATAGGATTGTTTGTGTGAAAGGGTGTGCTTTTCTCAAATTTGACCCAAAGGTTGGTTTTAACTGTTGAGAAAAGAGGAGTATGACGGAAAATTTTAAGGAGAGTGACGCCATTTTTGAGGTTTTTCTTCATTAGGAAGACATGGACATTAAATGCCATGCAAACCTAATATAAAAGCCTAGTGTATTTTCTGATGATATAGCACTCATAGATAAAATAGAACCCGCATAATCTTGAAGAAACTTATAATAAATTTAGAAAATAAAATTCGCTTTCAGAAATTAAAAATTTTTCTTTTAATAACGATATTAAAAAAAATTATATATCAGTTCAAATTCAACTTTTATCAGAAAGGTTTATTCACATATTGGACACATATTATGAAGATTAAGACATTTTTAAAGTTTATGCCCTACAGTTGAAATAAATAATAGAGGAATATATATACATGCATCATGAACAAGTTAAGCAAGAATTAACATTCAAGATTAATTCTGAGAGTCACAAGATATGATCATTTAAAAAATTTAGGAAAGAATTATTCTATAAGCAAGATCATAAAATATTTATGCAAAGAGGAGTATTTCCTAAAATAATTTTCATGCATATATTTCAAGAATTCTTGTCAATGAAATATTCTATAGATAAATTTAGCATAAAATTTTTCAAGAAAATACAAGATATTTCAAGAATTACAGAATATTTCAAGACATTATTTTCTAATATATTTCAAGAAATTTCAAGAATTACGAAATATTTCAAGAAATTATTTTCCAAAATATTTCAAGAAATTTCAAGAAGTTGAATTTAAAAAAAAAAATTAGAGGTAATTTTATAGGATATATGAATATTTTGGAGATTAATTTTGGAAAACTATCCATATAAAATATTCAAGCATGCAAACTAATCACAAGAAAATTCTAGGTATACACATTATTCGTAGAAGTGCTATGAAATAATCTCAAAAATAAATTACATGCAAAAATATAAAAAATGGGTAAGATATGCAAGAATAAAGCAAAAAAGATAAAAGGTTGAGAGAGAGGGTTACGGTTAAAGATAGAATAGGATTAGTAAAATTAGTTTCCTTAGCTAAGATTTCCAAAAACCTCTCAAACTCTAACTACCTTCAACCGTGCCTAAAAGTGTAGCCTAAAACCGTGCCTAGAGAGTGGGGGTTACGGTTTTAGAATACTAGAGTAAGTCTCATCCTCCAACTGAGGGCTATAAATTAGGCTTAATAGGGAACCTCAACCTCCCATGCATGCAAATAGATATACGTGAATCCTATAGGCAAAAGTTTTTTTTTTTTATAAAAAAATTACATGCTCATATACGAACAAATATAGATAAATATACAAGTAAAATTTAATTCTAGTTTCACACAATAATTAATTTCAAGACAGAAAGATTGAATAAATTTGTCACATAACTGTATGTGGAATAATTATAACAACACATAGTATGCATTAAAATCATATAGCAATTAATCAATAATAGAATAAGGATTGAAATACTTAGCTCAATTTAATCATGCCCACAGAGGCTTTTGTAAGGATATCGGCAATTTGATTTTCTTTTCATGCAATACTAATATTTGTGCAAAATTTTGCTTTTTGCTGAACCAAGATACAAGCCTTCCCCCTAAGAAGATTTGATCCTTAGACCTTTGACAATAACTACCTTGTTAATCATTTTCTTCCATTTATGCTATTAGGAATCTATGTATCTGAGTCAATCTAGGACTATCAATTCTACTATGCTTAAGACTTCTCTTGTATATATATCCCTGCCTTGTATCATTATTATTGTTGAACTCTATTGAATACGAACATACAGTTCTCATCTGGTATCAGAGTCTCAGGTTCCTTTCCTCATGGCTGACGGATATGTCAATTCTTCTGAACGGACCGTCTCAGACGCTATTACCTCTTCGGTCTCTTCGACTGTCTCCTCGCTCTCCACGGCTCATCACTTTGTTAGTGTCAAGCTGACAAACAAGAATTTTTTGTTTTGGCGCACTCAGGTTGTCCCGTTTCTTCATGGACATGAATTAATGGGTTTTGTTGACGGATCAAATCCTATGCCCGCGGCTCTTCTTCCTCTTGCTACTGAATCTGCATCTGCTCAACCGACTGCACCTGCTCAACCAAACCCGGCCTATGCTCCCTGGGTGCGGCAGGACCAGGGCGTTCTTAGCATGCTCATATCCTCTTTGTCCTCGGAAGTCATGCACCTTGCTGTAGGTCGCAACACGTCCAGGTTTCTCATCGTGGCGGTGGTCGGCGCTCATGGCGTGGTGGCCAGCAGCAGCGAGGCGGTACAGGGAGTCAACATCGAGGCAATGCTGGTGCGCAGCAGTCTCGTTCCGGCGGTGACAGTTTTCGTGGTGGTGGTCAGTCTGGCTTTCGTGGTGGTTGGGGAAGCAGAACGAGTGGTGGCAAGACCTCTCGCGGTGGCTGGCAACCTAAATGCCAGCTCTGTGGCATTATTGGCCATACGGCCCCTTCATGTTATTCCTTTATTCATGCGCAGCCCCATGCAAACTTTACTTATTCTGATGTTGCCCCAGGTTTTAATTCAGACTCTGATCTTTGGATCCCTGACACCGGTGCAACGAACCATGCCACTCCTGACATTGTTGCGCTATCTACGTCCGAGGACTATACTGGTGGTGACACGTTGAGAGTTAGTGATGGTAAGGGTCTCCCTATTAGTCGTGTAGGTCATGCATCCTTTGTTACCCCTTCTAGAGTTTTTAGGATGTCTGATATTTTACATGTTCCCGGTTTGTCTTCGTCTCTGCTATCTGTCCAAAAGTTCACCCGTGACAATAATGTTTTCTTTGAGTTTCACCCTTCTTTCTTTCTTGTGAAGGATATCACCACCAGGGCGACTCTTCTACGTGGCAGTAGTTCAGGAGGGTTATATACGTTGCCTGTGCCTTCCTCGCAGTCTAGTCCTCGTGTCTTTCTCTCTTCTCGTGCTTCCTCTTCGGTGTGGCATGATCGCCTGGGTCATCCTCACCAACGGGTTTTAAGTCGTATTCTTCCTTTTTGTTCTGTTACTAGTTCGAATAGTGCTCGTAGTTGTATTTCTAGTCTTTGTTCAGCGTGTCAGTTGGGCAAATCTGCCCGTTTTCCTTTACCTCGTACTGATTTTGTTAGCTCGAATGTTCTTGATTTAATATATACTGATATTTGGGGACCAGTTCCTGTGTTGTCATCAAATGGTTATCGATATTTTGTTTTCTTTGTTGATGATCATTCTCGCTATACATGGTTTTTTCCAATGAAACTAAAATCGGATCTCTATGTTATCTTTGATAGTTTTTTTGCCTTGGTTGAGCGCTCCTTCAATCGTAAAATTAAAGCTATACAATCTGATTTAGGAGCTGAGTATAAAAAGCTACATTCGTTGTTTGATAAGTTAGGAATTCACCACAGGCAGTCTTGTGCTTACACTCATGAGCAGAATGGTCGTGTCGAACGGAAGCATAGACATATTGTGGAGACTGGTCTCACCCTTATGGCTCGTGCTTCTGTTCCTTATTGTTTCTGGGATTATGCCTTTGAGACTGCTGTCTATTTGATTAACAAGATGCCTTCTGCAGTCTTGCGTAGTTCTAGTCCTCACCTTTTGTTGCATAAATCTCCTCCGTCTTATTCCTTTCTTCGGGTGTTCGGTTGTCTTTGTTATCCTCATCTGCGTCCTTATAATCGTCACAAAATGTCCTACAGATCCACTCCGTGTGTTTTTTTGGGCTATCCAGAGTTGTTCAGGGGGTATAGATGCATGGATTTACAGACTAACAAAATATATGTTTGCAGACATGTGAAATTTGATGAGCAGGTATTTCCCTTTGCTCGCCGTGCTGTGTCACCTTCTTCCTCGGTTGAGCCGTGTCCTTGGGCTGAGTCCGTCCAGCATGTGTCACCCATCGTGGCTCTATTTGTACCTGTCGTGCCTGATCCCACTGCAGCTCCATCTGCACCACCATGGCAATGGGGCCGTCCTCGTGGGCGTTCCACCAGACCCACAGTTCGGACTCATGCCATGGCCACTAGGAGTCGTTTTGTGACGCCGCACATTGCCTTTTCTGCTCAGGTCTGTCCTTCTGAACCTTCATGCTATACTCAGGCGGTCAAGTTTCCGGAATGGCGTGATGCTATGGATTCAGTTGATACCCGGTCAAGATTTCTTTGATACATTCAGTCCAGTTGTAAAACCCACCACTGTTAAGTTGCTTTTGAGTCTGGCTATTTCTTCTGGATGGATTATCCGCCAATTAGATATACATAATGCCTTCTTGAATGGTACCTTGACTGAGACTGTTTACATGCGCCAACCGCCTAGTTATGTTGATACACAGTTCCTTGACCATGTCTGTTTGTTGAAACGATCCTTGTATGGCTTGAAACAAGCTCCTAGGGCCTGGTTTAATCGTTTGCATACTTTCTTGCTCTCTGTGGGATTCGCAGCCTCTAAAACGGATGTCTCTTTGTTTTATTTTTCACAAGAATCTGCCTGTGTATATTTGCTTGTTTATGTTGATGATATCCTTGTGATGGGAAATGATCCAAAGCTTGTGACTGAATTGCTGGCAAAATTGTCTAATGCTTTCAAGATTAGGGACCTTAGTGAACCAGGATTCTTCTTGGGTATTGAGATGGTAAAATGTGGTGATGCTATTATTCTTTCTCAACAGCGATATATGACTGATATATTAAAACGGGATGGCATGGCTGAGTGTAAGCCTTTAGCCACCCCTATTTCTACTGCGACAGCCTCTTCCTCTATCTTTAATGCAAATCCATATGATGACCCAACGCAATTCAGGAGTCTGCCTGGGGCCCTCCAATATCTCACAATAACCCGTCCTGATTTGTCCTTTGCGGTCAACCAGCTCTGTCAGCACATGCATGCCCCTGCGGTGTCTCACTGGGAGCAATTGAAACGGGTGTTACGGTATGTCAAAGGCACTCTTACTTCTGGTCTGCGGGTAAATCGTCCACTTTCTAGGGAACTACATGCCTTCTCTGATTCTGATTGGGCTGGCTGTCCTGCTGACCGAAAATCAACTAGTGGTTATGATGTATTCTTGGGCACTAATCTTATCTCATGGGTCTATAAGAAACAAAAAACAGTTGCTAGATCTTCTACAGAAGCAGAATGCAAAGCTCTAGCAGATGTCTGTCCTGAAGTTACTTGGGTTATGTCTCTACTGCGTGAGATCAGGATTTTTAATGTTCCTGTCCCGAAGTTGTGGTGTGACAATCTTGGTGCAACATACATATGTGCTAATCCGATTTTTCATGCTCGTACTAAACATGTTAAGATTGATTATCACTTTGTCAGGGATAAGGTCGCTAATGGTGAAATTCAAGTTAATTTTATTTCAACCAAGGATAACTTGCTCATATATTTACAAAGGCTTTACCAGGACCTAGGTTTTCTTTTCTCAGAGACAAGCTACAGGTAGCTAGTCTACCCTGTGCTTGAGGGGGAGTATTAGAACTCTATGTATCTGAGTCAATCTAGGACTATCAATTCTACTATGCTTAAGACTTCTCTTGTATATATATCCCTGCCTTGTATCATTATTATTGTTGAACTCTATTGAATACGAACATACAGTTCTCATCTGTGCCACTTGAATTCTTATCAATCTTTTTGTTCCAATATTCTCTTATACTGCTTGCTCAATCAAGACATGTAGAATAATCCATAGCTTCTAAAAGTGTGACCTTTTCTTCATCTACTCAAAATGGCGTGACTTTCCTTCATCTTCCAAAATTGTGACTTCTTCTAAAAGTGTGACCTCTTGTTTATTTGCATGATTTTCTCGCAAAAATTACATGAATTCTTCCTTTAAATTAGGGGGAAGAGTGATTTACTCCTATAAATCAAAAATGTAGTTCCCATAATTTATATCTTCCTTCCAAGAATAAAATCTTTAAAATAATTTCTTCTAAAAATCAATTTGGGATCATAGGCTTCAAATTAATTTTTCTCTTGGCTCTTTTCACGTACCAATTTCTTCGTCTTCTTGAAAAATAATTTCTTGAACTTGTTGAGAAGACTCATAAATCAAATAAAATAAATAGGGGACTAAATTTTATCCTATATTACATTTTGGCTCATCAAAATCTAATTACAATTTCTTCCTAACAGAACGTCTGCTTATGTCTATGGTGCCGTTGAAATTGCGCTTTTTTCATCGGCTCATAGTCAATAAACCAGTCCTCATAGGAAGGAAAAAAACTTCTGGCACCTCTCATTGACCTACTAGATGGTCTCTGAGGTTTAGCATTCCCTCGCCTATCATTCGGGTAGTGATTCAGCCTACTCTGAGGTCGACCATTGCGTCGTTTCTGTGAATGACTTTGCCTTTGGTTGTTTAGGGTTTTACCCTTTGATTGGTTCTTTCCTCTTGGTTGACCATTCGTATAATAACCATTAGGGTTATTTGAACTTTGTCTATACCGAGTCATGTTTTTGACACTCTTCGGGTTACCATTAAAGAAATTTCCTCTAAATGGTTCCACAATTCATTGTTCAGCCCTACCATTTGGTTGGCTCATCGTTTGTGGTTTTTTTTCCCTTATCAACACTTGTAATTGGCTAGGGGTGCAAAGTTTGACCTTGAACAAACCTAGAGTTTAAACCTCCACTGGTAGAAGGTTCTGTGGGTTTGGTCAGTTGGACTTGTGCTAGAGAGTTGGAATTGTAGCCGAGCCCGGCTCTATCCCTAGACGGTCTTTGATCGTCTTCCATTCGGTCTATTATCTTAGACGAATTAGTAAATGTCGCAATTACCTTACGCAAATTTTGCTCTTGTGAATTATAGTTTAGTGGTGGTGGAAAAGTGTAAATAGAGAGGGAATCCTCGAGTGTCGTTCTCTAAGAAGGAAGAATTGGAGTCAAGTTAAGTGCGTGGCATTCAAGAAAGTTTGCCACCAAGAGTTGTAAAAATCAACCAAAGAAAAAGGAAACATTGAATAATATTGATTTCAAAAGAACAACTTATCAAAAGTAAAAAATAAAAATAAAAATCCCTCAATTAGAGTAAGGAGTTGGAGCCTTTCACTAGGTGTTATGCATGCGGTAAGCTAGGGTTGAATAAACGGGATGCAAGCGATGTTTCACTCAAAGAAGTTCAAGGCACAATCACCAAGTGGCATCACACTTGGACTCCCACTACTTCCTCATTCGGTTGGGGCATTTTATCAAACATGTTGCCTACCTCTCCTTCCGGACCAGTCCTTTCGGACTTAGGGCAGGAATGTGGATGAGCAAGACTAATGTGTGAATAATATTAGTGTTACTACTTATATTTTGTATTTAGTTTAATATGTGGTGTAGGTTGGCTTGACTTAGTTTCCTAGTATACAGGAGAGTTTTGTGTCTCCTTAGTCATATAGGATTGTGATATTCAGTTGTATTGAATCAATTGAATTTCTGATAAGTTCATCTGGTATCAGTTAGCGTTCGGATCCAAATCTTTTCTCCCCCACCCTAATGATGTCTACCAATTCATCTGAGAGAACGATGACTGCTACCGCCGTTACTCCTTCGTTAACCACCAACTCCCTATCCGCAGCACTCCATTTTGTTTCAATCAAATTAAACTCCGGTAACTTTCTCTTCTGGCGCATGCAACTCGTGCCCTTTCTTCGGGGACAAGGTCTCCTCGGGTTTGTGGATGGCACTCACCCGTGCCCACCAGCGACCATCCACATTGCGCTGGCGTCCACCGGGGCAGCCTCCGGTTCAACCCCTCCCGCCATGACAGTGAATCCAGCATACGCCCCTTGGGTTCAACAGGATCAATCCGTCCTGTCATTGTTAATCTCTTTGCTCATGGATGAGGTTATGTACACGATTGGCCGCGAAACCTCCTGAGACGTGTGGTCGGCCATCACAGCGGCGCTCGGATCATCTATGTGTGCCAGGTGCCTCAACCTTCTCGGATAATTCCAAAGCCTCCAACAAGGCAACAGCTCGCCGGCGGAATACCTTGGTCGGGCGCAGCTTCTGGTGGAGGATCTCGTGTTGGATGGACGCCCTGTGTCGTTGGACGAGAAAAACTTATATGTCTTCCGCGGCCTTCGTCCGGAGTTCAGATCCATGGCGGCATCCCTCACTGTTTCTGGCACACCGGTAATGATTTCGCAACTAGCGGATATTTTGCAGGCCCACGAGTTCATCTTCTCCGATGAATTCCCGTCGGACTCAGGCGTGGTTGTAGGTGTGTCTCTGGCAGCAATGTTCACTGGTAGAGGGCGGCGACAGAACGGTGATGGTGGCCGCGGCAGACAGTTCGCAGGTCAGAGAGGCGGTCGGAATGGTCGTGGGAGGAATGGTCGTTGGCAGGGGCGCGGTAATAGTCCGCAATGCCAGATTTGTCACTCGCATGGCCACACGGCGGTTTACTACTACAAGCGTTACACCGGTCACCCACCGGCGCTGCTAGCGAATGTAGATGTTACCGGAGATACTGCTACCTCGACTGTTGCCGATGCCTGGTATCGGGATACAGGAGCTACGGCGTACGCAACACCCGATGCGTCGATGATGGCCAGCTCAGATGAATACACCGGTGACGACATACTGCGTGTAGGAGATAGCGCAGGTTTAAGTATTTCTAGTGTGGGTCGTGCAACATTTCTTACTAAGTCTAAATCCTTGTGTTTAACGAAAATCTTACATGTGCCAAATTTGTCAGTTCCATTATTGTCTGTGCATCGTTTTACTATTGAAAATGATTTTTTTTTTTAATTTCATAAATCATTCTTTGTTGTGAAGGACTGCACCACCAAGGCGGTTCTTCTTAAGGGACCAACCGTGGGCGGCTTATACAGATTGTCCGTTCCACGACATCATTTAGCTTTTTTGAGTGCCCGAGCCTCCTCCGGTGTTTTGCACAGCAGGTTGGGTCACCCGCATGTGCAAGTTCTCAGTTGTGTCCTCCAGAATCTCCCAGTCACAACAAATAAAGTCAGTTCGCCGCAGTTATGCTCCGCGTGTCAGCTTGGGTAATCCAGTTGTTTTCCTCTAGATAGAGTTATTTCTTCTAGTTCTAGTGTTTTAGATCTTTTGTATACAGATATTTGGGGGCCTGCGCCCGTTATTTATGTTTCTGGTTGTCGTTAACTTTATTTTATTTGTAGACGATTGTACTCGTTTTTGCTGGTTTTATCCCTTACGGGTAAAATCGGACATCTATAAAGTGTTTGACTCATTCCGTGTGATGGTAGAACGTCAGTTCTCGTGTTCTATCAAATCCATACAATCTAACTTAGGGGGTGAATACCGCCGATTGCATAAAACATTTGAAGACTTAGGGATTGTGCATAGGCAGTCATGTGCCTACGCACATGAATAAAACGGTCGAGTTGAACGCCGCAATCGGCATGCCGTTGAAGCCGGGTTGGCACTCCTGGCTGAAAGTTCATTCCCACTCAAATATTGGGATTATGCCTTCGAAACTGCTACTTATCTTACAAATTGCCTCCCTCGTTTGTATTACATTTTGAAAGTCCACATTTTCGTCTATATAACACGCCGCCCACATATACCTTTTTTCGAGTCTTCGGGTGCAGATGCTACACGTATCTTAGGCCTTATAATCGGCACAAGGTAGAGTTTCGGTCTACACCCTGTGTTTTCCTAGGTTACCCTCCGTCTTTTAGTGGTTACCATTGCATGGATCTCACAACTAGGAAAGTCTTTATCTGCTGTCATGTCTGGTTTGACGAAACGGTGTTTCCTATTGCAGAATTGTCTAAACAGGGAAAATTATAGCTTCTGGACCCTGTTACCCCATGGGGACTAGTTCGGTGGTATGTCAACACGCATCTACACCTGCACCGGCTGAACCGCCGCAACCCCTGGCTCAAGCCCCGCCACTCTTAACACTAGAGGGGCTTGCTAATGCACCGAATACTCAGGCTCGAGGCAATCCCACACAGTACCGCCGAATAGTTGGAGCACTTCAGTACTGGACGATCACTCGCCCTGATTTGTCATACGCAGTCAATCGTTTGTGTCAATTCATGCACTTCCCGACTGAGGATCATTGGAGCCTACTCAAGCATGTGTTACGGTATGTCAAGGGTACTGTTAACTATGGCCTACTTCTATCTGCATCATCATCCTCCGACATATACGCCTTCTCAGACTCTGACTAAGTAGAGTGTCCGGTCGACAGGATATTGAGTTTATCTTGGGACGAATCTAATCTCCTGGCTCTCTCGTAAGCAAAGCACTGTGGCTCGCTCTTCAACAGAGGCAAAGTATAAAGGGCTCCCTGATGTGCCAGCTGAGGTCACATGGGTTATAAAGCGACGTTGTGGTGTGAAAATCTTGGGGCTACATATATGGCTGCTAACCCAGTTTTTCATGCCAGGACGAAGTACGTTGAAATTGACTACCATTTCGTCCGCCACAAGGTGGCTTCAGGTGAGTTCAGAGTTAGTTTCGTGTCTACGAAGGAACAACTGGCAGATATTTTCACGAAGCCCTTGCCTGCTCCTCGGTTCAGCATTCTTCGGGACAAGCTCAATGTCGTCGACAATCAACCTTGCGCTTGAGGGTGTGTGTGAATAATATTAGTGTTACTACTTATATTTTGTAGTTAGTTTAATATGTGGTGTAGGTCTGCTTGACTTAGTTTCCTAGTATACAGGAGAGTTTTGTGTCTCCTTAGTCATGTAGGATTGTGACATTCAGTTGTATTGATTATTGAATCAATTGAATTTCTGATTATCTCGTCTAATGGAGGCACAATTTCTCACTACCACCACTCTCTCAACCTTTCTACTTATCCCGGCTGACAATAAGCACAAATCAATTCAATACATCATCCACACTTGAGCAATTGAAACATGATTTGCAATCATCAATCCAATTTGGACAATTTAATATCAACATGCATAATCCCTAGTTAGGAGCATCCAACTCCTCTAAAAACCTAGCCACTAAGCATCATGGAGTTTCAAAATTCAATCAAAAGGAAATTGAATCTAAAAGCTAATGAGATTAGAAATTGCAATTGAAACAAGCAATTGAAAATTAAATCAAGATAGAGAACGGAGATTACCTAAACAATTGAATTCACAATGCAAAAGTAAATGTACTTAAATGTTGAACTTCAATTCAAGCTAGGAACCAAATGCCTTCTCCAATTTCTCTCCCTACAATCTAAGAGCTTCTAAAATCTACTAAGTGTCAAAACTAAAACCCCCCTGAAAATATCTAATCTAGGCCTTTAAATAGCCTTCCCTCCAAAGAACTCTTCAATATGTCGCGTTGCTTCATTCCCACGAGCCCGTCCACGAGCGTGGATCCGCTCATGGTTACTTAAAAATGTTAAAAAATATTTTGCAATGAGTAAGTATTTTTTTGTAGATTACTACACTCCAACATATTCATAATATCTATTAAACAATTATGCCAACTCTTGATTGGGATGGAACTCGAACTTAAGACCTTTCTTAACAATGAGTAAGTTAAAAAAAAAAAAAAAAAGTTAATGGAGTATTTTGTTACTAAATTTTGTACATAAATAAAAAAGTAAAATATTAAAGGCTTTGGAAATGTCTTATTATTTTACAAGGAATAATTCAAAATATACAAATTATCAGTTCACATTATTACACCAACATAATTTTTATTTCTGTTATAACCTTATTAACATTGACTCTGATTATATGTAGTAGATATTTCATCACATTCATTAATAAGGTTGCCAACTTATTATTATTATTATTATTATTATTATTATTATTATTATTATTATTATTATTATTATTATTAGATTTTTACACCTACTCAAATAATTAGAATATTAAACCAACCTTTTGTTTTATCAATTAAAACCAACTTTTTAAATAATTTTTTTATCTACTTCATTATAGTATATTACAACAACGTAACCATAATATTATGTTCTCTGATCCAGTTAATTTCAAATTAAATATATTGAATGATTTAATTTGATGCAATATAAAATTTATTTTTATTAAATATTTTGCAAGAAATATATATATTTTGAATTTATAATTAATATATACGACACATATGCAAATTTTTGTCATTCAACATTAATAAGAGCCATATATATATATATATATATATATATATATATATATATATATAAAATATGAATTAGGCGTAAACATTTAAAATATTTGGTCACAAATTACATAAATTGCGACCAAAATACTTCCATACAATGAGCTGCCAACAACAATTTTATTCCAAATCTCCTACATAAAAGATGGACATTAAGATATATATATATACACACACACACGGAGTAATTGTATTTTGCTATTGGAATTATCAACCCATTTCAAAATCTTTCTCTTATATAAATTAAAGTTTCAGAGTTATGTTATTAGATTAAAAAAACACTTTAGTCTTAGCTTTGACTTGGAAGTTGCAAGATTTATTTGTTTTTGTTTGATGGGAGGTTTTTTAAAAGGAGACTATCAAGTTTGATGTGAATGCAATGCCATAAATGTTGAACAATTGAAGTCCATAATTAGGGCATGCAGTCAATAAATGCTAATTTCAGAACTCTTTCATCTGCATCTGCATATAGTCGGTGCGATCTGCGTGCATCTTCCAAACCGTGTTTGTCGGCTCATCATTAATTAGTTAGTTAGTGTTATGCATGACTCAGATCAACGTAACTGCAATTTCATATGATTAACCCACTCCTGATCAATATAATATAGAATAATACAAATGAAAATAAAACAACTTGGTTGGCATAAGTGGTCGTGTACTCTTTTCTCTTAAGAGAGATCAACACTTTGCTCCTTAATTAGACTGATTCGGTGCAAACCGAGATTAATGGGATATTTAACATATTATAATATATAAATGTGTAATTTATCTACCAACCTAGAAGCACATTTTCAATTCATTGCTGAATTTATATTATGCAACAACACGTTACCATTCAATGTCCTTTATACTAAGAAAATAAATGGGTATTAAAAATTTTTAACATTCTAAATTAACTTAGTCGATTTTAACTCCACCTGTGATTTTTGTACATGTACATGAGGTCTAGATAACCTCATAGATAGTCATCATGAGAATTTTTTTTTTTTTTTTTTTTTGGGTGAAGCTTTTTAATTGTTTGTAATAGTTATTAGACTTCTTGATAATTACATAAAAAGTTAGGGCCGATGATCCGGCCCAACAACCATTTGATTGAGACAATAAGGGCACTATTGCCACTGGCAAATTATTGCATGGACCATGGTCCACACAGTTGTGTGAACCAAAAATAAAAAGTACATTATTTTTGTATTGAAGGTACATTATTTTTGTACTGTAGGTACATTATTTGATAGTATATATCAAATAATGTACCTTCAATACAAAAATAATGTACCATAAAATAATGTACATACAGTACAAAACTAATGTACCTTCAATACAAAAATAATATACTTTTTATTTTTGGTCCACACAGCTGTATGGACCATGGTCCATGCAATAATGATTGGTTTCGATGTTAGTGGACGTGGACGCGAATGACTACAGGGAATTCATTATCTATAATACATATAATCATTATATAGAATACACAGAACGTTTGCCTAGAATACACAGAATGTTTGCCCAGAATACACAGAATATTGACACAAAATACACAGATGTTAGTGGACGCAGACGCGAACGACTCCAGTAAATTCATTATCTATAACACACATAATCATTATCTAGAATACACAGAACGTTTGCCTAGAATACACAGAATGTTTGCCCAGAATACACAGAATATTGACACAAAATACACAGATGTTAGTGGACGCAGACGCGAACGACTCCGGTAAATTCATTATCTATAATACACATAATCATTATCTAGAATACACAGAACGTTTGCCTAGAATACACAGAATATTGACACAAAATACACAGAACACATCCTCCTAACATTCGAATGCACAAACACATCACAACCTATGTTAATAATATGAATACACAGAATATTGACACAAAATACACAGAACTTATCCTCCTAAACATTCGAATGCACAAACACATCACAACATGTGTTACTAACATGAATACACAGAACGGTTGCCTCGAATACACAAAACGGTTGCCTAGAATACACAGAATGATTGCCTGGAATACACAGAATATTAACATAAATACAGAGATCGCCCGAAACGGGAAACGTGATTCCAAAAAAACGAGCGGTTAGTTTAAAAAGCTCAAAACGACGTCGTTTACGTACGTGGTGCACATTGCTATGTGCACCGTGGTGCATGGTATAATTTGCCCTAATTGCGCTCTATTAAGTATGTTTACGAGAGAACAAATAGATGTATGCATGGAACTCTCCCATCTTGGCTTGCATACTTTGATATCTCCTTTTAGTATATTTTGTTGGTGTGGTGTGATCTAGATTTATGTAATTCTTTGGTATGTGAAGTGTACAAGGGGAGTTTGTATAGTAGCATCTTGAGGTCTTGTGTTCAAATTTCTTTAATTTTGATTTAACCATTGGTTGGATAGTCTCTTGATAACTACAAGGTGGTTCAAATTCAACTCTTAGAGTTTATAAATTTTTTTAGTTTGAGCTGGTCAACTATGAACAATATAGAATAATTTATCTTTATGTGGCCTTTTGCTAGTTGGATACAGTGGACCATGGTCCAACACTATTGTCAAATGAAATTATATAGTAGTAGAATTAAAATGATACTTTAGTGTTACTAAAATGAAATTAGTGTGGAGAAAATGGAAAAAAAAAAAAAGAAGAGCTCATTATGCAATATAATAAATATAATGTCAAATGAAACTATAATAGAATTAAAATGATACTTTAGTGTTGCTATATAGAATGAAACTAGTGTGGATGGAAAATGAAACTAAAATACAAAACACATACAATAACATATCTTATCAAATGAACATGAAGTGTAATTAAAATTATACTTTAACGTTTTTTTTTTTTGAAAATAAATTATACTTTAACGTTACTATAATTAAACTAACGTGTATGGAAAATGAAACTAACAAATATAGATCTCATGCAATAACGTATATTATCAAATGAAACTGTTATAAAAGTAAAATGATACTTTAGTACGTGTAGCTATATTTAAATAGAGTGTCTGAAAAATGAAACTAAAAAAATAATATTGCCAAATAAAACTGAAGTATATATAATTAAAATGATATGACATCGTTTTACATAAATGGAAGGAAGTGGGCTGAACAAATATGAACTTTCTCCATATATGTTTTAAAAAGTAATGCCACACTGGCACCCCAGAAATTGCAGTAGCATTTTACTGATAAGGGTTTTATTTGGATGAATAGCTAAAGTTTGAACATTTGGCCTAGCTAAAAGAATTTAGGTTAGCAGAATCTTTAATTTTATGATACACAACGTGCCTTATATGATCTACCTGTTTGGACATTTGGCCTAGCTAAAAGAATTGTGAATGAGATAACCTTCAATTCCCTCTCTAATTTATAGATGGCTACTTCTCCAGCTACAGCAGCTATATATGAAGGTGTTTTTATATATGGCCCTGTTTGGTAAATGGCTGTTGGCTGATTGAGTTGGCTGTTTGGGTTAGAAGGTATGATTAGTTGATAACATTGGTTGATTGTAGAAAGTTATTTGATAAATTAGCTGTTAGCTGATTGCTGTTTGGTATAATTTCTTATTTCAAAAAGCTAATTGAAAAGACTGCTTTGAGTAGCCTTTTGAATTTTAATATTTTAGAGTTACAAAAAGCTTATTAACCAAACAACTAATAGTGGTTAAATAAACCAAAATTGGCTGATAGGCTGATTATTTACCAAACAGGGCCATAGTTATTTTAAAGTTGAGTTTGAGGAGTTTTAATTAATATCCATTAAGTGTGTGTGAATTCATATCAGACAGATTTTCTGCATTGTTTAAAGCATGCATAAGACAGATAATAAATGCATGCATTTAGGAAATTTCAGCATTCTTTAATTTAATTTCATCTTAATTATATGCACTTAGTTGGTGTCATCTATGATCTACATGTTTGTTTATATGCCAAAGTCAGCTAGCTCATCATTGGATTTCATTAAATTACTTACTCTTACTTGTGTTTCAACTGCAACTTCATATCTTATCCCATGCCAAATCAGGAATATAATACACAATAAAAGTATTATATATATATGCAGCAGATCAGATCTGAGTCAACCCAAAATTTCTTTGGATTAGTCCCTCAAACTTTGTCATATTCGATTCTAGGATGGCTACAACAGTTTTGCTGATTTATTTATGTTCAGAAGTTGTATAACACAATTAGCATTTGTTGTGTGATTCTTAATATAATTTTTGTTGATTTTCAATCCACCCTGGTAGGATTACACAGTAGATCATATCGTGGGAACTGAATGCTAAGAAAGAACTAACATTATATTAGCCAGTGAGCTTGAAAGGGCGGTTTCTAGTTCAGATATGAATTCAACAAATAAATTTATGATGTTTGTTTGTGGTACATGAAGGAAACTGGAAGTGACTTTGTAAATGACACAACTCTGGACTCTTTTATTGGTTGGCATATTGAACGAATTAAGTATGTGAAAAAAATCTTGAATTGTTAGCATGGATGGAGATTACAAACTAAAAGAGTGAATCCTCTATTTGGCATTTTTCTCAGCTGTACAAGAAATTCCTGCTTTACTGCTATACAAAATTGCAGGCAAAAAGTATTTCTCAGCTTGCTTCTAGTTCCTATTTAAGCGCGAATTGAAGTGAGATCAACGAAGGCCTCCTCTGGGCAGGGAATTGTGAGGGATGATCAAACCCAAACTCTTTCTCGGAATCAACATATCTTGAAACAAAGGGTGGTTCAAATACGAAATGGGGATTATGTATCGCTTCTTCTGGCTCCCCCCCGACATAGACAGCAAGATGGCCTTTTGGGACATCTCCACAAGTTTTCTTGAAGATGTTATTATACGGCGCACAGAGATCGCCATGGTTGAGATAATTCACAAATTAAAGCTGGAGTAACTAAAGGATTGAATAATGAAATGGTGGAGTAGCTAAGGAAATTATTGTGTTCGATCGACAATTCTTAGGCTTTGAGGTTTGGTAGAAACCTCTGATATATAGGATAGCTGAATTATTTATCCAGAAGATTGATGTTAGGGTCAGTGGGGATATGATAGACAAGAACACATGACATAGCATGTCTTTAATTTGTTTTCCAGTTGGGCCCCAAGTGTATTAGTTATTAAGGTTTGTGTTCTATGAATCACTTGGTCCAGAAGCATTCTAAGAGACATCAAGATCACGATTGACCACAGAAAGCAGGCATGATATCTTGTTTTCCTTCCAACAAATTGTCACAATGTATGTGTAGACATCTATCTGCTGTACTGAATGGAACACTTCATGTAGTGTTGTCTCTCACTACTATACAAATAATTTACTGGATAATATGGCCTACCAATTTGCCTTCATCTACCTATAAATTACTGGTTTCTTAAAATTTTGCCAAACACAAATCACACCACTTACTTTCTAAAGAATTTCTTGTTTACTACTACACCAATCTATTTGTTAATTAGATCAACCATGGCTTTCCGTGTGCCTCGCATAATTCATGCTAACAAGATCTTGAACAAGTCTACTGCAGATCGATATCCCGAAAGGCCACCTTGCTGTCTATGTTGGGGCAAGCCAGAAGAAGAGATATGTGATCATCCCTATAGGCTATATCATATCTGAGCCACCCTTTGTTTCAAGATTTGTTGTGTCAAGCCGAGCAAGAATTCGGGTTTGATCATCCAATTACATGCCCAGTGGAGGTGTTCATTGATGTCACTTCACGCTTAAGTAGGAATTAACAAGGCACCTCACCTGACGCCAATTTTTGCCTGCAATATAATTTTGTTAGTGTAGCACAATTTACTTGTACAGCACAGAAAAAACACTAAGCAGCCTGAGGAGGATTCATTGTTTAGTCTGTAATCCCCATGTTAATATATGAACACAAGATTTTCCATATTAGTCCTGCCATTGCGAAAAAATAATAACAATACTGTTGCCAGGATACACAAATGAAATTTTTTCAAGACCAGAACAAGTTTCATCAGATCGCATAAATTTAACTGCTTTCTCTTTTGTCCCGAGTTATCACATCCAGTTTTCTCCCCACTTTTTTACCATAAAATCATAAGTCTGTAGAATGTACTGATCTCTGAAGTTCAGCATTACCAAAGAAAGATTTGAAGTTGTCTTAGCAAGATGCAATCTTTATACAGAATTATTGAAGTTGTTTGAACACTAACTGCCTGAGACAAGTTCTAATATTATGCATTAAGTGTGAATCCTTATCAGACAGATTTTCTGCATTCTTTAATGCAAAAGACAGATCATATATATAATAAATGCATTTATGAAATTTCAGCATTCTTTCATCTGCAATTAGTGGGTGTCATCTCTAGCTGTTTATTTTAATTTAATGCCAAAGTCAGCTCAGCATCATCATTGGATTCCATTACTTACTTGATCTTACTTGTGTTTCAACTGAAATTTGATATCTTATCACATGATCCAATGCCTAATGTGTATTTTTAAATTAATGTTTCAAAATTTATTAAAATATCATTCGGTATCCTGGCATATATATATCAACGCAAGATTATCAAATTTTTTATAAAAGAGTATTTCAAGAATGCATATCTATGACTTGTATAATTTTTCGTAAAATTAACTAGTGCAATTGCAGTTTTAGTGGGAAACATCCTTGCTAAATAGTGCCCAAGAATAATATTTGTAACACAAAATCCTATTAAATGGCGTGATTCATGCTTCCTCTGGTTACCACTTCTACCAGAAATGAATTCTTTATTTAATATAGTCCCTTGGTGTGTTTCACTGCACTTTAGTGTCGTGGCGTAGTGCACCTTCAAAAACAGAACCAAATCCTCATTACCCAAAAAGACAATGATAATAGGCATAGTTTCTCATCTGCGTTGAATATATATTGTAAATTAGGTGTACCGTTTCATTAATGTCTGATGCGTGATTCTAATTAATTGACCAAAGTTCATGTTAAATTTTATATTATATATATATTTTTTTAAAACAATCATCAAAGCGAACTATTATTGCGAAATCAAATCATGAATACAATGATGAAGGATATCTGCGTCCCACACCTCCTGGCCAATATACGAGCAAGAAGCTTTGGCCAGAGAGTGAGCAATCACATTGGCTGTTATTTGTATTTTTTAATACACTCTAACATAATCATAGTATATGTTTAACAATTATGCATGTCAATTTTGATTAGAATGGGGTTTGAATCTAAAACCTTCATTATGAAAATCAATGAATAAGTTAAGAATAATAAATAGTTAACGGAATATTCTATTGCTAAAGTTTACACTGACGGAATGCAAGGATATTTAGGAAAAGTAAATGATATAATAGAGGGTAAAGTAGGAAAAAAATACGAGCAAATACCAATTTTGGTCCCACGACTATTAGCAAAATGATAATTTTGGTCCACATGTTTCATTTCTACCAATTTTGGTCCCACGACTATTGTTTTAGTACCAATTTTCGTCCACGACTATTGTTTTAGTGCCAAAATTTATCACGTCGGTCACCCATCCGTTTAAAACATGAAAAAATCTAAAATTGTTAAGCGTATTTTCATCATTTTCAACTTAATATCTTAATTTGAGTATGAATAAATGGATTTAAGTCCTAAAATCGATCAAAATTCGCAGTTTTCCTCCTCATTTTACCTTAATTTGAGGAGGAGAATTATGAATTATGATCGATCTTAGGGTTTAAATCTCTGTATCCATGCTCAAATTGGAATATTGAGTTGAAAAGGACGAAAATACTTTCAAAAATTTTAGATTTCGGCACGTTTTAAACGGATGGGTGACCGGCGCGATGAATTTTGGCACTAAAACAATAGTCGTGGACCAAAATTGGTACTAAACAATAGTCGTGGGACCAAAATTGGTAGAAATGAAATATGTGGACCAAAATTGTCATTTTGCTAATAGTCGTGGGACCAAAATTGGTATTTGCTCAAAAAAAATACTAAAATTAAAATAATACGAACCATTTACTTCAACAAACAATTACACCAATATTTTTTAGTTCCCGTTAGAAGCGTAACTTTATTTGCTTTTATTATAAAATATAAAATAAAATTTACCAGCTAGGTTTGCATATTTAGTTGCTAAAGATTGCATTAAGTGTTCTCGTCCTTAGACATTTGGACGGTCATAGCATAAATACGAGTTGAAGAGTACTTGTCTTATAACGTTACAATGATTCGTCCATGTGCTTGTCCTATACTTAAGACATCATTTTGAGTAAAAATGAGGGGTCTAAAGTCTAAACTCCTATCATTGGTATCATCAAAATCTCAACACGAGAAGTTCCTAACACATCTCGTCATGGATATTCCTAGTTGGGAAAGACTTGTACCTCCAATTTGTGTGCATTACGATAGTCAAGCAACAACTAGTAGAGTATGGAGTAATATGTATAATTGTAAGTATAGACATACACGTCGTAGACATAATACCATTAAGCAGCTTCATTCTTACAACGGATGTTATCTTTGTTGACTACGTAAAGTCAAAGGATAATATAGTAGATCCACTAACCAAAGGGTTGAGCAATGAATATAGAAGTTGACACAATGAATGAGTCTAAAGTCCTTGGAATAAAGTTTTATAGTGGTCACCCAACCTAGTTGGCACCTAGGTTTAATAAGACAACTAAATTATGGAACGAAACATGTCACTGTGGGAGCTTGGACTCCCTACCGCTCCTCGTTAGAACAATGACTCCCGCACGAGGTTAGCATGTTAATGCTTTAATGATTTGAAAATGTGGTTGACCGTGTGGACTAAGTTATGCCAATTTTTCGAAAATATTTTCCAACGTTTTTGTCATTGACTGAGCAGTCACTCTCGACTTTGTGACATGATTAATTGTTATTTAATCTACATCTTCTATATAAAGAATTAAAGACTATGGTTGAGCAAGTGATTTTACAGAACAACTACGACCTACATTTTGCTCTCAGAAAACCTCTGCGTATCTTCCTCCTCTAAATTTATGTGTTCTACTCGTGTTCTAGTTCGCCAGGTTCTTTTGTTTGAGTGCTCAAACATAGAATCGTAATACATTTTATCTTGAGAAACTTAGGTTACAATGCTTCTAGCACGTTTGGGAGGTAGCAAATAAGATTTTAATGAAAGAGTGTTTCGCTCGACTCGTACTAAACCCTTAATCTTTTGTTCTTGTGCTTGTTATTTTCTAGAAATATTATTTTTCGTAGTAATATTTTGTAACAATGTCTAGTTTACTTTGTACAATTTTTTGCATTAATAAATTTACCTTTACAAAAACACAAAAAAAAAAAAAAAAGAAAAAGAATATAGAAGCGAAGAATTTGATATGGCCCAACACTTTGTTACTTGGACTGCAATACACAAGTGAATTTGATAAACAATTAATCAATTAATTTTTATCTAAGTTGATTAGCTGCCCCGAAGCCGTGCTATACAACTCTAAACAACCTTTAACATTCTGAGCTTGAGAAATAAATGCGAAACAGGCGTAATAGAACGGATAGTCCTTCTGCATAGATAATAAATAAATAGGGTGACAAAGGGTCCCCTTGACGAATTCCTCGGATCGGAATATCAATGTCATGAATGTCAACCCGGGCCTCAATATACTATATTTTCTATTTTAAGCAATTGTAATGGATGAATAACTATTACACAATAGTAATGGTGGTGAAGTAATAGGTGGGTGGTGGTTCAGAAAAGGTAGAAAAATAGTAGTAGTGCATGAAAGATAATCATAGATAAGTAACAATAAGAGTAGGTAGGTGTAAATAAATAATTGTAGGGGTAAGCAAGTAGTGATGAGTGGGAGTGGAATGGAGATGGGTAGATAAACAATGGTAACAGGAGCTGGTAAACTGGGATAACTACACAAATGATGGCAAGAGTAGATAGAAGTAGTAAAAAATTCTTTAACTTTTGTATCTCGCTGGACTTGGTACCCCTGGGAAGTGTGGGATTGCAATCCCAAGATTAATATTAAGTGAAACTTTGGCACCCCAACACTGTGAACCCAGTTTCTTCCTAGTTCAGAGTGGTTTTCATTAACCCTCAAAAAGATTTATGATTCTCAAGAATGCATACATCAAACGACCTGTATATTAACTAAAAGATATAGTCAGGAGCTATGCCATAAACTGATAAACATAAACATAGAATTAGCAGAATTAACGAAATGTTTAGAACTTGGTCTTCAACTGAAGTTCGGGCTCAGAGACATGTCAGCAATGCCTGAAATGATATCATCTAGTGATTGGTCATTCCATCCTCTCGATGATGGGGAATCCTCAGAGACTGAAGCTACTGGCTGTAAGGAGCGCTGAGCTATGGCTTTTTTCACCTTCCCTATGAGTTCATCTTCCTCATCTGGAATATCTAATTCCCAGACCTTGAAGATATTATCAGCTGGTAGATCCTCCAGAAATGCTGGAAAATTTGAGTCCTCTGGATCATCAGTAACAAATATCCTCTGGTTTTCATTGTATGTTGGAAGGAAAACATTCTCTGAGTCAAATTTTGAGCTGAAAGTATTGGTGCTCTCATTAATCTGATGAGAATCAAATATGTTCCCCTCTTGTTCATTGCTCAAACTAATCTGATCATAATCAATCATGTTCCCCGCTTGTTCATTGCTCAAACTAAATGGATAATAATCAACCATGTTCCCCTCTTGTTCATTGCTCAAACTAATCAGATAATAATCAATCATGTTCCCCTCTTGTTCATTGCTCAACCTAATCTGATCATACCCAATTCTGTTCCCCTCCTCTTTTTCATTTCCGGGAGGATTATAAGTAGTTGTCTTGTCCAGCATTGGTGAACTTCTGCCTTTTCTACCAAAGAGGGAAATTTTTTTGTCAGCTGCTTCACAAAATTCACCCTTCTGATCCACAGAAGACTTAAGTTGGGAATGAATATCTAATAAGGCAAATGCATTTCTGAAAGAATCCAAGCCACCTTCTGATATTTCAGGATCTCCAATAAGACAGGAATCAGCCCAAGCTAGATCTTCTGCAGAATTGTCATCACCATTTCCTCTATAATTGAGGCGAGACGGAGGAACACTACCTTGCTTTCTGTAATCACCGAAATCCATAGCTAGGGTAATGCAAGGTTGCCCTGAAGCATAGATTACCCAATCAAGATTTCAAGAACCCATAAACACTAACAAATAAGAGAGTTTGCAATCACATAACAGTATAGCACACCATCAGCAGACATCATCTATTCCTCTTATCACATAATATAAGTCTATTATTTTATTACCTTTTAATATCAACCACAAATACTCTATAATAACCAGTATCCTTGCTGAATACATACTGCAGAACAAATCACAATGTTCATAACGCCTCAAAACTGTAATTTTTTTATGTTTTGTAATTAATTATTTTCTTTAAATTTCTTTTCACTATCAATTAAGGATATAACTCAACTAAGACATCACTTAGTACAGAATCACAATTACAACAGAACCGAAAAGCAATCTTCCATTGATCTTTGCCAAATTAAAGATAACATCATTATATCAATGCCACGAAGAATTCTAGGGACATAAATTTCGACTAAAACTCAAACAAGTAGATAACCAGAGTCGATAGAGATAGAAAAACGATATTAAAAGCAAAATCGATGAACAAACGTGTTCCCTTATACAGATTACAGAATTTAGGGTAGAAATCAGTTTCATGGTTCCGGAGTACAAAGAAGAACGGGAGAACAAAACATCGAGCAAGGAAGATTTTAAAGCTTTACCTTAGACAATGAAGCCGAAAATTAGCGGTGATGAGTGCTAGAAATCGAAAATTATGGCAACAAAAAAGCGTTATAGAAGATTGAATTGCAGTATCGATAAGTAAGGTATTGGGATTTTATAAGTTTTTCAGAGTCCGAACAACGCTAAAATCAAAAGAGTAATCAGCTCCTAATCCGTATTAGAAAAGGATAATGGAGGTCCGGCATAGTTGATCCACTTTGATTAATGGGTCGAATTGGGCCACGGCAAAAGATGGACAAATTATTGTATGAACCATAATTCACATAAATATAAAATACATTTTTAATATACTAAAAATAGTATATAAAATAATATATTTTTAGTACTCAAATAATATACTTTACATACATAAATAATGTACTTTTTAAAAGACATGTCCATGCGGCAAATTACTAATAAATTATTTATTTATAATAGAGTTTTTTTTTTTTTGTACTTTTGGTCCTACGATTATAGTGGCTTTTTTTTTTTGCACTTTTGGTCCTACGATTATAGTGGCACTATCAAGATTGATCCATGACTTTCAATTTTCAAACCTTACAATTTCGGTCAAGGACTATTGTTTTTGTTACAAAAATGGTCCTTTCGGTGAATTTTTTGTCAATTTCTCGTTGGAAAAAAAATTTCTCTTTCAAGCAGGGTTAAAATGTGTGTACTGAATGTACATTATTTTTTCGGTCCATTTTAACCCTGCTTGAAAAGGGAAAATTTTTTCCCGGTGAGAAATTGACGAAAAATATGCCGAAAGGACCATTTTGCAACAAAAACAATAGTCGTGAACTGAAATTGCAAGGTTTGATCAATCCTGATAGTGCCACTATAGTCATGGGACCAAAATTGCAAAAAACTCATATATAATATATTGAAGTATTATAGATTTATGTTTATGACGTATATTAAACTGAATTTATAACTTTTACTAGTTTTATACGCGCATTGCGCGAATGCGTTAATGCCCAATGCTTATATTTAAATAAATATTTAAAAATATATCAATGCAAGATTATATAGGAGAAGTTTATACATGGGTAATTGAATGTCGAATTTTTTTATTTAAATATCTAACTCAAAGTATATGAGTCCAAGATAATATAGAAAATTCATTTTATAATTATTACTAAAATAAATGTTTGCAACCTTGTAAAATCGATAGTATAAATATTTGGTCTAAAAATGATAGTCTAAATAAATATTACTTTTAATTTGAATTTTTCTAAGTGTTCTTAATTCTCTGTTGATTAACATTGTCATTGTCATCATCTTTACCATTTGTTCTCTTCCTTTTTGTTGGTAGTGTGTTATTTGCAATTCGGTTATTGTTGGTAGCATAGACAACGTCATGCAATGAGATTATGATATAGGAGCTATGGACTTTCCTTTAGGTGTTCTGCTTGGGGTTCATTTGGTTTAACCATTATTGTTGAATGAGTTATTGTGGATAAAGAAATCTCTAGTTTAAGAAAAAAGATTAAATAAATTAATAAAAATTTGAAAATTTAAAATATTATGTATTCCAAAGATATTAAAAGGTAGTTTCTCACTTCAATTTGTTGGGTAATGGGTTATTTGCGTACTTTCATTTTCAACAAATCCTCCAAGTAGTTTTTTTTTTTTTTTTTTTTTTGAAATAGTCCAAGTAGTTTTTTCTTTTTTTTTGAATACAACTGACCCTATTACATTGTAGTATCTGTTCATTTATACTTGTCTCAACCTGTTGAAACACAAATAGTCAATTTCGAGATCTCCTCCACTGAGACTCGAACTCATGACCTCCCATTTGAGGGTGGCCACTACATGCCAATTGAGCACAAGGTGCTTGGCAGTCCAAGTAGTTAATATTATTGGTTTCAAAGTATTCTTTTTTATTTTTTTCATGGTATTAAAGAAATACATATGTATCATTTTTTGTGTAACGACTAATTTATTTAATTCAATAAGAGTAGAATAGAGTGATTCCGCTTCAATTTGTTGGGTTATTATTTGATTACTCTCTTTGTCAACCAATCCCCAAGTAGTTAATATAATTAGTTTCAAATTATTTAAAAAAAATTCATAGTATTAATAAAATATTTGGTAAATAAATGTATAACATTATTTTGTACTATAACTTTGATATTTAATTACAAGATACTGTAAAAATAAGATAATGGACAATGTAATGAATATCAATTGATAAATTTGAATTAAAGAATCTTTGCATGAGAGAAAATAAAGACAATATAACTAATGAGATTATTTCTCTTATTTAATTTAATTTTTTGATAATGAATAATTTTTTCAAATAAAGGTATTGTAGACACATAATTCTAAATTAAAGAAATACATATGTATCATTTTTTGTTGTAGCTACCAATTTATTTAATTTAATAAGAGTAAAATAAAGTGAAAAACTTAATTATGTCAAATTTGATTGAGATGAGGTTTGAACCTAAGACCTTTCTTATAGAATTTAATGGGTAAGTGAAAACTTAACGGGAAATCATAAAAGTAAGGTTAAATTAGGTAATCTCTATGAATAATATTAATCTGAATTATCTTAGTCATCTATTTGATTAAATAATTCATCTGAACCATCCATTTAATTACCGCCATTTTTTCTACCCATTTTAGGCCTAACTCTCTTTGGCTCTTATTAGTATAGTAGAAATAATAAATTTTGAGTACATTAAAAATAAACATTTAATATATTAAAAATGAATTCGGACATGCGTCGATGGTCATCTTGTAATACAGATCATAATCTATGGTATAATGGTTCAATACTTATTGTGTGGATTGTAGTCTACACAGCACACCACGGTCCAAAAACGAAGTCGTTTAGTGCAATTTTTATTTCACACGACCCACTGCAATATACATTTTTATAATTCATAATGTACATTATTTTAACACATAATGTACTTTATCTTACCCCCAAAAATTTCATTATTCTAACTCATAATGTACATTATTCTAACACATATAGTGCATTATTATAATACATAATGTATATTATCTTACCTCAAAAGTTTCATTATTTTAACACATAATATATATTATTCTAATGCATAAAATTCAGCACTATCTTTTTGGACCGTGATCCACACAGTTGGGTGGACCATAATTTACGATAATGGTTGTGTCCATGCTTTATAAATAACAAAATGTTGTTTTATTAATTTTGATTTGTAATGTTTACAGAATATAGTCCTATCTAAAAACATTATAATGTCACTATAGGTTGTGTTTATAGTTTTTCATGTTTTTCTGTGCTAATAAAGATATACATTACTTCAAATGTTGTACATTGTGTTGTTATTAAACAAAATTCACGTTATTGTATTTTTGTTAAACATAATTACCTTGCATCATTATAACTCAATTACTATTTAATATTCCGTACATTTTAACCTTAATGAAAACTTCTAAAGAAATTTATGTGTTAATTTTACTATATCATTATAACAATATCTATTATAATCATATATTTTGAATTATTTATCCTCTCTCTATTGACAACAATTGTCATTGACAGACTCCTACAACAATTTGTCTTAAAAAAAAATGGAAATTTAAAAAAAAAATCTATGACTTTATTGTTGTGGATAAAAAATTAAAAAGTAAGTAGTTCATTCTGTTACTCTTATTATATTAAACTAAATAAATTAGTAGTTAAAACAAAAAATAATGCATATATATTTCTTGAATTTAGAATTAAATGTCCACATACCAAAGATTAAGTTATAAACTATTATTACGCATAAACAATGCAAAGAACATATTAATATAAATTGGTATATGAAATACAGGCTATTTTTGTTTAGACACGCAGTCCGCAGTTGTAACCTTATTTGTAAAGGACAAAACCTGAAGGTAGAAATACAGAAAGAACACTGTAGTACTTGAATAATAATGCATCAGCGTCACATGGTGCCATGCCACATCTTTCCGCATCTCAAAAATGATTCACTTTATATTCTAATTTCTATGTAATAAAATATAAAATAAATACATTTGTAGTTGAATTCTTTCAATAAACAAATTTACATACGGAATAATTTCAAATTAAATATTTAATACTACAATAAATGCATTGTTTAAATGGACCAATTGATTACACCTGCAATCGAACAAACAAATTGCACGTTAAACCAAATTTAATAGTGAAAAAATAGTAATTTATGCCTGCCCCTTACAAATATATCAATTATCAATATCACTTCAAAATTATTCATATTTGTGAGGAGCATAACTTATAATTTTTTGTTTAATAGTTTATGGATCGAAATGTTTAGCCTTTATGGCAAAAAAAACATATGATTTTGAATTAGAAACGTATAAGTTTGGTATGGATGTCTGAATGTTAAAAATAAAATAAAAGTCGTGTATTGAATGCAATAAAAAAATACTTATGGTGTAAATGTAAAGAAGTATAAATGTCATATGGAGTTTTTCGAGTATAGTGATTTTGCTACGTTTAGTTCTAAACTTTCAAATTAATTACTCGTAACCCTTTGACTTTCAAATTATTACCATCCGTGTTCCAAGTTAATCACCATAGTCTTTCAAGTTTCAAAATTTTATCAGTTGTGATCTTACTAAAAGGACTACAACTGGTTAAAATTTAATAGTTGAAGAACCCTGGATGGTTAACTTGAACCATAGATGGTAACAATTTAAAAATCAATGAATCACAAATAGTCAATTTAAAAGTTTATAACGTGATAAAATTAGTATATTAAAAAAAGCCTAAATGGTATTAACTCATATGCATAACTTAATTATAGGACAACAAAGCAGGAAAAGGTATGTTTAAAAATAATTATATATAAAAAGGTGCAGCCAGGTTGACATAATTAATTCAGATGAATTCTCTCGCAGGATGAAATTATAAAAACATCTCTGTGAGGAAAAACTCAAACTTGATTCAAATCTAACCCGTACAAACAATTTTATGGGTCGGGTTAGAGGGCATTTGACCCGAAACAAGTTCCCAAGAAAAAAACTATCGATCGGAGTACTAGTAACTAGCCTAGGTGAAGAAAGACGTTTAAAAAAAGAGAAGCTAAAGCTAGCAATGCTTCATCTTACGCCATCTTTCTCCACGCAAAATCGAAATTATTTGCTTAGCTCGATGGATCGGCCCCGCCGGATATATTAACATGTGTATATATTGATCTGAGTGGATCTGAGCTTGCAAGCGCGACGGATTTGGCGTGGCGCGTGGTTTCTACCTGAGCATTTGGGTCAAGGAGCGAAAAGCAATTTCTTCGCAAGGAATGATGATTCCCATGTCGTGATCGAAGCCGAACTCTTCCTCGGCGCGTCTGAGGAGGCACTGAAACTCGGGGTGCGTCAGGAATGAGATGGGGACTACGTATCTGCTGCGGTTTTCGCCCACGTAAACCGGGAAGTGACCCTTAGGCACTACGTCGTCGTATCCGTTTTTCCTGCCCAGGCTCGAACACCTTTTCAGGATTTGTTTGAGGACGGCGGTTTGTGCGAGCTTGGCCGGTTTTCTCATGATAGCCATTTTCTGGATTTCAAATTGGGAGAAAGGAAGAATGTGATGGAAGTTGGCAAGGGAATTGAAGAAACAAGAAAGTAAGTGATGGGGGAGTGGATCGATTGCGAGGGTATTTATGAATGAACAAAATTTTTTTGAAGGTGCGGTGGGGGAGATTCCCATGTGGGGGTGTATACTGTAAGAGCAATGGACTGTGCAAGAGCCAAGCGGAAAGGCATTGAGGTTTGAGGGGACCACATCCTAACCGGTTTTGGGTTTTATATTATAACCACAGATTTAGGGCAACACTATTGGTTTGCTTATTTGGATTTTTTTTTTTTTTTTGAATAAGGGTCAAATTAGCCACTGAACGTAACGCAAAAGTGCAATCAAGCTGCTCGACCAAAAAAATGTGCAATTAAGTCACTAAACAGCGCAAATTCATTCGAATTCACCTGCTAGCCGGTTTCCACCCATTCTTTGCGGTTGTCCGCTGGCTAGGATGATTACTTGGCAATTTTGTACTTAATTCACTTATTTTCCTTTGGCTCAGATTCCACCGTGTAAGCAAAATCGAAGAGCATAATGTATTTGGAAACTCCATGCAAGGAAAAATTGAACAAAATTAATCTCATACAGTCATACCCCTGCTACTTAAATTAAGAAAATAATAGTTTAAAAAACATAGTTTTAGCCATCAGATCTTGCCAATGGATCAGACAACAAAGATTAGACCACAGGTTCTTACTTGGATCGGAGGTGGTTCTCATATGAGCCTTATATATATACTAGTTTTTCACGCGCATTGCGTGAATGAAATAATGCCCAATGTTTATTTTTAAATAAGTACTTCAAAGTATATCAATGCAAGATTATATAGGAGATGGTCATGCATAAGTAATTTAATGTTGATTTTTTTTTTTAAATCAGTAATTCAAAGTATATGAATGCAAGATAATATATGAGAGATTGATTATAATTGTCACTAAAATAAATGTTTGCAACTTTGTAATAATGATGGTCTAAATATTTAGCCTAAAAACGATAGTCTAAGTAAATACTACTTTCGGTTTGAATTTCTCCAAGTCTTCTTAATTCTCTTTCGGGTAGCATTGTCATTGCTTTCATCTTTAGTACTTTTCCTCTTCTTTTTTATTGGTAGTGTGTCATGTGCAATTGGCCTTGCCTGAATTACTAGCGATAGCATAAAGGGCTGCGTCATGCAATTAGATGTGTTGGATTTGCAAGATTGATCACAACATTGTTGTAGTCTCGGCATATTTTCAATGTGTCAAATGTGTCACGATATTCTAATTTTCTATTGCCCTATATTGAACATTTTTACTAATGAATTTTAAATGTTGTTACATAAGATAATGATCTAATAACCATTTACATATTATTATCAACATAAAAGCATACCAGTCCTTTAGGTGTTATGCTCGAGGTACTTTTGATTCAACCATTATTATTGAATAAGTTCTTGTGGATAGAGAAATTCCTAATTTATTTAAGGAATAAGATTAGATAAGGTAGTAAAAATTTATACATTTTAAATCATCTTAATAAAGAAATATGATTTTTTGGAAAAAAAAACATAAAATGACATTTTAAGTGGCTATTTTGTGGTACAAATATATGTAGGGTCCACTTCCGATTCGGATCAGGTCAAAGTTCGGGGTTTTCGTAGTTAGACGAAAAGATTGATATATTGTACGCTCAAAATGGATGATGGGTGAATGAGAAATTGGTGCTCAAATTAGACCCATTTGATATGGAAATTGCATCTGGAAAAACTTTAAAGTAGTTTTTTTCCTACATTGGTTGGGAAAAGTGGGTTTGCACCTCTATTTATACAAGAGCCTTTTCAAGGCATATTGACTCGTGTGCGCCGGCACCTGCGGGAATGAATGTTGTCCGTGAAATTGGCTGGCTTTGCGAACATAAGTTATGCCAAATTTTCGTATCAGTTTTCGTATCAAAGTCACCTTCCGCCCGTAACTCAAAGTGACCTTTCGTGGGAGTCTCATCCCATTCGATTCTCTTGTTAGTAGCATAGTTAATCTCTGTTAGCGGATGACTGTTTCGGAGGTTACACTATGGTCATTAAAACCAGTTTTGAATTCCATGATTAATATGCTATTAATTCCTCTCCTCATATATATTCCACGTTGAGTAGTAGCATTTTATACCACAGAAAATACTAAGTGTTTCTCTCGAAACTCTGCTCTCCCTTCTTTAATTTCTTGTCATCTGTGTTCATCCCACGTTCTTATTCGTCAAGTTTTAAGTTTGGGTGCTCAATACTTAGAATCGTAGTACGTTTTATCCTGGGAAGCCTAGACCGCAACGCTCCTAACACTTTGGAGGCGGTAAATAAAATTTTAAGCAGAGAGTGCAACTCGACTTGTACTTGCAACCTACCCGAATCGTCCTCCTTCGTCCTTCTTGATTTTTTCCAGAAACTATAACCTTTCACAAGTTTATATTTTCTACTTTTCAGGGATTTTCGAATTTTTCACCAACATGATTTACCTTTCAAGTGAACAACTGTGATGTAGTCTAGAGATATTACGGGTAGTTTCTCGCTTCAATTTCTTGGATTATTATTTGAATACCCTCTTTGTCAACAAATCCTCCCCAAAGTAGTTAATATGATTGTTTTCAAACTATTTTTTTTATTTTTTTCATGGTATTAATAAAATACTTGGTAAATAAATATATAGCATATTTTGTATTATAACTTTGATGTTTAATTACAAGATAGTGTAAAAAGAAGACAATAAACAATGTAGTGAATATAATTAATTAATGAATTTGAAAATATTGAATCTTTGCATTGTCGAAAATAAAGATTATATAACTAATGAAATTATACCTCTTTTTAAATTTTTTGATAATGAATAAATTGTTTTTGAATAAAGGAATTGCCGACATGTAATTCTAAATTAAAGAAATGCATATATATTATTTTTGGTTGTATAGTAGCTACTAATTTATTTTATTTAATAAGAGTAATAGGTGGTGAGTATTTACTTTTTATCCACAACAATGAAGTCATTGATTTTTTTTTTTATTTCCATTCGTAGTTGAGACAAATTATTTTAGTGGGAGTTTGTCAATGACAATTGCTACAATTGTAGGCGATAGAGGATTAGGATAAATAATTCGAAATATATGGTTACAATAGATATTGTTATAATGATATAGTAAACATTAATTTACAAATTTTTCTAGAAGTTTTATAAAATTGAACTGATATTATTACATTTTTCTTATAAAATTAAAATTTCTCTTCCGTAGTGTTGAGAGAGAATTTTTTTGAATACAACTAAATCTATTACATTGTAGTATCTGTTCATACATACTTTCGTTGAGAGAGAAATTTAGATGCTTTAATTTGTCATAGAATTATTGCCATAATATGATTTTCATCTTCTAGACACTCTCCTATGTTCAAATTGCCCAATGAACTATTAGGTAATGCATAAATGTATTGTTTTTTTTTTTTTTGAGAAAACATAAATGTATTGTTATGATATCTCTTTATGTAATTAAAACACAATAGAATTAATCAATTCTCATGTCATTGCCACATTCAATCAAAAACTAAAAATTCTATAAGAGCCAACAATGGTGAGAGTGTAATAGAAATATAAAATTTGTTGGTATAATCATTTACAATAATAATTTGTATATTGTATTTACTTTATTTCACTTACAAATTCTTTTCAATTTTACCATTTTTTTTATGATTAAATGTAATAATTTGTACACTATAATTATTTGTTCAACACTTCCAAATTTTTTTCTAGATATCCTCATCATAAGGGGTAGAGCCACCATTCCTAGTTAGTTAGGCTTTTTGAGTACTCTCCATCGACCAAAAAAAAATTATTGTATATAGTATCCTTATCAACTTATAATTTTATTATACTCCGTATATTTTTTCATTAAGCATTTTTTTTTGAAAACCATTAAATTTAATCACGAAAGGTAGGTATTTAACTGAACTAGTAATGCACTAATTCGTAATACGAGATAATATTAAATAGAAAAATATCTATTATTTTCTTTTCTAATTATATATGTTGAGACAAAATCATTATGGGGATTCATAAATATACCAAATAGAGAAGAAATGGTGATCTTTTAAGAGAGAGCTGATTTCTTCACACTCCACATACAGTGGTAGGTAGGAGTGCACAAAGTTTTCAATCTATTCCATAAATACTCATCATCACGTTACCAGCTGGAATTATTGCCTCAAACGCTTATGCATTTTGATGTCGTCCGTTGGTCGTTTTTAAAAGTTTATGGCATCCCCGGCCCTGTGGTGGTCCAGTCAAGATATTTTCAATTCTCTTCCCTGAAAGATTGAATTTCCAATTCTAAGGGTCCCCACACCTGACACCCCGTCCCAACAGAATATTTGGAAAGATATAAATCATAGTAATTTAATGGTTTAGCAGGCGGAGCCAAATAGCGTTGCGCACAAGTAGGGGTGGGAATAGGCTAGGCCCCTTCATAGGGGCCTACGGCCTAGCCTACTTAGGGCCTAGTATGGCCTAGCCTATTTAGTAAAAAGGCCAGGCTTAGGCCTAATTAAAAGCCTTATTAGTTAAAAAGGCCTAGGCCTATATTTAAAAGCCCGGCCTACAAGCCTGCAGGCCTAGCCTATTTATATATATTATAATATTTATATTTAATATTTCATTATTATATATTACATTTTATATCTAATCTCACTACTACAGAAAACACTTTTAACGTCGGTTATTTGGACCCTACAACGTCGGTTTTTAACCGACGTTGTTGTAGGGGACGTTATAAACTAACTATACGACGTCGGTTATTTAACCGACGTCGTATATTTTTTTATTAATTAATTATAACTTACGACGTCGGTTGTTAATAAACAACCGACGTTGTATATATATTTTTTAAATTTTATTTACTTTACACGTCGGTTGTTTTCAAATAACCGACGTGTAAAGCTTATTCTTTTAAAAAAATAAATACATACGACGTCGGTTAAAAACTTAACCGACGTCGTATGTTTATATTTAAATTTTTCAATTACATAACACGTCGGTTTTTAACAAAAAACCGACGTGATATGTAATTGAAAAATTTTAAAAAAAAAATATTTTTGTTATTTATACCCTAAACCTGTTCAAATATATAAATATATATATCACACACATTCAAAACCTGCTCAAATACAATTTAATATTTATAATCTCAAAGTTAATACAATGATATCCTTGCAATGCATTTCAAATGGAGTTGCATGAAGCTTTTTCAAATGAAAAATAAAAAGAAAACAAAAATTGAAATAAAATCTAGTAAATGTTGCTCCAATCCGGACCTGCAAATGAGCAAGAGAAATAACTAAAATCTGCTAAATGTCACCAAAATGCAAATATTGTCATCTTAATAAAGCCTTACTTGACAGAAAATCTCATCGCACCTATGTACAAACAACTTATATGGTTAAGTGCTAAAAATAGTCACAGATGCGCTATAGAACTTAAACAGTGAAAAGATGAATAAGTCAAAGGATCAAAATAAGGATAGACATAGATACAAATGTTGTAAATTCAAGGCTCATTTCCTTCCATTATCACAAGCTTCCCTCATGTCACAGAACAAAATTGAACTTTCCAAAAAATAAAAACTTAGAAAGACCACAAGTGAATTTATGTTTGGAAACAAATTTATTGCTCAGATATTGGACAACAAATAGAAATTCGACAATAGATCAAAAAGATTATGTTCAAACCTACCAATTTGACAAGTTAGAGAGAGGCTACATGCTGGTTTATATAATTATATATTTGAAGCTAGGCTACAGACTATAAATATGCACAAGTAAATTGTAGAATGAGAAAATGGCATGAGAGAATGCTGTGAGATGTGGAAATGCTATTCTGAATACATACAGAATACAATCTACCTGTAAATGCTGTCTTCCAGTAGCTGAAACCCAGTCCTGAAGTTAGGTGAACTACCCTGAGATTTACAAGAGCAAAACTTTAGCACTAAAAGCATGAGAAGGAAAAACGTCCCGGTTGCACATGGATTACGAGTAAAGTTACAGGAGAGCTTTGTGGCTCCTTGTAACAATAGACCTAGTAGTAAAGGCTGCTTAACACTATCTTGGCGAACCACCTGAACACATTCATGTATAAGAAAGCATCATGGAACACATTATATAACGTTCAATTAAGTGATGATTAACTCTTATAAATGCTCAAATCTGCATCTTTTAAACTCCAGAATCCTAAAGAAGAATGAATTTCCAAATTCCAACATATATATAAAATAAAAATAGGATGGATAGTTAAGAAGCAATTTTAGTAAATAAGTTGGTCCATACCTGTAAAATAGAAGGTTCTCGTTATGTCTATCCTTTGGTTGAAGCAACAGGCTAGCAACTGCATATCCAACACTACTAAGGGCAGTAGCATTCAATGAAATCAATAAACAAAGCAAAGTTTCTTGCACCTGTAAATGCCATATCAGAATATGAGCAAATACATCACTCTGTTGGGTGGCTCTGAGTAGGTATCCTTGCACTAACCTCAGCACAACAATTACCCATCATGCAGAAAATGCATCAGAACTATTTTCTACTTAAATCCAAATGGCTAAACACAAGGATAATAACGTAAGCCATCACACGAGGATGACCCTTATTGTGTTGCAAGGAAACCTAAAATCATTGTGATTGAACAAGCAGCCCAGTGTGACAATTGTGTTGCATAAGTGAAGAATTTTCATCAATGGCTTTAGGGGTGACAAAGTATGGCAAAGCTTCAGGTATGTTACGAATCTCCAATATGTGTGACTGGAACAGGAATAAAAGAAATCTAAGTCACATCAATTAGAGCAAACAAGTAAATGGAGATCAATTTTACCTAAATGAATTAATGAACAGCTCCAAGTATGAGATTGAAAAAAAGAATAAACAAAAGTTTGAAAGGCAGAACTGTCAAAAATAACAAAAGTTTAAAACTGGGTGATACTGATCTTTCTGCATTCAAACCATCTGAATAGTTACTTGCAATACCTTTGTATATATATAATAAGGAGTAATAACAAACAAACAAATATCATTTCCTGATAAAAATGGTGCTATGTTTCGCAGAAACTTTCTCTGTTCTTATAGCAGTTACAAATTCACAGATTCAAGAATGAATGTCTGATATTACCTTTCAGGTAAAATCTATGCTTCCATTTTCAGGACCCTGTCCCTTTGTATTAAGCTAAGATACCAGAGACATCGGCTGTGGCTCGTGGATGCAGTGGCTGCGGACAGCGGCAACGAATGGCGGTTGCGAACGACGGCGATGAAGGGCGGTTGCGGACGGCGGCGATGAAGGGCGGTTGCGAACGGCGACAACAGCTACTGTGGTTGGGGCGGATGGGTTGTCGCGGATGGAGAAGACAGAAGAACAAACGAAGAGAATAAAACCCTAACAAAATGGCGTACAGCTCTTGTAAACAGATTTTATTATTTTTTTAAGATAATCATTAAATAATCATACGACGTCGGTTTGCTAGAAACCGACGTCGTATTTCATATTTTAAAATTAAAAAAGAAAATTATCACATACGGCATCGGTTAATTAAATAACCGATGCCATATGTTATTATCATTTTTTATTTTTTTTTTCGCGTAAGACATACGGCATCGGTTATTTAAATAACCGATGCCGTATGTTATTTTCAATTTTTTATTTTTTTTCGCGTAAGACATACGGCATCGGTTATTTAATTAACCGAAGCCGTATGTTATTATTTCACTTTTAACGTCGGTTTTTCAAAAACCGACGTTATATGTCCGACGTTATATGTTGTTTTTGTAGTAGTGTCTATTTTTATATTTATGATTTAACCCCAATATATATACATTTTGTATACATAACTACAACCCTAATTCCTAATACCCAAATCTCAAATATGACTTGCTAATTAGTAAACAGTGTAAGATATTACTAGTTACTATTGCTATTATGTTGAATTGCTAATAATTAGTGTTATTAATGACTAGTAATAATTCTTCTAGTTGTTTAGTGTTTATAGTTTACTAGCAATTAGTAAAGTAGTAATACTAATGTAATATGAGCCTACTAGTAATTGATTGCAAGATTTATAGATTTGTAGTAATACTAGTAATTAGTAAATAATGTATTGTTGAATTTTGTATTACGAACTTTCACTTATTAAACTTGTGGTGTTGGATATTGTATTATGAAATATGAACTTATAGTTTTGTCATTTATTATGAAATATGAACTTAGGTATTTTTTGTAAATTTTTTACATGTATACTTTAAAAGGCTTTAAAATGTAGGTCTTAAATAGGTTCAAAGCCTATTTAGGATCTATATTTGAAGCCTTTTTATAAAGGCCTATATATTAAATAGGCTTTTAAAAAGGCTTCAGGCCAGGCCAGGCCAACTGTAGGCTCAGGCTTGAGCCTAAAAAAAAGCCTACATACAGGCTCAGGCCCAGGCTCAGGCTTTAGATTTCCATCGCAGGCCCAGGCCTAATTTTCTAAAGCCCGGCTCGGCCTAGCCTATTTCCACCCCTACGCACAAGGGATCTACCTACTTTAGAGATATTTTCATTTCTCGCTTAGCCGTTTATAAGTTTTAATAGTGATAATTTTTTGTTTCTTTATTTTTCTTCCATGCATGTTTGGTTGATGAAATTGTAATTCTTTTTTCAATTAGGGTCGATTTGGAAAGTTGAAAAATATTTTTCGAAAAACTCATTTTTTTAAAATTACTTTAATTTTTTAGTGTTTGGCTAAAAATCAAAAAACTATCTTTTTTTTTGTTGATAGTTTATAAATTTCACTAATTTCTTAAAAATGGACATAATAATAATAATAATAATAATAATAATAATAATAATAATAATAATAATAATAATAATAATAATAATAATAATAATAATAATAATAATAATAATAAGTAGTGGTGGGGCCGTGGGGGTGGTAAAGAAGGTAATGGTGAATTGATGGTGGAGGTGGTGGTGATAATAACAGTTCGAAAACTAGCTCAAACAGATATGAGAGAGAAGAGAATGACAAAAAATAAAAAATCTAAAAAGATGTCTTTGGACAAAAAAACTTAGGAAAATATTTTCCACTAAATTGAACATTTTTGTATATTTTATTTTGACCTCATTTTCTTTTTGAAATTCAAACACAGAAAAATGACTTCCAGAATTTATTTTCCGGGTTTCTAAAGGGACCCTTAATTTGAAAAAGTAAGATATTGTATAGTTTGGTAGGAAAGAATTACAAATGTATGATATGTCGGAAGAAAATTAGTTGGATTGTTAGGACCAAATTAACTCTCCCTAATAATTTTACATCCTCTCATAGGAATTACAATTTATGATTTAAAAAAAAAATCTTTACACTACTTATTCTGTTTGGATTTTCATTTAAAGCAAACAATTTGAATAGAAATTTTAATAGTTCTATTTGCACTAACAGCTAACCAAACAAAAAAATTTGAATTCTCATTTTATTCATAATTCATTCCTTTCTTATAGAATATCAATTATTAATTTTATATTTAATTTCCTCATTAAATTAAAATCAAATATCCCCTAATAAAATCTGAACAAGTAATGACATATAGGCCGAAATTTTACTCCCTACAAATACACCCGGCCATTATTTTCTAGCAAGAAACTCAATTAATAACAAAGTACATACGCACCAATCATTATTGCATGGACCATGGTCCACACAGCTGTGTGGACCAAAAACAAAAAATACATTATTTTTGTACTGAAGGTACATCATTTTTATATTGTAGGTACATTATTTAGGGTATATTATTTTTATACTGAAACTACATTATTTGATATATACTGTCAAATAATGTACATACAGTACAAAAATAATGTACCTTCAATATAAAAATAATGTATTTTTTATTTTTGGTCTACACAGCACACCAGATCGAACCCTTTGCTCTTCTGTCTACCCTATCCCATCCAGGGCCACCATGCTTTTCACAACTCCTCTTTGTTTCCATTACCAACCTTCTGTCTCATCATTAATTTATTTTTATTTTTTAAATAATAATTTATGGGGATGTAATTTATGTTTTAAACAGTTGAATGTCGTATCAGAATATTATATAGTAATTAAAAAAAAATAAAAAGAGTTGCAATGCATATATATATATATATGTTGTGTCAGACTGTCAGAAATAGAGGACAAAGAAAAAAAAAAAAAGTACTGTGGGAAATCACGGACTACCACGAGAAAGACGTACGAAGTTGATGTTTCATGAAATTGGTTTGGTTTTTTGTGATTGTTGGAGCTTTGGAGAATGCGATTCCATGAGGCATGAGCTTAGTTAATAGTTACCAACCCCCTGTAAAAGAATCTTTTTGCATGCAGAAATTCATTGTGCCATAACTTCCGGTAACTGATAATATCTAGGTTTGACTGGTAAACATGAATTTGAACCGTCGGCATAGTACGGTTTGTTGGTACTCTCACAAGGTCACAGATCGTAGGGGTCGTTTGGCTGCTGGAGCGGGTACGTGTTACAACTTAATTACAACTTATAGCATTCTCAATAGTTTTTTTTTTTTTTTTTGTTTTTTTTTTGTTTTTGTTTTTGAATGCTACTGACTCTATTATAGTGTAGTATCTGTTCATAAACTATTTTCTCAACCTACTGAATAACAAAGAGACATCAATACTACTTTCTCAACCTACTGAATAACAAAGAGACAGCAATGCCTCCACTGAGGCTCGAACCCATCACCTACAGGGAAGGGTTTGATGCCACTGAACAAAGAGCATTCTCAATAGTTAAAATACTTTTTTTTTTTTTTTTTTTTTTTTTGTGAACCTCAGCATTCATCTCATCATTCACTATAACAGCTCGTTTTGTTCGCTGGAAAATATTTGAAGGAAATGGAATTCAAATTTCGTGGAAAACAAATTACCAGGAAAATAGATTCCACTTTTTGGTTGGTGGAAAAGAAATTACTGGGAATATGAATTCCATTGTTTGGTTGGGTTTGGAATGGTAAGGAATTATGAATATAAAGACCAATATGCCCTTAGTATGTAATTAATGGTTTGGCTATATATACATCTGTAATTAGTCAATTTTGATGAGGGTAAAATAGTTCAAGGGCTTATACTTTCTTCCCAATCTCTTTGGAAAACAAAATACATATCTCAGCCAAAGAATTTGTTTTCCACTTGTTTTTGGGAAGTCAAATTCCATGGAAAACATTTTCCATTCAACCAAACAACATAATTACTTCCTCAACTTTTTGGAAAATCTTTTCCATGGAATTGATTTTCCATTCAACCAAACATGCCATGAGTTTTTTTTTTTTGTCTATTTCACTTAAAAGTTACAATATGTGGGTACAAATCCTATTGAATGCAGTAGTATGAATTTGCACTATTGTACAAGCAGTTGCACACTTTTGTGAACCTAAAGCCACTAAGGCACTTATCACAATTTATTCCTTAACCAATACTTTATGATAAGGACATGCAGTGTTGATTGGAGTTGCAGTAAAATGAATATATAGTATATTGAATTGAATATATGGTAAGATCACACAAATTACTCCTTCCAAAAATAAGAAACTAACTTCGGTGACACGGACTAAGGACCCCCGGCCCTTCGAGGACGAGGACCATCCTCAGCTCAGCCTCCTCCCCCATCCCCCTCGCCTAGGCTATAGCCTTATGACCCACACCTAGATCACAATTTGGTCCAAAATATTTATCGATAAATTAATGATGACAATCTTTTCGTTCCTATTCATTAAGTATAGATTTGACTTTAGAGTGCAAACCTTTTAGTAAAATGTTGTGAGTTTGGCTATTAAACCAATAGCAGCTAGTTGTTGATGTGTGCGTGTAGAGACAAACTGCATGCTAGCTCAGGATGTTGTCTTGTTGAATTACACAGGACCTTGTAAAAAGGTAGGTAGTACAATTAGCACATGCTAGAAGTCTAGAAGCCTACATGGGGTAACATACATACTTTGTGGAGGGAACGGATAGCTGAAATATATCTAACGGACTCCGAGCTACCGATGTACTCTCTCCGTCTCATTTTATGTGTCTAGTTCGGCTAACGAGACTTGACTAGAGTTATTTTTAATTTAATTTTTCAAAATATTAAGTTTAGTATTAATATACAAAATTGCACATGAAGGCCAGGCCATGTTACGGTTGTCGGCTCCCCTTTCCCTCTGATCCTCAAAGTGTTTCCGGTAAAGACAATGCCACAACCTTCTCTCACATGCATCATATCTTATTATCTACTCTAGCTCTCAGCCTTTCAGATTGGGGAATTCATTGAAATGGTAAGCTTTGAAATTTTGTGGATAAAAATAGACCAGTTTTAAAAATTGAGCTAATAACCTATTTTGGTTCTCCGACTATTATCTAATACTTGATTTAGTCCCAAACTATTAAAAGTACCCAATTTAGTCCCCTGACTTTTAAAACAGTACCCAATGTGATCCTCCGTTACAATTGCCATGTTTCCACCGTTATTTAGAAGGGCAAGGAAGTCATTTTATTATATCAAGCAAATTCCTTCCTTCTTAAAATGAACATGCGTCCAGAACAATACCCCTTACCTCCTATGCCCAAGATTCACGCCATTTGCATATTCACTCACGCCATTTGTAGAAGAGGATGTTGCTACTAAGGAGGATGCAAAACAGGGTGACTTCTCCATCAATTTTTTTTTTCTTTTCTTTTACGATTGAAACCAGACTTGGTTAACAATTTTTCTGACAAATTGTTTGTATTTATTTATTAATTTATTTAGAATGGTTGACAAATATCTTGTAGTTATTTATTTAGAATTGTTGACAAGTCTATTTTTAGTAAATGCATACAGGGCATGCACTCATGTTGATTTTTTGATTGGTTTGATTCTCCAATGTGTTCACGGTTAAAGAAGATCATTCTCGAATTGTTGAAGAGGGTGAACCAAAATCATGATTTTCTCAATTAGGGGGAGGTTGTTCAACTGGCCTTTCTTCTCTAACTTGCTTTGTCTTGACCACATCATGTGCTGGATTTTCTCAAAAAATGATATTTTTACTAATTGCACCACCTCATATCCTACTTCAACCTGTAACAAGCACATTAAACCACTACAACCTCAAAGTTCAATTTAAAATAAACTGTCAAAAGAATTGAGCCTTAAAAGTACCTCATGCGATGGATTTTCTAGATTCTCTGGCAAATTTAGGTTATGCACCACCTCATTTCCTACTCGAAACTGAAACAGACACATTAAACCACTACAACCTCAAAGTTTAAACTAAACTGTCACAAGAATTAAGCCTTAAAAATACCTCATGTGATGGATTTTCTGGATTCCCAAGAAGATTTTAGGTTATGCACCACCTCATTTCCTACTTAAACTTGAAACAAGCATATTAAACCACTACAACCTCAAAGTTTAAAATAAAAAACAAATTATCGCAAGAATGCATGCCTTAGTACCTCATGTGCTGGATTTTTTGGTGCAGATTCTAAAATAGGTTAAGACTTTGGATTCTCTGGTGCAGATTCTAGAATAGGTGAGATTGTGCTTCATTTGCATGTTTTGATGATGGAGTTAACTAAAATGAAAAATCGATGCAATTAGATAGGTATAACTATTAAAGTATTCATAGTCAATAACAATAATGATTACCTGATTACCATTCAAAGAGACACTTTCTACTGTTATGGCCTTTTTGTCTACACTTGGTGCAATGTAAAGTCACATGTGTCCTTGAAAGATGAA
>CP025655.1:9570374-9610132 GCA_003576665.1 Ipomoea trifida
TTTTTTTTTTTTTTTTTTTTTTTTTTTTTTTTGCCTTCTAGCTCTTGCAATGTAGCCAGGTGGTAGTGGTGCCACTCTTTGTGTTTCAGGCCATCCATTAAGACCAACCATAGGATTTATGCATCTTCCATAAACTGCCAAGTATGTTTCCTTTGTGTAAGAGACATTAACATATTCAATAGGGCTTTGTATTTTCATCCATATGGCAGCAACAACATGTTTGTAGGGAATTCTAGTAAGATCTTAATTCCTGCAAGAACACATTATTATATTCTTCCCCAATATACTTTCTCATGTTCATCTGTATACATCCCCTTCACTTCAAATAACATCAAGTCACATTAAATAGGCATATATCCTCCAACAACTTTCTCAATGACAACTAATTTTTTAAATATATTTGGGCAGATTGGGCCTTTCCACTTGTTTGCTTCTTCCTTTTTCTCAAATAATCTTTTCATTAAAATCTCCCTCAAACTCTCAAGACAAATTATTAGAGGATTTTCTCTTACATCTAGTATCAGTGCATTAAAGCATTTAGATACATTATTCGCCAGCATATCACACAAAACATGGTCATTGAAGTGTGATCTTAACCATTCACTAGGGTGTTTGTCTAACGGCCATTCAAATGGACCTAAATCCATTTTTTCATGTTTCTCATTAATGTGGTAAACTGATTTACTGTAGTTGCCCTAACGACACTCCACAATTTATCTTTAACATCTTTTCCTTGAAAACTAGTTGTCTTCATATTTACACACAAGTGTCTAACACAAACTCTATGGCTAGAATTTGAGAAAACTGATTGAAATGCAACAATTAAGCCTTTTTGTTTGTAAAAAACAAAAGTGAGGTAATACTCAACAACTTCAGCAATCCCCAAGTCATGTTTTAGTAATTGCAAAAACCAAACCCAAGAGTCTTTATTTTCTCCCTCAACAATTGCATAAGCAAACAGAAAAATACCATAATTAAGATCTAATGTTGTGGCAGTGAGCAACTATTCACCATACTTGCCTTCATATGGCAGCCATCAACTCCTATAATCTTCATGCCTCCCAACATACATACCACATCATAAACCTCTTCATCCATTTTTTTCAACCGCATTACTCAATTTGACTATAAGAGTTGTGTTTGGGTTAGTTATTTGTATCTCAAGGTAGTAGCTCCAAAACTTGTTAAAATAATCTTCAAGATCTCCTTTAATTGCAGCCCTAGCAAGCTTCATGCCCTTAATTGCTTACCTCTTAGTTATAGTAAAACGCTCATCAGTACAGACTTTAGCCCTAAACTCCTTGGTTGTCCATGTAGAATGGCTTTTTACTTCATTCTTCCACCTTTTTGCCAATACACTTGCCTTTACCATTATGTTTTCTTTCACCTAATGACACTCAACAAGGGAATCATTAAAGGTTGTAACCCTCCAAGTATTAGAATTTGGGTCAAACCTAAAAGTGATTGACCATGGGCATCCATTTTGTTTGCAATTCACCATACACCTCACCTTATCATTTTTGCAGAAGTTTAAATCCTTCCCATTCTTAAAAGCATAATGTAGTATGGTCTCTTTAAAATAAGCTTTTGTACCAAATTTTAATCCAATACCAAATACAAGGCAATCCATGTCAGTACTGGCCCTAAAATGTGGCCATCTCTAGTTCCCCTTCTTCATCACAACCATGTGGTGACCTTCATAAGAATATTCAACCTCTTTGTCAATATTTTGCCCTGCAACTTGTTCTTCACCCACACCTTTAAAACATGCCAATATACCATCATACTCCATAGTTGAATCAATTGATTTGGCAAATTCAATGTCATCAAGCCTACCTCTATTGCAATCATCATCACCTTGTTCATTGTAATCAATATTACAATCATAAAATAGATCCTCACTACCCTCCTCTTCTTCATTGTAATCAATATTACAATTATGCAGCACATCCTCACTAACCTCCTCTTCACTTACTACATTCAATTCACCCAAACAAACCCATAACTCAACTTCTCTTGCCTTACCTTCAAAATCTATTAAATCCCAGGCCTCTAAATCTGAAATCACCTTAGTTAATTTATCCCAAACCAATGCGAATAAATTGTAATCCTCAATGTTGTGCCCAAAGTTATTAAGTAGATCCTTAACAGTCATAAAATCCCATTCATCTACTTCAACATGGTCAAAGTAATTTGTGTAGCCTCCCACATAGGTAATAGGTTCAGAATGACTTAACGTTCCCTCCATGTTTAATCTTAACTGTAAATAGTTCATTTTCTTCTCTTGATTTCAGTAGTTAACAAAAAAATAAAAATAAAAATAAAAATAAACAAACAAACACGAGAAAGCACCAATAACTCAATTCAATATGTGGTCCCCAACAACAATTAAATATACATGGTCCATAATAAAGACAACAAAGGAAATGGTAGTGTTTACATAGCAGCATTTCGAGGTATTAAACAAAGAATCTACACAACCTATACTAAAGCAATCAATAAAGCAATAAAGATGGAAAGTAAATGGTTCTTACCATTACCACCAGAATACAATCCAAAACAATTACAGTAAACTACACACCATAGACCCTACACTACCATTCGAGTATTATATATACCAAAAACATCTAATTTACACCGACTTTGGCACTAAAAAGTCGAACAATCAAAAAGCAAGCTCAAGAATCACATACCGTAATTTGGGATTTCACTGCTTCCAAGCCTTCTACTCTAGCCCACTCTTGAAGTAAAATCGGCCAACCCTAGCTAATCTTAGTGCCACTTCGAGTTGAATTCCAGTTTATGCTTTGATTTCTACTATTTTCATACAATTAGCGATATTTTTTCCTCAACTAGGGTAGATAATTTGTGTTTAAGCGAGTGAGAGATAGTCAAATGGAGTCGCGTCAGAGACCAGAGGAAAAGACGGGTTTTGCCCAAATAAAATGATTACTTTGCCTTCAAAATAAGGGTGGATAGATGGCAATTGTAACGGTGGACCACATTGCGTGTGATTTTAAAAGTCAAAGGAATAAATTGGGTACTTTTAAATTTTAATAGTTTGGGACTAAATCAAGTATTAGCTAATAGTCGGAGGACCAAAATGGGTATTAACTCTTTAAAAATTAGTTTGGCAATTACATTTCACAAACTAGCCATGTTAAAAAACGTATTTGTTGTATGTGTTTCACATCATCTTAAAATTATTTTTAAAATTGTAAAAAAAAAAAACAAAACAAAACAAAAAACTCAAATGCAATTCATACATTCATTTGATGGTATTTTTAATTTTCAAATTTTTTGTATTTCTCTATGGCTAGAATACATCAAATGCATTTGGCTTAAGCATTTGATGTACTACATATGCCAAATGCAAATACTACATGCATTTCGAAAGTAACTCTTTTAATAATTAATAGATAAAACACATTTACCATATGCGTTTGATCCATAATTTTTTTTAATAAGGGGATTAAACACATAGAGAAAATGCGTTTGACCCCTTTATATCATCTTCCCCAGTCAAACACTGACTAGATGAGAACTGAATTCAAGGATACCAGTCGGCCAACGCAAGGTCTTCACCTAGAGATACGGAGGGTCAGGAGTTGTCTGAGCAGCCGAAGAGCACAGGCTCGAGTCGTGGAGTCTAGAGTTTGCTCGATCGACAACCACACTTGCATGGATGTAGACCAGCCGATGGCAAGGTACATCACCTCCTCGGAAAGGGAGGAAATAAGCCTAGATAGAATTGCTCGCCTGCTCTTGTTGCACCCACGCCACACGAGAAAGAGAGGAAGTCGCTGGTCCTAGAGCGTTGGACGCCACTAGTGTAGTATCAACGAGGTGTGGTAGCAGCAGTCAAACAAGGAAGAGAACCACCAACGTAACCCAATAGATTTTGATCATTGCAAGAGCGGTATCAATTACGCTCGCCAAAAGAGATAATTACGGGTGGTGAATTTTATGGGAACAAAGTGGTGTGGGATGGACAAAGAGTTGTTAGGCCACTGCAAGGGACCGGGATGGCGGCATCAAAGACAGTCCGAGGAAACTTCGTCAGAGTTGTACGACCATGAGAAATTTTGGGACAACTGATACCAAATCAGAACTGAATTCTAAAATATCATTCACAGTAGAATTGTACAGACTACAAGAATTCTTGTAAGAGTCCTATTACAAATTGTAAACGTGAAAAACTTGAATTGTATATATTCAAAATTCAAAGTATCGGTTACAATGAAGTAGTAGGTATCAAACGAAAAAGGGGTACAATCTCTGTATAGAAGTCCTCTGATTCTCTACTAGAAGTATGCCAAATTTGGGGTATGCCGAATTGGAAGTGTACTGAGTTTGAAAGTGTGCTAAGTTTGGAAGTGTATCGAGTTCAGAGTATGCTGAACTGGAAGTATGCCAAGTCCGGAATATGCCGAACTGGAAATGTCCCTTGTTGAAGGGCCTCCGAAGTTAAGTAGCTTGTTCTTCGTTGAAGGGCTAATATGCAGCTTGATCTTCAAAGAAGGGCTTCCGGTGATTAAACAGCGTGTTCCTCAGTGCAGATATACTGCAGGCATATTCCAAACGATACTCTAGCGAGATTTCGGCAGAGTTTCGGTATGCAGATCTTTAGAGCTCCCTTTCCTTGAAAATGAAACCACTATTTATAGTGGTGGGTGTGTAGAGAAAATCTAACAACCCTATCCCTTTGGTTAATTCCTATATTTAATTTAATTATTTGAATTAAATATGAGGAATGTATTTGGAAACTATCATGTCCAAGTTCATGATTATATATTTTTGAACCAATTTATAATATCCACAATTTTCCAAAATTATGCAATCCACATATATTCTTGATGGGCCAAAATCAAGTCAAAACCTATCAATTTAAGCGGCCCAATTGACCCAAATGGCTTGGTCCAACTCAATTAAATATATTTTTTGAATTTGGGTCAGCAGTTCAGCAACAATTACTTTTAATTAATTAATTAGACCAATCAATTATTTATTGGGCTATTTAATTAACCCAATTAAATAAATATCAGCCCAATTTAATTAATTAAAGTAATTAATTTAACAACCAATTATCCGTCACGACCCATTTAAATTTTCAGTGCTTACACAAATATAACAATAAATTCCTAATAATAATTTATAATTCATATTAGTTCATACAAATATTAATGTTCAAACACAAATGTCAAATTGAAATTACAACCAAACATATTGAGGAGAAAAGGCCAAAAGGGTTTTAATTGCGAGGGGTAAAGGATATCTTTTATTTAAAATAATAAGGATAATGGTGGAAAAAGTTAAAAAACTACTAGCTTATTTTTGAAAAGTTATCTAAAGTAATTTTTCAAAATAAGCTCTTATTTTAAGGTACTAACTTATTTTAAAAACATTACTAAACAGAGTTTATACCTTATTAGTATAGCTTAAAATAAACTATAAGCTCCTAAATAAGATCTGCCAAACAGAGTCATAGAAGAACAAGTCATATAAGTTCTTCTTTGAAGATTAAGCTATTTGAGTTTTGGAGGCTCTTCACTGAAGTGTTAAAGGCATCTAATTAAAGAATCAATGGATTATCCAGAGATTTTGTACCCACATTGACACTTATTCAAACCATTATATATAGTTCAAATTTTGTATTTGCACTCGCTTCAGTGTGTTGGTGTTTCAATGAGATTAGCAACCTCGTTTGTTCAAATTTTATAATGTCGTTGAGATTCGGTCATTGATCTTTTGTGACAAATTTTACCTCTGGATATTGCTCTCAAGATATAGTTGAAAATATAAATATCAATTTTAATTTGATACGTCAAACTTTCGTTGCAAATTTTCAATGTCTACGGCAAGCATTAGGGATGGAAATTTCAATCCGCCCCGTAGATATCCACTCGATTCCACCCCCATCTAGGCCGGATTTTTTAGGATGATGGTAGGTGGTGGGGTAAGGGTGAATCTTAAAAAAAGTTAATTTACGGTGGGTTAGGTTGGTTAGGGTTCTATGTACAAAACCCGCTTAGAACCCCACCCGATCCACCATGTGCGTATACACATACATAGTAAAATAAGTAATAGTATGTACTTAATTATAAAATTTTTTATAACTTTTGGTAACTTTTTACTATTTTTATATCTAAACTACTAAGTTTATTGTTAAAAATTAACAATTTAGTTATTATAAGAGCATTCCTATCAATAATTTTTTTTTTAGGTTCATGTCAGACAAATAACTAATTCATGGCTTTAAAACTGATGTGGGAAAGGATTGTTTCATTCTTGGTTGTTCCTGCAAATGACAAGTTATTGTCAAGAAAAAATATATATATATATATATATATATATATATATATATATATATATATATATATATAAAGCAAAGAGCTTGGGAGAGGCTGGCGGCTATACTAATAAGAGCCAAAGAGCTTGGGAGAGGCGGGCGGCCACTCTCAATATTTCTTTGTTTTTAATTTTTAAATTTTTTTTTTAATTCTTGCGGTTGCGACACAGGCACACTGCAATCTTTTTTTTTTGAAAAACATTTAATTTGTTTTTTTTATTGTTTTATTATTTATATTATAAATTTATCACAAATTTTAATTATATAATATATATTTTGAATTAAATTTTGAATGATTTAATTACAATTAAAATCAAAATGATTAAAATAAGTAGTGCAACAATGTAAACTAATTTAAATGTTAATAATTATCATTTTAATTAAATTTAAGTATGCTTATTTTAATTAATTTTTATAATTATAAATTTATAATTCAAATAATTAAAGAAATAATTAAAATATAGAATAGAAAATTGTGGGCCCATAAAAAACTGTGAAAAAACTTCAAATTGATGTGGAGAAGAGTTTTTATGATTGAGTGAGATAGTGGATGATGATGAGGTGGAAGGTGGGGCCCACAAAAAACTGGAGAAAAAACTCGAACTGATAAGGATGCTCTAATTGAATATTTCTATTATTTTATGTTTTAGTATAATTAATGATTGAATAAAAATTAATAAGATGATAAGTGGTGAATACGGTACTGGACGCTCGAACCCGATGGGGGTGGATTTAAAAAACTCCACCCAAAGTGTGTTGAGAGTGAATGTGGGTAGAGAAAATATAAGGTGTGTCGGGTAATAGATGTACCCTTCCCAACCCATTAACTTCAAAACGCACGAACTGAGCTGCCATATATTTAATATGGCAAAAATTAAGTTCAGTATAAACTAACATTTTCAACCAATGCATTGGACCACGTATATGTAAACCAAAGAGTTAATTCCAAAAATAGTCCTTCGACTATTAACTTTTACTAATTTTTATCCTCGACTTTTAATTTGACCAAAGTTGGTTCCTTAACTATTGATTTTGTACCAATTTTGATCATTCTGTTAAATCTATGTTAAATACGTGTTAAAATTGAGGGCAAAAATGTAAAATCAAATACTTTAACCTTTCTTCTTCACTTTTTAAGTATTGATTTTGTACCATTTTTGCTATCAAATAAAGCAAAACAAAAAAAAACAAAAACAAAAAACACCTTATACAACAATAAAATATACAATAACGTTCCACATCCAGTTAGAGAATCTACAAAATATATATATATATATATTACGGAATATATATTATATTGCAATAAACCAAAAAATATATTATATTGCAATAAACCAAAAAAAAATCAAAAATAAAAGCAGGAAAAAATATTTTGATTACTTTAAACAATTTAACATAAAATATAAAAAATAAATATATTGACTCACATTGTTCCCCATATAATCTTGCGATGGCGGAGGGAAAACAAAGTAAAGAAGAAATGTTAAAATATTTAGTTTTACATTTTTACCCTCAATTTTAACACCTATTTAACATAGATTTAACAAAATGATCAAAATTGGTACAAAATCAATAGTTAAGTGACCAACTTTGGTCAAGTTAAAAGTCAAGGACAAAAATTGGTAAATGTCAATAGTCGAATGACCATTTTTGGCTCTAAACCAAATAACTATTGTTTAATTAGGGCATGAATTGAAATTATGGAAATAACATACTTACAAAAAAAACCAAAAAAAAAAAAAAGAAAGAAAAAGGGAGCTAGCTATAGTGAATAAGGTATTGATGGAATTACTGAAATTCTGAAAATCAATTTTATTTAAAATGCGTTTTGTTGGTACATATGTATTACTCTTCCTCATTCTGAGAAAAATTAGAACATAGAGAGAAAAGGGTCAATTAAATTAAAAAAAAAAATCAAATACAGAGATATAGAGTAATACAATATCTTATATATATATATATATATATATATATATATATATAGAAGTCTGCTCAAATGCGATCGCTTCTTCCCGTGCGGTCGGTGCGGCCCTTAGAAATATACACCAATAGGGTTCACAAAATGCACTAATAGTGTTAGGAAAATGCACAACAATGAAAATGCACAAATATACCAAAAATACACAACACACAAAAAATAATGCGCCACCAATAGTGTTACGAATATGCACAACAATGAAAATGCACAAATACACCAAAAAATACACAACACACCAAAAATAATGCGCAATAACTCCCGACACCAATTGTGCATTTACGAACAGTGTGTGGTGCTTTTATGCATACCTAATGGTGTATTTTTGGTAATGTGTACCTAATGGTGGATATTTGTGTTGTACATTTCCTAACATTGTGTGGTGCAGATTTGCGTACCTAGTGGTGCGACCGTACTGACTGCACATTAAGGCGCGACTGCACATGAACTCTACTCTATATATATATATATATATATATATTAAAAACATCCGTTTCCATAAAAAGCTCTTAAATAATATAAAATTGTGATATTTCAGAACTCTGTTGCAGGTTTCAACGGCTGGTGCTGCCCACCTACCATGCTCAACTGCCTTCGCAACCTGGCAATATGGCCTTGTACCTACAAGACTCAAATAAAACAAAACGTGGGGGAGAGCATCAACTTTGTTGTGCCTCAATTCATCAGTCAGGACTTGAACATGTTTACTGTCTCTTAAGGTGCAATAAATAATTGCATCTAAAAGTTCAATTATGCGGGTCAAAAATCCAGATTTGTCTCACAATGATGAGGAGGATACAGGATGCCATATGCAACAGAAAAATTCCATCTAAAGTTCTTCAAGTATTGAATACAAGCAATCACAATGACCTGGTTTCGTAATTAGAGCTCTAAGGTTTTAAGGAAAAGAGTCTTTTTTTTGAGGAGTCTTAAGTTTATAATATTCTATGCTCTGTGAGTTCACTTGACATAAGAATAGCTTTCTTTAGCCAGATGATTTCTCAAATTATTTCAGGTTCTTAGGCCTCTTTAGTCTATGAGAACAGCCAAATAGACATGTAATTATCAAAGTTTTTTTTTCTGTTCATAACTACTTTCTCAACCTACTGAAGCACAAAGAGACAGCAGCGCCTCCACTGAAGCTCGAACCCAACCCCTTCTACGTGGGAGTGCAACCGAGTGCCACTAGACCACAAGGTAATTATCAAAGTTAAAAGGATCTAATCCATTCTAAGTAACTTACCTGCTGGCGGGCTGCTGTAAGTTTTAAAAGCTCATCCGCCTCAGAGAAATTAGTGAACCACTGGCTTAGAGGATGATCTTTAGTGTCACCTCTCTTCCTTCTATCAACATCTTGTAATGGTGCTACAGATAACTCAAAACGTTATACTGTACAATAATCAAGCAACATGTAGAACCAACAAATAAAACAGTTTAAAACACACCAGCAGGAGGTAGAGCCAAGTCAGCAGGTAGTCGGGGAACACCAACTGCTGGATGATTGTGCACACGAGCAAGGAAAGCCTCTGAAGGTTTGGATAAAACAATTTCATCATATGATTCAACAACAATAGGTTTCTTTGTGGAAAGAGGACCAGACTCATCCTCTGGATAAAGTTTTAGATGGTGGTATCTGTAACATGACAGTAAAGAATCAAACTTTGTACAGGATTTCAAAATGCCAAACAGCTTAAGAAATATTGCAGTCTAACATAACACTTACAAAGATGAATATAATGACAAATTGACAAACTATTTTTCCAATTTATGAAGATTCAAGTATATCAGTAGTTAACTGTATTTCAATACTGGCTTTCAATACTGGCCATTTTAGTATGTGAAATGCAACTTAAAGAGAGCTGTAAAGAAAGCAACTCACAAGTGCAATGGCTTATCACAAACATCATTATGGAAAAAAAGAGTAATAGCAATTTCAAATTCACCCCATCCACACTCTGACAACTCAAAAGGTGGAGCATCCACCACCCTTGTTGGGTTATTAAAACTCGTGTGCAACTGGAAAACTGCTCGCTTTATTACGACACCTAGATCTTCATTTGTTGCCCCGCGAATGTAAAGAGTCCATTTATGAGACTGATACCTATGCTCCAATTAACAAAAAGGCTCAGTCAGGCATTTCATCAAACACTCAACCGAAACGAAAACAATCTATCATCTTTAGTAACACTCACTCGCTAGCCTTCTTTCCAAGCCAAAACGCTACATTACCATAGACGATCGGAACACTAATCTCAATCCCCTTAAGTTTCTGTGCTGAGTCCTAGAAAAACACAACAATATGCGATAAGTTTTCAACAAACACTTCAAGAATCAATTAATTATGATAACTTAAGTACAAATTTTGAGAAATTAAATAGGCAATGAAAAAGTTTCACTTTTGCTTCGCTATCATCGGAGGATTTAATCATTTTTGTGCGCAGAGACATTGTGGCAGGTCCTGTAATGTCAGGCTGATCTGCTCCGTGATTCTTCGCCGAATGGGCCTTGAGAGTTGAGGCACTCTAGTGGCTTAATTATCCTCAGATTGAAGAGTGATTCATAAAATTGAAATTAGGGCTTTTTGATCCTGCAATTCTCGTATGGAAACATATCTGCATTATTTTGTTGGAACAGAGACTTCCAAATCGGATCTATATGAAGCACAAATTCTCAAAATGCTATTTACAGAATTGCTGTGGATTGCTGCAAATTATACCAGTAAATATATTCATTTAATATTATTAAGTAAATACTACGTATAACATAATTATCTGGAGTTCATATTATTCGAGGGATTTAATCAAGATTAACTTTATCTTTTTCATGGTCCGCTTTGGCTTCCGAGTAGACCTGGCAATTATCGACACGACCCGTTAACACGACACGAAATCGGACACGAAAATAACGGGTTAGTGTTTAGCCTTAACATGTCCCGGGTCGTTAACAGGTTGACCCGTTAAGAACCCGTTATGTTTTCGTGTCTTAACAGGTCAACCCGTTAAACCTATTAAGAACCCGTTTAACCCGTTAATATTATCATGTTAACCTGTTTACACGAACCCGTTTATACAGACACGTTTAGAACCCGCTAAGAACCATTGTCATTTAGGTAAGAACCATTGTCTTTACAAAATATATCATGAACATGATTAAGAATGAATTTACTACATTAGGCCAAGATCATACACCAATTATTGATGTTCGACAATATGAAATTTGAATGTTTATTGTGTTCAATTTTATTCTAAAAACTAGTATGAACTTCTTTAATTATGATTTTTGGATGTTATTTTATAATTTTATGAATGTTATAAATTGAATATTTTTTTAGTTTGTTTGATGGATTGGATTGTATGTTTTATTTCTTTTTTTATATAATTTAACTTTAAATTTTAGTTTTTAATATATCAATAGATTTAGCGGGTTTAAATGGGTTTCGTATCATATCGTGTCGACACGATCCGAAACCCGTTAACATAACGTGTCTATCGTGTCAACCCGTTTAACCCGTTAACAATTCGTGTTCGTGTACGTGTTACAATTTTGAACCCGTTAACCTTAACGTGTCGTGTTCGTGTTTAGCCTTATCGTGTTCGTGTCGTTATCGTGTCGACCCGTTAACGAACCCGTATACACGAATTGCCAGGTCTACTTTCGAGCGCCACTCCACCCCCTTATTTCTTTTCTTCTTCTTTTTTTTTTTTGAAAACACCCCCTTATTTCTTTTAATTCTTCGTTACTACGGCTTCGTGCCTAGTCAGCTTATCCCCAACTACTATCGCCTCCTGGTCAATTTCCTCACATACTTTCACCGCATTGAGGAGGAGGTCACCTTTACTTACTTTCATCAATTTTTCTGGCTGTTGGCAGTCAGCGTTGGCGCCCTTGGCTATGTACAGATAAGCCCGAGAGATGGGTGTCAGTTCCTTAACAAGTTGGAGTCCTCCCACAAGGGCTAGAAAGAGGACTTCTTCTTTGTCCGCCTGGTTGCGCCTCACGCAGACTTCGACTTCCCGACCGCCTAGCAGTCGTCTTGCAGTTGGCTGTAGAAGAGGCCCGAGTGTAGCAAGATGGTCGCGGAGGTAGTCAAGATAATCCTCGAGGGCGACCCCATTTTAGCTCAAAGGTTGGTATCTTGCCAGGCGGGGTGGCTATGATAGATCTAGTTAATGCCCACTCTCATGGCTAACTATTAATAACTTGTATTTTAACAGGAGTCTTAATTGTATTGTAGGGAATAAGGGCACCGTGCCATCCTCTGAGGAGTCAGGCGAGGGTTCCGAGGAGAATGACTAGGACTGGCTGGTTGCACAACACCCCCAAACGCCGACTGTCGAGCCTATTGAGTTATCCTCTGTCAATGCTCAGGCCCCTTAGGGGCTAGGACATGGCTGGCTGCCGAGCTCTGCACCGCGCACAAGCTAAGGCCCGCTTAAGTGCCGCCGACACAGACAAAGGCATTGCCTCCTTTGATTCCCCCCACCAACTATGCGCAGTTCTACCCAACCGGTCATAAGTGGTGATGAGTAAATACGCACAAGGACTACCATTGGGGTCACTTGGTCGATCCGCTGAAGAGCCACCTTGTCCGTCTGTTGAGTGCCACCCGATCTGTAAGATCTTAGTAGAGTTCCAATTGGTCGTATACTAGTAGATTGCCAATCGGTCGTATACCAGCAGACTGCCAATGGTCGTATACCAACAGAGTGCCAATCAGTCGTATATTAGCAGAATGCCGATTGGTCATATACTAGCAGAGTGCCACTCGGTCTGTAGGATCCCAACGGAGCGCTACTCAGTTCCACCGCTCGTACTGAAGAGCCTAGTGTTAGGTATGGACGTTTTAGAACTATCCATCAGAAATCACCCGGTTGGTCTGTCAAGAACCACCCGACCGGTCCATTATAACCATTAGCCCGACATAAGTAAGTCACTTGTAACTAAATGTATTGGTCGCATTAACACGCTTCATTCGTGACAAGTAAAGATTTTCTCGGATCACCCTTAGAACTGCCCCAGCAGAGCGTCACCCATCCGACCTACCGTAGGCTGACCAGTCGGCCTACGGTGCGACGCGACCTGCAAGTTGGAAAACCTAGCTTACACGAAAAGTAATGGAGGCCAACTTTCACTTGCAAAGCGGCGGCTGACAACTTGCAAGAATAACAGTTTTGTCGCCTCAGACAGTCAATCTACATGTAGCTGCGGGATGACCATCTGGCCAAGCTAACGAGAGCACGCCATGTCAAGCCACCTACAGCGAAGCATTAAATGCTTAGACCGACCTATTTAAGTATAAATAGGAAGGCCCTCCCCCTCACTTATCATATTCACTACTTCTCAATACTACTAGTCAGATTCATCTTAGTGTAACAATCACTCTCTACTTGCAACCTTCATCACTCTATAACATCACACTACTTGTAGTCTACTTTACATTGCAATATATGACCTACTTCACTTGTGATCATTCGTTACTTGTAATACAACATAGCCTCGGACGCTCAGTCGTCAGTCGGTAGACCGACCGACCGACTAACCTACGAGCGCTCCCCTCTACTTGGTCACAAAAATATGTATTCATAGTGTACTCGTAACCCCCAATTCTATTTACGCTATCATTGGTGTCGTCTATGGGGACTGAACGAGTCGCTTTGAGTGAGTCACTCTATTTATCCCATTACCTTTCTTTGTTTAGGACAAAATCTACCTTGCTTGATCCAGATAGCAAACAACATGAGAAGTTGGAATCAAAGCTATGCGCAGAGGGAAGGCTCAACCCGTCAGGTAGGGAATCACCACAATAATATAGCTGAAATGCTCCTCGTAGATGATCTATGTTGACAGTTGGATCAGTCAAGGGGCCTGATGAACGAGCTCACCTCCAACCACGCAGGACATAATACACAACCTACCTAACCGATCAGTTAGAATCCCGACCAGCAGGCTGGACAAATGAATATCCAACCAACCATTTCGGTACCATGGAATAGCGCAACCAACCCTAATCTTCAGGTGTCGATGGCATACACTATGTTTCCCCCAATGAGCTAGATATTGCCCTCGACACCATGTGCACTTAGAGGAAACCCCGTGCAAAGCATGCCACAATAGGGATTCACTCAGTTATATCTACTGTGGCTCAGGACTCCTGGTACTACGTTATGACATCAATGTAACACCCCATTTTTCAAGACCAAATTTAGACCGAATTTTCCTTAAATTTTTTTTCAATTTAAAATTCATTTAGAATGCGGAAGTCTTTCAAAACATAAATGAGGGTATTACAGCTACACTTAGGAACCCAACAAACCTAAATGCTAAGGCTAACTACAAAACAGAAGAGATTAAGAATCCTCAAAACAAAAGTCTTAAACAAAACATCATTCTCAAACTTAGTCTTTTAAGCCAAAACAAAATAGCTAATAATCCATGAGGTATGCTAACGGATACCCTAGCGCTCTCTTGAAGCAATTATATCATTCATCCCCTGCTTTTCAAGTAATGCAAATAACAACAACATACATAAAGAGGGGTTAGCAAAACTTGCTAAGTAAGGGACTACTTTGCCCGCAAAATGATATTTTAAAAGAATAGGGTCCTTAACATTTTCAAAACAACTTAGCCACAAGGCTTACTTACAAAACATTGCCCAATTCTCCAAAATTCAACTTTGTGCATTACCTTGCACTTTTAAAATAAGTTTAAGTTCGAAATCGTAGCCACAAGGCTTATGATCAAACCCATCCAAAATCTTTTTCTTTCAATACCTTTGTATCAAAATGCAATCCTTCAAGGTACAATCAGTCATATTTCCAAAGCTAGTATCATTTGTAATTCACTTTATAAGTATAAGAGAAAAATATGCATATGGAAGAACACAATCATATAAATGGGACAAGGTCCTTTACCATTAGGCCCTAGTGAACAGAACCACACTGAACACTCTACAAATTTCCCATTTCCAGTGGAATTTGGACTCTAACCTTAAGTGTGCACACCCTCAAGTTTGGATTCCAAGCCTCACCAGGAAGTTACTAAGTTCAAGTAGCCAGGATATGTTTCTACTAACTACCCGTCGAATCAGGGTACATAGACCCTAGTGGTAGGACCTTCCTAACCACTCCACAAACCTATTGGACAACACAGTGCCCTAGTACCTGTGGTATGTTCATACCGAGTACTCCACAGTACCAGGTCCGAGACCCTAATGGTATGTACAACCTAACCACTCCCTAGCATTTAGTATACAACCAAATTCATATATTTACTATTTTAATTTTAAAATTGTTAGAATATGATTTGTTGTGCCCGTTGGCCTTTAGCTCCTAACTGGTGGATGGTGAATTTGCAGGAAATGTATAAGCTACTATAACAATAGAGAGTGAATGGAGACAAGGAGAATGGGAGAACATTCTTATTCATCTGATCATAGGACATCCATTACAACATATGAGAGCTTATATATATATATATATATATATATATATATATATATATATATATATATATATATACAGTACAACAATAAATACGTACAATAATGACATACTTAATTACTGGATCGTTACATCTGTTACAATATAATGTCCATATTAATATATACTTATAACACTCCCCCTTGGACATTATTTGTCCACGATCTTGCCTTATTAAAAACTTGCTAGGAAAACCATGTGAGAAAAACCTAAACAAGAAAAGAGTACAAGGTATATGAATGGTATATTCAAATACTTTCATGTCTCGTTAAAAACTTCACTAGGAAAACCACGTAGGAAAAACCTAGTTAAAGAAAAGAGTACATGATATTTACAAATTCATATGTAGTCCTGGTTGCCTTATTAAAAACCTTACACTAAGAAAACCCAGTGGGAAAAAACTTAGTTAAGGAAAAGAGTACAACCATAACTTTCTGCGTTTAATCTTCAGGATTTGCAAGAGTTGGTGATCTTCTAGACCAATAATTTATGTATATGTTGTTGCTCCCCCTGAAGACAACAAACTTTCCCGTTGCCTCGTTAAAAACCTTAACTTAAGAAAACCCGATGGTAAAAACTTAGTTAAGAGAAAAAGAGTACAATCATAAGCCTTCATGGCATAATCTTTAGGATTTCGGGGTTCGTCTATTTAAGTATTTATTTGCAAGTTTCTCCCCGTTTATTATATCATACTCATGCCTCGTTAAAAACCACACTAGAAAAACCCAATGGGAAAAAATCTAGTGAGGAAAACAGTACATGGTATATATGTATTCATATGTTGCTAAAGTACAATTTGTTAGTCGCACAAGACTCATTCTTAAGGATTGTTTGAAGTAAATGTAGTCCGCATCTCCCCCTGAAGATAATAATCTTCAATATCTACATTGCTTAAAGTAGAATAACTGTTTCAAAAGGATCGTAGAGGAGATGATATGATAATTTATGATAATTTAATCAGATCATTGGCATTTCCAAGTATTAAGATCTGATTGTTCCGCATCCCTAGCATTATGTTTGTTTGGTGCACCTTACTAGGGTTTTTGTCTTCTGGACAGATGTCTTCTGGACATAATTCCTTTTTTAGGAAAAGAGTGACAATGCTTCTTTACTAGATCTAGTATTTTGTTTCATATCTCTTAAAATGATAGATCTCCTTACACTACTGGCGTCAAGGAGTATCGAGATATATATTATTTGGTCCAATTTGGGGATTATATATGGGACCTTGTCACTCTTTTATGATCAACATGATTAGTGTATATATACGTTATTGGTATATATTTGGCAGATTATTTGCTAATATCGCAAATAAATTATCTACTAAACTTCTGGTTCAGTTTAATAATACATGGATTATAATGAAGATCATTCCATTTCATGGGATTTTTCAGCATTTAAATTTGGGTATATCTCCCCCTAATGCCATGAAACTGATCTTCAGTATGCAGTCAGCGTATCTATTAATTTTCTATCATGGGCTCTATGTAAACAGATGGAGTGTTATATCCCATAAAGATACGCAATGGTGGTGATATAATAATTGGACTACAGACTAAGAATAGTAACACAGATTGGAAAATATTTTACACGTACTAGGTTTATGGGGGATGTATATGCAATGAGCTAGATTTGAAAATATCAGGTATGATGTCCCCAAAATCATCAATACCTGTTTGGGTCATATCATAACATTTTGGCAAACCAAATAATAATCATAAGTCCGGTATGATTTCTAAAAAAATGTCAGAATAGCTTTAATAAAATTATAGCAAATAATTGTAATGGCATGATGTGATAATTTGGTTTGACTCAGATGTATACAACATCGAGAGAATACAGTTGAAAAGATTCCTCTACTTATTACCAGAATGATCTTACTGATGATCATTCATGTTGGGATGAACTATCACCTTTGAGGGATAGTGATCATCAACTGAACATAGATCATGCACCCGATCAAAATATTGAACATCTTTGCAACTGAATTACTATTGTAATCTATAGAGGATGTGCCTATCACTTCTGGGATAGATATAAATTTTGAGTTATGATAAGGTATTTGCATGAATGTTTTTGTCATAAAAACCAATTGACATAATGTCACTTAAACTGGTAGAGTAAAAGTGAGGCTCTACCGGAACTCTCAAAAGGAACCTTAGCAGTAATGGTAAGGAAAAATCGTATAGGCTTGCATATAAAGATCATCTGCAAAGGATCATAAAAGGTTACCAGCATGCTCTGACCAACACAGGCATTTTATGTAGGCAATGCAACGTAGTTGGTTTTAACAGGGTATTGTTCCTTTAGGTTTAGAGCTTTTGGGTATAATTGTCTCATGACAAAATGAAGAAAATATTATAATTTTCATATGTTGTTCATGCTCCAAGAATGAAGCATTGCATTGTTCACGGTAATCGCTGAGAGAATTGATTTTTGAGAAAATCTTAATTGATATTCCCGGATATCTCATGCTATTGTTATAGTCATAGTATGATTTGATATATTCCTATTATATCAAAGTATTATTTAATAAAATCTTATTAAATAAAAATATGATTGGTAACAATCATTGACATTAAGAAATGATGTTTGATTGAATATGTGTAAATAGAGGACCCCTTGCACGGATCTGCCGTCGATGTGCTTTGCTGAAGCACCGGCCGATCGCGAGCCACTTTCTACCACCGCCTCTTAGAAGCAATGGCAATGACGACATCCACTATCGACAACCAAAACGCTATATCCTGCTGCTAGAGACTAGCGTCTTTGCCGCAGCAGCAGCACCATCGCAAGACATCACCGATAGCGAGTCATCGCCGATCGCGACCGTCTTGCCTCACGGTTGCCGTTACATCCGTTACAATATAATGTCCATATTAATATATACTTATAACAAAAATACTATTATTCCTTACTAGAGTTTATAGATCAAACATAATAGATTATCCATAATCATTTATATACTATTTACGTGTGTGTGTGTGTGTGTGTGTATATATATACTAGTTTTATACGCGCATTGCGCGTATGGGTTAATGCCCAATGTTTATATTTAAATAAATATTTGAAAGTATATCAATGCAACATTATATAGGAGAAGTTTATACATGGGTTATTGAATGTCGAATTTTTTTATTTAAATATCTAACTCAAAGTATATGAATCCAAGATAATATAGAAAATTCATTATAATTATTACTAAAATAAATGTTTGCAACCTTGTAAAATCGATAGTCTAAATATTTGGTCTAAAAATGATAGTCTAAATAAATACTACTTTTCATTTGAATTTTTCTAAGTGTTATTAATTCTCTTTTGAGTAACATTGTCATTGTCTTTATTTTTACTATTTGTTCTATTCCTTTTTGTTGACAGTGTGTTATTTGCAATTCGGTTATTGTTGGTAGCATAGATGACAACATCATGTAATGAGTCCATAGCATAGGAGTTATGGACTTTTCTTTAGGTGTTCTGCTTGTGGTTCATTTGGTCCAACTATTATTGTTGAATGAGTTATTGTGGATAAAGAAATCCCTAGTTTAAAGAAAAAAGACTAAAAAATAATAATAAAAATTTAAAAATTTAAAATATTATATATTCCGAAGATATTAAAAGGTAGTTTCTCGCTTCAATTTGCGGGGTAATGGGTTATTTGAGTACTTTCATTGTCAATAAATCCCCCAAGTAGTTAATATGATTGGTTTCAAACTATTCTTTTTTATTTTTTTCATGGTATTAAAGAAATACATATGTATCATTTTTTTGTGTAACTACTAATTTATTTAATTCAATAAGAGTAAAATAGAGTGATTCCGCTTCAATTTGTTGGGTTATTTGAGTACTATCTTTGTCAACCAATCCCCAAGTAGTTAATATAATTAGCTTCAAATTATTTTAAAAATTTTTTTCATAGTATTAATAAAATACTTGGTAAATAAATATATAACATTATTTTGTACTATAACTTTGATATTTAATTACAAGATATTGTAAAAATAAGATAATGGACAATGTAATGAATATCAATTGATAAATTTGAATGTAAAGAATCTTTGCATGAGAGAAAATAAAGACAATATAACTAATGAAATTATTTCTCTTATTTAATTTAATTTTTTGATAATCAATAAATTTTTCAAATAAAGGTATTGTAGACACATAATTCTAAATTAAAGAAATACATATGTACCATTTTTTTTGTTGTAGCTACTAATTTATTTAATTTAATAAGAGTAAATAGAGTGAGAAACTTAATTATCTCAAATTTGATTGAGATGAGGTTCGAACCTAAGATCTTTCTTATAGAAATTAATGTGTAAGTTAAAAGTTAACGGAATATTAACGGAGAAGAGAATATTTAACGGAAAACTTAACGGATAATCATAAAAGTAAGGTTAAATTAGGTAATCTCTATTAATAATATTAATCTGAATTATCTTAGCCATCTATTTGATTAAATAATTCATCTGAACCATCCATTTGATTACCGCCATTTTTTCTACCCATTTTAGGCCTAACTCTCTTTGGCTCTTAGTAATATAGTAGATATATATATATATATATATATATATATATATATATATATATATATATATATATATATAATATTTTAAATATATACGTACACACCAAACTAATAAAATCTACATAATCATATATTATTATTAATTGTAGAAAAATCAAGGGAAAATAGCGCTTTTGGCCCCTCAATTATTTTACTTTTGGAAATTTGGCCCCTATCAATTGATTTGAACAAATTTAGTCCTTCAATTGTCCATAATATATTAAATTTAGTCCCTAATGTTATATAATTAGAAACTTTGTTAATAATTTTATTTTCAAGGGGTTATATTTGTCAATTACTTTGCAGCTTCATTCTCTCTCTCTCTTCTTAACAATTTACGCCATCTTCATCTTCATAGAGCTTTTTCAACACCTTCCCCAATATATGTAGCTTATTTGTTCATTTTTACAACTTATTTCTGCTTTTTTTTTAATTGTTTTTCTAAAATCTCCAATTTTAGTATACTACAATGTCATATGTTTAACAACTCTCCAAGACTCAGAACAACAAAAAATGCTTAAGCAACAATTATAAATTACTTAAAAGCGCTATTGAAAGTGGAGGAATTATTGATTTATAAGTCATTTGCTCACAAGCCTTTGTAAATTGGCTCTGGCAATTCTTGAGGACTCACAAGCCTCTGTAAATTAGGAGATTTGCTCACCTTTTTCTCAAAGTTAGTTTTAAATGTTGAACAGTGTTAGCATACTTTCTCACGTCATATTCCTTTAAGAGGTTGAAGATCTTCCTAATCCTTAGAGCCCTCTTTGGACCCTTCATCCTTGACTTCTCCATATCAGTCAGGCCACCTTTTGTTTTGTTTTGGTTTTTTTTTTTTTTTTTTACAGTGACCAGTTTCAATACAAGTAAGGGTTGACAATGCATCCACAAATTAATCCCCTCATACGTGTCATACCCCCAATCCTCAGTGGAACGACACTTACACCCTCATTTTGCTATCACCATTATACACATCATGTCTGAAGACATTGAGGAGGTGGACCCGATTAAGCGATCTAGCCGGGACGGGCCGGGCTCAACAACGTCAGTCATAGATATTCTTCTTAAGCATGTGGATGACCCTCCCGCCACCCTTCTGCACAAGATCTATGGGACGGAGCCTCCACTGGAGTTGACTAGTGCGAGTGGATTACCCGCGGCCAAATGCAAGTAAGTCACCCTACTCAGCCTCAATGACTTATTTCCCAATGTCCTAACCGGTCGTTTCCTGTCAGATGGCTCACTCGGTGGCCGACCTGTTCGTCCGAGCAAGAGAGGGTGACGACATTCACTAAAAGAAGGTCACCCCACTCAAGAGTGCCCTGCTGAAGAGGGATCAAAAGATAAAGGACCTGGAGCTCAAATTGAAAGCGGCCGAAGACGCCGAGAAAACGACTAAAGAACGGGTTGAGTTCAGCAAACGTCTGCTGGTGGACCCCGTTCTTCTGGCCAACCATGTTTGTTGGGGTCTAAAGACTACGGAGGTCGTCCTTGCGGCCTTTTTGAAGACGCCGGTCGACGAGGACTTGATGTACACTTATGGGACCTGCGCCTTCACCAGCGGTCGTCGAGCTATGCAGAGTGAAGTCTGGGCGATGCTTGAAGCCTCTGTCGACGAGGACGACCTTCCAAAATTATTGGCCGTGCTACACGAAGACATCCCTGATCCCGGGCCAGCTCCCTTCTCTGAGGTCACCGACCAAGTTCCGGGACAGGCTGCTGAACCATCCACCTAGCAAGCCACAGATCCTGCTCTAGAGCAAGTCGCCGAGCAGTCAAAGGATGGCGAGTAGGGTGATTGTTTGTTATCGGGAGCCCGGCCCCGTTGTGCCGAGTTTGTTATCGACAATTGGCCTCCGGGCTTTCTGACTTGCCTCTGGGCTTTTTGTTTTAAAATTTTTACGCGTTTTTCTTTTAATAATTCGTTTCATTTTACGCGTTTAACCGGGCACCTTACTCCCAGGGTGGCACCTTGCTCCCACCGAATTAAGGTCCGAGGACCGTTCAACCGGGCACCTTGCTCCCGGGGTGGGCACCTTGATCCCACCGAATTAAGGTCCGAGGACCGTTTAACTAAGCACCTTGCTCCCACCGAATTAAGGTTCGAGGACCGTTCAACTCGGCACCTTGCTCTCGGGTTAACACATTTTAGGTGATGGTAAATTTCACTACAGACAAACTAGCCATAAATAGCGTACAACAAATCTGAACGATAACATTGGGGTGCGCAGGCCCTTATCCCTACTACCGATGAAAATGAACTAAGTGCTGGGAATTTCATATCCGGTCCACATGTTTCCTGGTCGTAGTTTCAAGTCGGTATGTTCCTGGCCTAATAACGGTTGAGACGACATACGGTCATTCCTAACTTTGCGCTAATTTCCCACCTTCGAGCGGTTTACTAGCTTTCCTTTTACGTAGGACATAGTCTCCTACTTGAAAGTACCGTGGTTGGACACAGACGTCACGGGAAGCCTTCAATTTCTTTTGATGCTCTTCAATCCTCCGAGCCGCCACACTTCTCTTTTCTTTAAGACAATCAAAGTCTGAAATCAGCATTGCATTGTTGTTTTCTTCATCATATGCTCTTTCACGGGAGGTCGGGATCCACACTCCTACGGGCAACCGAGCTTTGGCTCCATAAACTAACGCAAAAAGCGTCTCTTTAGTGGATTCATGCGGGGTCGTCATTACGACCATAAGATTTAAGGAAGTTCATCAGCCCAACTGCGTTCGGCGAAATGCAATTTCTTCTTTAGCCCCTCCAAGATGGTTCGATTAGCATTTTCGACTTGGCCGTTACCCTTGGGGTAGGCCACCGATGCTCGGACCGATCTTTTGCCAATGGTTGCCAAGAAACTCTGAAAGTATTCTCCTTCAAATTGTCTCCCGTTATCCATGACCAACTGAACTGGAACTCCAAACCGGGAGACAACATTCCTCCAAAGGAAACGGGGCGCACTGCTGGGACGTGATCGTCGCGAGTAGCTCTGCCTCAATCCACTTGGAAAAATAGTCCATGGCCACTATGATGAACCATCTCTGTCCGGTCACCTGTGGAAATGGTCCCAAGATGTCCACGCCCCACTTCGCAAAAGGGATGGACGAGCTAACCGGGTGGTAAAACATCGCCGATATTCCGGGCGCACGAGCATAGAGTTGACACGACTCGCAGGTTTTAGCGAGCCGCTCGCAATCTAACTGGATTGAGGGCCAGTAGTACCCGATCAACATGATCCGCCGAGCAAGAGCTCTACCACCCTAATGTGCCGAGCACAGACCTGAATGCAGCTCTGTCATAACAAGATCAGCTTCAAACTTGGATAAGCACCTCATCAAGAGCCCGCCATAAGACTAACGGTATAACCAGCCTTCTAACACTTGGAAGCGAGGAGCGCGCAGTTTAGCTTTCCGGGCTCGTACCTCGTCTTTGGGGAGAGTACCGGTTTCAATAAAAACCCTTAGGTAGGATATCCAATCAGCACCTTCTTCATTCACCGGGGCCAGAAGAGCGACGTTGATGTAGAGCGTTGGGACTTCTTCAATCCGGGCAAGTTTGGAAATATATTCAAGAGCTTCGTGAGCTAATCGGGACAGCATATTTGCGTCTTCATTCTCTGACCTCGGGATGTGTTCAACGGTGCACGAGTCAAAAGATTGCATGATCGAGAGAGCGTAATCCCGGTATCGAACTAACTGATCTCCCTTAGCCTCGAAAGTTCCCGACACTTGACCGACCACCAGGGCGAAATCGGTACGAACCCTGACGTGACGGGCCTCCATAGATCGGGTGTGGCATAGGCCGGATATGAACGCCTCATATTCTGCCTCATTATTTGTGGGTGAAAACTTGAACGTCAAGGCGAAATATATTTTGAACCCTTCCGGGCTAGTCAAGACTACCCCAGCCCCCGCTCCTTTCTTGCTACTCGAGCCGTTAGTAGCGACCTCCTAGATGCTCGGGCAAGGGTCACTTGTGCTTTCTGTAACCAGGTCTCTTGCCGAGCACTCGACAACAAAGTTGGCCAATGCTTACCCCTTTATGGCTGGTCGGGGAGTGTATTCTATCGCAAACTGGGTCAGCATCATCGCCCATTTGATCAAGCGGCCGGATGACGTCGTTGTCCGAAGGATCTAGCGAATCAATTGGTCGGTCAGAACTCGGATAACCCGCCCCTGGAAGTATGGGGTGTGCTTTTTAGCTGCCGTGTTTGGCTCGATCCCCCTCTTCGTCATCATGAAGCCCAAGAATTTCCCAATTTGGCTTCCTTTTAGAAATAGTATTGACCCGGGAGGTGCAGGCGTCTTATTTCTGAACGGCCCGCACATAACAATGTCTAGCCGACTGAGGATCACCCCTTACTACGCCTACCCCGCTCGGGGTTTGGAACTTCATGTAGAGGTGTGGCATTGAGATGATAGCTCCGAGCTATGAGATCCCGGTCTTCCTAGGATTACCTTATGGACATAGGCAAAATCGACGAGCACGAATTCCATCGTCACTCTCAGCGACCTGGGGGCAGTCCCGACCTCCACTGGCAAGCAAATAACTCCTTAGGGGTGTATCATGGCCCCTGTAAAATTGGATAAAGGGGTTCTAACTGGTGTCAAGGCTGGCCGGTCTAGTTGTAGCTTCTTGAAAACATCCAGGTACATAACGTTCACACTAGAACCAGTATCCACCATCACCCTTTGGACATTAACTCCATTGATGTCTATCGTCACCACTAAAGCTTCAGTCGCGCAATCCGCGCTACTTGGTAAATCCGGGTCAGTGGACGTGATGGGCTCCATTTTCGTTCTTTTCTCGGGGTTAGCTTCCTCGACAAGACCGACGTGCAGATCTCGAGCCCAATTACGGCGCTTCTCAGTGCTATCACCCCCCTCTGGTCCTCCAAAGATCACATGGATCACTTGTTTTGATCCCGACGGAGGAGGCTCGCGGTTTTCTTCCGGTTCCTTTTCCTTTTTGTCTTTGTCAGACTTTTTAAAGGTCTTTTTCCATCCCCAATGGCCCTTCTTCTTCTTCTTGGCGAACTGGGCTAGCTCACCGGTCTGCAATAGATCTTCAATCAATCCTTTCAAAACGTGGCATTATTCCGTCTCATACCCTCGGTTGCGGTGATAAGCACAATACTTATCCGTATTAGGCCTGTCTCTTGATGGCGTGGGCAGCTGGATCATATTACAGGCCTAGGCGTATTGGAATACTTCTGCCACTGGTCTGCTCAGAGGGGTGTAAACCGGATAGCCATCATGGTCTTTCTGCCTTCAGTCGAGTTGGCGTCTCTGATCTCTCCTTGGACCCTAGTCTCTATCAACCGCTTAGCCAAATTTGCCTCCGTAGCGGTGGCACGATCGGCTACTTTGAGGACAACATCCTCATAGCAGCTTGGTGGTCGGAGGATCAGGTCTTGGTATAGATTTCCAGCCTGCAAGGAGGATAACAACATGTTTGTTGCCATTCCGTCATCCATCGGGTCAATCTCGCTCATCCCTATTTTCCACCGCTCAATGAACACGAAAAGTAGTTCTCCTTCCTGCTGCTTAGCGTTCTCCATGTGAGAAAAGTGTTTCTTTACTAACTTGGACATTGCAAAGCGCTGAATAAATCTCCGAGCTAAATCTTGAAAATTAGATATGGACCCTGGTTCAAGGGTTCTGAACCAATCGACCGCTCTACCGCTCAGGGTTGAATAAAACGCCTGGCACATGACGGCCTCAGAGACCCCATCATAAGCATGTTACCGTAGTACGAGTTAACATGATGCTCGGGATCTGTTCGACCGTTGTAATTCTTATCGCCCGGTATACGCAAGTCGATCGGGTAATGTCGGTCATTGATTTCATGGGTGAACGGGGTTGTCAACAGGTTGCTGGCTCTGTCGGCTGTACGAGAATCATCCTACTCTTACTTCCATCGGTTGAATTCTTCCCGTACATGAGCAAGAATTCCTCTAGGGAGACCGGTATCCCGAGTTTGGTTGCGGTCTCGCCAACGTCGAGACTGTGTGGAGCTGGCCTCACTTGAGTCCCCGTCATTAGGGTAGTTGGCAGGTCTAACGACATACGTCTTTCCTCGACTATCCCGGACCTTCGTTGGACAGGGGTTTATCCGATCAAAAGCACTCACCCTCGGCTGCTATTCCCGATCAGCAGGGCGCGGAGCCCTTGAAACACTTTACCGAGAGAGGGTCGGGCGGCGCGCGGGGGCCGAGTCATGTAACCAGGAGGACATAGGGCGTCTCTCTGACTGAGCTCGCCATAGCTCGGGAGCAGTAGCTGGTGCGACCTCGACTGTAGTAGCCTCGGGTTGAGGAACCTGGGGTTGAGCGGACGGTGTCGGCTAATAAGGGAACGATTGAGCAAATGGTTTGGCGTAGAAACGTGGGGAGTTAGGCCACCACTGCATGGCTGGATCCATCAGATACATAGGGTATTGATAAGGGATCGGCCCTACAGAGATCGGAAAGGCCTGGGGTTACTGGATGATATTGACTACATCGAAGGCGGCACACGCGACCAAAGGTCAGAATGTGCGTCTTGGTCCTGATTGCCATTGCCAAAGTAATCCATGTAAGGATACATGGTAGGAGACCGAAGCACGAATGGGAGGATCGGTTTTGTTAATCGTACCACAGACGGCGCCAAAATGATAGAGTAAAATACGGTGAATGGATAGAATACTCTGTATTAATGATTGAGGTCGGGTACAAAGTCGAATACCCTAAAGGAGTCTGGTCAACGTGACAGTGGGTCAGAGGTTCCCGGTCTCTTTGACTATTATGTAGAAGAAACAGCCAAAAGTCCTCTCAACTGCATTAAATGCGGTATTTATAGAGGATCGGGGGGACAGCTACCGAGCCTACAGCATGGCCAACACGTGGCGAGCATGCACCGGGCTCGAGGTCGGTCCACTATCTTAAGGCCAAATGGCGCGATACTAGCGTAGGCGCGGGTTCCCAAGGGAAGTAACTTTTTCGCTGGTGGGAGCCCGGTCTATCCGGGCTACTATTTTGTCCCGTAGGAGACAGCCCCTTCAAACTAGCCTGCGATGGCCGGTTAGAGGGCGATGACCGGTCAACACGATAGACCGGGAAAAGATTGAGTAGACCGGGTGATATTCTCTATCAAAAAGTAAATATTATCCATTTCAAGTAATCATAAGATGATCTCACAATAAAATAATTTTTCATTCCATACATCTTTTAAGAGAAATTCATCTAAAAGAAAATTATTACACAATCTTTACAAGGCAAAACATTTTAGGTAAACATCAAAGTTCTATAGGATTTTAACATACAATTATTCATCATCACATCTCAATAGGAAATTTTCTACCCCAAGAAATAATTTACACTACAACAATAATTCATGCTTCAAGAAATCACATAGGAAAATTCATAGCTTGAATCAACCACACAATTATGTTTTAATCATGGATTAAAACACTATATGGGCAAAGCATGAATATGAAATCCTCTTACTAAAAGGCTACTTTTCTTCCAAAATTCATTAGCCTTCTTCAATGGGAATTTCTCCTTATTCTAACATCATCATCAATCCAACAAATACAACAACCACATACATATATAATAAGCATATAAAAACTAATTAAAATCTTATCTCTAAACTACCCATAAAATAAAATAATAAAACTAAGGGACTTTCTATACTTGAAGGATTATGACCCCAACTCCTTGAAGAAGAAGAATAATTTTTTTTATATGCTCTCACGAAAAGATGAAAAAGAAGAAGAAGAAAAGGGAGAAAGAAAAATGGAGAATTCTTTTCCCAACTCTCTCAATGTTTGGCCAAGCACAAAGGGGAAGGAAGAACGGATTTCCTCCAACTTAAATTCATCATGAAGGGATTAAAGGTGGAGGTTATGGTCATAACTGGCCATTAGTGACCATAAGTTGAGGTAAGTGAAGGGATGGTATATAATTAGGTATAATAAAAATATTTAATATAATATTATTATATATTATATTTTGTAACATACTACACATTTAATATAATACATATACATATATACATGACTAATAATCCAACCATAATATATTTAGATATGTATATGTATATAAAACATATATTTTAGTTATTAATACACAATATGATATAATCATAAAATATTTTGATAACATTGGTACCTACTTGACACAATATTTTGATAAAATATTTTGACTAATAGTCTTTTCATGCTTTGATCATCTCCTTTACCCTTTGCAGTGGTTTTCCTTGCACATTTTCATCCAATGAAGAGGTCAAGCGAAAGGCATGGCTTTGTAATGTGGCTCACATGACTTTTGCCGGACCTCTTCATTGGATGAAAATGTGTAAGGAAAACCACTGCAAAGAGTCAAGGAGATGATCAAAGCATGAAAAGACTAAAAATACCCCTGTTTTGGACGACCATTTGACGAAAATTTTAACGATGGACTAAAAATGGCAATAACTAAATAAGACTGGCCACAATGTGGCAAAAATTAATGAAGTGGACTAAAATTGGCAATACCTCAATAATAGTAGGACCAAAAATGAAAATGACTCAATATTTTATGTACATAAAATAAGGTACTCAAATAATATAATATACTCAAAGTAGTATAACTAATAATACTTAGAAATATTAGGCTCAAATGTTAAAGGGATGACGGAGGAAAGAGTAGTAGGTCCCCAAAAGGAGTAACATCAGGAGTCCAAAAGAAATAATATCGGGAGAAAAAATCTCGGTCTTCTCGGGTATCACAATCTACCCTCCTTAAAGAATGCTTCGTCCCCGAAGCATTTCCCACCTTAAGATTAAAGACTTAAGAATAAGGACTACAATTCTAGGATATAGCACTTAAGAATGGGGTGAGTTGTTAAAACCTACCTTCCTTCATGGAAAGTTATGTCCCCGTAACTTGAACTAGCAATCAATCAAAGCACATTGCCACATGATGTTATACCTGGAAGATGCACACCATCGAGGTGCAATAGCCAAAGTCAACATATAACAACTTGCACATAAAGCATCAAAATAATCAATTAGAAAAAATAAAACTCACAACCTCACTGCGAAGTGCAATCTTAGGTACTAGTCCTATCCTTAAACTTCTTTTCCCAAAATATTATTAACTCTTAAAATTCCAACCTAGGCTCTGTCACAACCTAGGACTTGAACTAGCAATCAATCAAAGCACATTGCCACATGATGTTATACCTGGAAGATGCACACCATCGAGGTGCAATAGCCAAAGTCAACATATAACAACTTGCACATAAAGCATCAAAATAATCAATTAGAAAAAATAAAACTCACAACCTCACCGCGAAGTGCAATCTTAGGTACTAGTCCTATCCTTAAACTTCTTTTCCCAAAATATTATTAACTCTTAAAATTCCAACCTAGGCTCTGTCACAACCTAGGCTACCAAAGGTTCGAACTGCTCTAATACCAACTTGTAATAGAGCCTAACTAATTCTATTGCCCATAACAAAGATCTCACAACCTAAGCTTTGATACCAACTTGTAACACCCCAATTTTTCAAGATCAAATTTTCCTCAACTTTTTTCACTTTAAAATTCATTTAGAGAAAACCCCATGCAAGGCATGCCACAATAGGGATTCACTCAGTTATATCTACTGGGGCTTAGGACTCCTAGGTACTACGTTATGACATCAACCCTCAAGTGATGGTAACTCCCCAAATTCCTGTCATAGAGCAATGACAACTAGTCGCTCAACCTTCCTAGAGACAATTGGACTCGCAAGCCCAAGATCGTGACCCAAAAGAAATTCAATTAACAAATCGGTCGCGGAGATCCGATTGAGAAGAACATCGAGATCACTGTCAACTCGACGCTACTTAGCGTAGGAGCGCTTTCGATCGTATTTGAAAAAGTGCTAGGTCTCGATTTAGACCCCAAGATAACCATGATCACTCGAGACCGGCCGAAGACATAGGGAAGCAGCATTGAAAGCACGCTATGATCTAGAGAGGAAGGTAAGGCAGGACGACTAGCCGATCTGATTGACGACCGACCGAGCAGGAGAGAGAGGCATTCAAGCTGAGAGGATAGTGCCCATCATCAGCTGGACAAGATGCAGGAGAGAATTGATTATTTACAACAGGAGCTTCAAGAAAAGAACATTGCGGGTAAAGAACCGCCTAGTCCACTAATCGCCACTCCTTTCACCAGCAATGTCATGAACACGCACTACCCATAAGATCTCAAGATCCCGCTGATATGAACTTACATTAGGCAGTCTAATCTACAGGAACACCTTAACATGTATTAAATCTTTAATACTCGTTTTTCATCAATTAAAACTAAAGTTTTAGTTACTTAACTGATGTCCAGTGTTATTCACTTGGATTTGACATATGTTTGCAAGTGACACTCACTGTATGAGAAACATCAGATCATGTAACATCACATATATAAGATACCCAATAGCCGAAGCCTATGGTATTTTTTTACTTATGTGATCCCTCTCTTCAGTTGTGTCAGGACACAAACTTTAGAGAGATAGATTCCATGCTTGAAATGTAACTAAACCTTTCTTAGAATCTAACATATTGAAAAACTTCAATATTTTATGTATATACTTTGAGATAAACATATTAATCTGTTCGATCTATCTCTATAGACTCAAATTCCAAGAATATAGGTTGTTTCTCTCATCTATCATATAGAAAATTTTAGATAATCAAACTTTTACTGGAGTCATCATGCTTAAGTCATTTCTTATTATTAGTATGTCATCTACATATAATACAAGAAATGTGATAGCACTCTCACTGACCATTTTATACACATGGATCATCAATGTTTTACAATATAGCCAAATAATTTGACTACCTCGTCAAAACAGATATTCCACATTCTAAAATTGATATATTATATATCACCTCTTTGTAAATGATAGGATCGTCACTAGACACATCATCTCCAATTGCAAAGACACTCTCTGCGTCATGAAGAGAACTATAATATGTCTAATAAACGAATATGTCTAACACTTCTCCAAAGAGGATGCATAACTCTTGGTTCATATTGCACAGATTCCTAAATCTGAGTAGATTAGGAAGATTTATTAACAAACTATTCGTCAAGTTATATCTTTCTACTGAGGCTTTTGTTTACTCGGGCATTACAAATGGTATCAGAGCCCTCATCCATGGAAGCCCAAAACCTACCACCATGGAAGCTCGAATGGACAAGCTAGAAGCCAAGATGGTGCAATTGAGCCGCAAAATTGATACATGATTTCAATCTATTCAAGAGAAATTAAGAGTGGAGTTGTCCAGTTTCAGAGACGAGGTGATGGAGGATCTTAATCTCCGTAGATCCGCTCCTATATTGGTGGCTCAAACTCTAGGATTAGCTTCAATCCATGGGCAAGATGTTCAAATTCCAAGTGAAGAGCTAGTGAAGATCGAGAGAGATTCCGATGTAGTAAAGATGGACCCAAATGTTGAGGTAAGTGACTGGGCTGCTCCTTGCTTAGTTGCTAACGACATGCATAAAAATAGTGATAAATTGGAGGAACTTAGTGATATTAAAGGAAAAATTGAAGTTCAAGTTACTGTTACTTGCCCCTATTCATTGTATTGTAATGGATCATTTGGGTATGCATGAGGTGATGAACTCATGAACTGCGATGAAATTGTTGGTGTGGATTATGTGATTTTGGGTGGAAAATTTTCAGGAGTGAACATTGACTATGCATCTATTATAGGAATAGTTTTAACTACTATGGGGTTGGTGGTGAGAGCTGAAGTGAAACAATATGTCTTACATGATGATCTTAAAATGCCAATGTACAGAGAGACTACTTTTGATACGGGAGGAATTCTTAAAATTGTAGTTCAAGAGTTGTTAATCTTCTTAAATCCTAAAGATATTGGTAAAGTATTGCTTGAAAATGGGAATAGACTAGAGAAAGCTCCTAATGACCTAGTGTGGCAGAGGGTGAATAATGATTTACGGGAAATAAATGAAGGGGGTGAGCTAGTGCCACTGTCTAATATATCAACCAGCGTCATGAATACGTATGAAAGGCTAATGTCTACTTTAAAGAAAGAAGCTATCAAGAGGAGAGAAATCTATGGTTCAAATGAATTTGAGAAGCATGAGGGACTGTCAATTTTTAGATTGATTCTGAATAAGTTTAATGATACACTAGTGAGGATTTGCTTTTTGTTGTGATATCATTTGTTTTTACTTGGTATGACGGAGACAAAGGTGGTGAGACACAAAGGTGGTGAGAGGGGGGTCACTGCGTTTGTGGAGCCTCTGGTGACATTCTTGATTTTGATTATTAATTCCATAATAGGGGTTTGGCAAGAGAACCATGCAGGGAAAGCTTTGGAGGCTTTGAAAGAGATCCAATCCAACATGCAACTGTGATTCGCAAGGGGAATAAGCTTCCAGCTTACCTGCTAAGGATGCTGTTCTAGGGGACATTGTTGAGTTGAAAGCAAGGGATAAAGTGCTGGCTGACATGAGAGTATTTAGTTTAATTATATTAACCCTCTGGCTTGAGCAGGGGTCCTTGACTAGAGAGAGTTCTTTGAGTCATTTGCAGAATAGAGATGGTGAGGTTGTTACAGACTCAAATAATTAGGGGGACACAATTGAAGAAAACAAAGAGAAAGAAACATTTGAAATTGTTACACTGTTGAAGGCCGCAAAATGGAGTAACCTTGAGAAGATACAACAGGTGCACTTAAAGCTATAGGGAAGTTATTTGTTCAAGAATTCTATGTGAACTCTACTCAAATATAAGTAGTACAGTTTGAATCAAATGTGTTAAAGAAGTTTGTTGAGATTGAACCTATCATCATGTTACTAACCATTTTCCTTGATTGATCCTTGGGGACAAGGATCCAGTAGAGGGGAAGGTGTGTGACACCATGAGGAAATGGAAGTAAAAAACAATAGGCCGAAGAAGACTGGAACCGGTAGAAGAAGTAATAATTAGAGCGGTGTCGTTTCACTCCCTGAACTGTTAAGTTTGTTGTTGAGTTGTTATTAGATATTTTTTTTCTTAGTATAAATATGAAATAGATATTGTAATGAGGATATGCTTGAAAATTAATCAAACTATTATCTTTCGTCTTCTCCCTCTTGCAAATTCTGCTCTTCTCCGTCCTTCAATTCTCCTGGGGCATTACAAGACCACGGCAAGTTAAAATTCAAAAGTCTTAGGATCATTAATGGTCAATTTAAAATGTAGGACTAAGCATGGTGAAACCACACGTCATAAAAGTAGAGATCAATAAAACTATTTTTTTTTTTTTTAAAAAAAAACTATTGTAATTTGGCTTCTCAATTAGCTCAGTTCTCGCGTGGTGATTGCCCGGTAATTGCTTAGGATTATATATATGATAGTATAGTGTAGATAAGGCAAAGGAGAAGAAGAAGAACAAGAACACAAGATCACAAAAGCTCAAAAGCCCCCTTTTATTCATCCATCAACATGTATATATATACAATAGTACAACTCTTCATTTCTCAACATAATGAGGGAGTTGGAAAGTGGCAAATGAAAAGTCTCAAAATAATGGCCATTAGTAATATATTTATAACACTCCCCCTTGGCCATTATTTAATCATATTCATGCCTCGTTAAAAACCTCGCTAGAAAAACCCTTTGGGAAAAACCTAGACGAGGAAAAGAGTACACGAAATATGTTAAACCATTGTGTTGCACTGATTGCCTCATTAAAAACCTTAGCATAAGAAAACCCAGTGGGAGAAAAGCTTAGCTAAGGAAAAAAGAGTACAACCATAAGCCTTCTGGGCATAATCTTCAAGATTTCTAAGGTCTTCAGGACTATCCATTCAAGTGCACATATATTAGTTGCCTCATTAAAAACCTTAGTTTAAGAAAACCCAGTGGGAAAAACTTAGGTAAGGAAAAAAGAGTACAACCATATGCTTTCAGAGCATAATCTTCAGGATTTCAAAAGTCTTCTAGACTTTCCATTCTAGTGTAGCTAGAGGTTGTCGCTCCCCCTGAAGATAACAATCTTCTAAGCCTGCGCATCGCAATTTTATAAACATATTACTCAAAATTGGATGCAGGCAAAGACTTGGTGAACATATATGCCAGATTGTTCACGGGGGCGAACTTTCTCAACAAGAATTTTACCAATCTTTTGGAGTTCATGTGGATAGTAAAACTTAGGTGCAATATCTTTTGTAAGGTTCTCATTAACAAACCTATTACTTTCTTGGACAACACAATCTTTATTTGTCCACATATGGGACATTGGGGGTAAAAATATAGCATAACCAGTTTGGGACTTGGCATCAAGGGGATCAAAATAAAAGAGCCAGTACCCAAGTAGCCCGCCAAAACCACGTATTGGTTTCTCACATAAATATCATAATCTTTATACCTCGAAAATGCTAGAGGATATGTTAAACATCATTTCAATATTTCATTGTAGAGGGAGCACTAAACGTTGATAGCAATTTCATCGCAAATTCAATATCAGGCCTGATGCGACTATGGAACTTCTAGTTCCATAATAGTGCTCCAATAACAACGATAATGGACTTCTAGTCCCAAAATATTATCATCTTCGAGTCTAAATAGTTCCTTATCTACTTCAAGAGATTATTGGACTACCGTTAGTGTGATAAGTAAATGATACTTATTCATATAAAACATCTTCAAGACATTTTTTCAAGTAGGCTAACTGGTATATAAAACTCTTTCAAAGAGAATCTCAATCTTCAGGTCAAGGCAATACTTGGGTTTCCCAAGTCTTTCATTTCAAAACTCCGTCTTTCAGCATGAGCTAATATCACCAAGCTCTTTATGTGCTTCAATAACATATAAACCATCAATATCAACTGAGAAGATAAAATAAATAACTCCATTAGCAATTCTTTAACGAACACATAATGGTACATATTATTTGCATATTCCTTCTTCGGGAGGAAAACACTCAGTTAATAATATTCAAGTCATAAAAAGACTTTAGTAATTTAATGATACATGTTTCGATTTTCACTTTCCTCATTTCAAAAGTGTTGAATCCATCAGGGATTTACAGATAAATATTAGCATCTGATGACCCATAAGTTTACGGTCATGACATTCATCAACTGCATATCTAAATTTACAATTCACTGCCAATGATGTTAATTAGCGGAATATAATGCCATATGTTGTGGGAGAGTACATTTGATTAAAATCAATTCAGGGTCTCTGCGTAAACCCTTAAGCTGCCAGTCTCACTTTATATCATACCACCAAATTGTTTGTATTTCTCTTTTGTACAAACACTCATTTGTAACCTGCTGGGTTAACATTAAATGGTGTACATATTATAAAGAGAATACAGTTTTAGCGAGCTGAGCTGTACATGCCTTAATTGCTCATTTATACATTAAAAAAAAAAAAATCAGGGCACTACTGGTGCCTAGCTCTGGATCCTGATTCTTATATATTGAGAGCAATTTATAAGGCAATTGTGTTGTCGACAACTATAATATTTTTTATAAAATCTCCCATATATATAAAATTCATGGCAATTTCTAAATCAACCAGACTCTAGCCATTTCCCGGAGATATTTTTATCTGGTTCTTCCGCATCCCCAATATTATGATTTTGGGTGCACTTGTAAATTTATTGGGGGTTTTCGTCTTCTGGATGAACGTCTTCAAGACAGACTTCTTTAAGAGATTTCAAGAGTGACGGAATTTTCTACTAGCTAGATTTAACTTTCCGCGGATTCTTGTCTGTTATACCAATATGTCTCCACGATTCTAGCGTCATGGAGCATTGGTAAATACATATATGGTCCAAGTTGGGGAAGATATATGAGACCTAGTCACTCTTCTTATCAGTATATATATTGGCATATTAGATATCTTCTGAACTTCTAGTTCAGTTTACCTCTTCTGAACTTCTAGTTTAGTCTACCTAATACGTGGGTTTAAATACTGAAGATCTTTTTCATCAATCATTCCATGAAATTTCTCGGCATTCTATAAAATTTGGACTTTTATCTCCCCCTAATGCCGTGAAACGATCTTCATCAAGTGTGCAGTTAGCGTACCTAATTATATATTGATCCCATATCATGGGCTCAAGTATTTAAACAACAGACGGAGGCTTTGATAGCCCTTGGAGGTACGCAATGGCGGTGATATAGTAAAATAGACTGCACACTATGAACAAAACGCAGACAGGGAAATGTTTGATCTTATACCACGTATTAGGAGCTAGGGAGAATAATTATGATATGCAGTGGGTCAGATTCTGATAGCATATAAAACTGATGTCCCCAACAAGAAAATACATAGTTTAAGAATTTTCTTCCACAAAATATGCTTTATATAATATCTACTTGAAGGAATCTGACTCACCAAAAAAAAATATTTGCCCAAGGCAACTCACTAGCTCATCCCATATTATAATATCATTTGGGTCTTTAAAGCCTTTAAAAAAAATGTACCGCAACATATGAAGTACCCAAAACATATACGCAATCATCTATGACCAAATATGAAAGCATACATATCAAATGATATTATAAGGGTACACAATAATCATAGGAAAACTGGGAAGCTTGTCAAATAATATAGATCTTCAAGATCTCCCAAACATCTCTATCCTCAACTTTCCATTAGTTTCACTCATTGATTAATTTGCTTCGAGCAAACTGATATGATATAATTCACTCCCTCATTTGCTTCGAGCAAACTGATATGATATAATTCATTCCTTCGTTTGCTTCGGGCAAACTGATATGATATCATTTGCTTCTATCTTTCAAACAAATAACATCTAAATTAATCATATCATGTATGTCATAAGTCAATGATCATTCTTATAAAGGGGGTATACCACTCCTTAAATAACACAGAATTGCACTAAGACATATTCATAGGGAGATTCGATATATTGGCATATTAAATTTAGTCAAAGGAGGATTATCATAATTTGTTGATAATAGCAATCCTTCAAGGATTGATATAGGATTTTTGGAACAAATTCAACTTTGGATAAGCACCTAACCTATTGCATACGAGAGTCATGATTGCGTGCATGAGAAAAAACCTCCGTAAATAAGCATGCAAACTAAGGGAACTAACTCCGAGAAGCAAGATTAGAAAGGTTATAAGCTTAGAGAGGTAAGCTTAGAGAAGTACACTACTGAATAGTAAATTTCAAATAGTTAAACCGAGTAGTAAAAATCAGCAAAGTAAAAAATCACTTTGCGCTCGTAATAATTTGCATCCAAAAATAACTTTGCGCTCAAAAACACCTTTGGAGTATGTGTACTTCTCGGCCATGCAATAACTTTTCGAATATCGTGGCCATAAACTAACTTTTCGGGTGCTTCAGGCATAAACTAACTTCTCGGATGCTTCAAGCATGAGCTAACTTTTAGATGCTTCAGGCATAAGCTAACTCCTCAGACGTGAATATATTTTCATGCAATACTCAAACATCTTCATCAATACCTCATATTTCATTATCATCATTTATTACAGTATTTGCTTCAGGCAAACTAGAAACAACAAGATGAGCTGAGACTCATTCTTCAATGACAAAAAGCTTTGGTGTGCGGCACGTAGGGACCAAAGCCCTTAACACCCACATTGATAGCAAACTTCTAGTTAGAATTTTGCCTCAATAAGTATGGTCGTCTTGATTATCTTGATCACTTTGCTTCTTATTTTTGAGCTCGAAACTCATACCACACCAGTTATAACCTCGACCTCAACCCCTTATAAAGTTGCTCGATTGGGCAACATTATCTGCTTCAGGCACTAGTGAAAAACCAATCAGACATGCATTTTGATTCTTCATCAACAACTAGTTATGTTTCTTAGCCACAATGAGTGCTAAAAATTAGTCTTAGAATGCTTCATAATTTGTTGCCTTGTACTGCTGCAAGAGTACAAGGTTACTCGCATGAAAAGTATACATAGTATTTTCAAATAAGTATTTATCTGAAACTTCCTGTTTGCAGAGTTTTAATTGCGAGACTATTTTATGCAGAGTTAAATTATAGTCAGTTACTGACTTATAATCTTAAAACTCGAGATTAAAAGCTAGTCAAATTGTGCCTAAGTAAGGACAATTGATGACTATTGGTCGAAATGGTCCTTCAGGAACTTCCAATCAAATACTCATTTTTAAGGTTGCGGTTCAAGTGGTGACGTATGAAAATGAGAGCCTTTACCTTCTGGGTATCAGTGCTCTGTGACTTAGAAACAAAAGCCTGTCTCAATTTCTTAGATGCCAAATATATTCAATATCTAGAACCCTAGTTTAATAATTTGCTTCCACCATAAGAGAGTTCAATAAAATCACATTTGGCAATGGAGGACATGATCTACAAGATCATCATTTTCATGTAACTCTACGAAGCAATGTGTGACAACAAAGGGAAAAACCACTATTTTGAACACATGTTCAAACAATGGATGAAGAAACACCATTTTACAAAAATATGCGTATATGTATCTTAGTATTCTGATGCAAATATAGCAATCCGATACAAACACAATAAGAATTGATTATGCATTCGATATCCAAAGTCATAGAACATACATGGATACATATACATATAATAAAACCAAAAGGGAGAATACTCATTTTGCAGAAACAAGGATTGGAGGTTCCAATTCATATTGGAAGGCAATATGCACAAACAAAGTCATAGATTTCATAATAAAATGCACAAGACAAGATAGCAAGCATACCGTTCACCGAAAATCACGATAGAGACTCGTGCTGATAACGTGTTGTAATTTGGCTTCTCAATTAGCTCAGTTCTCGCGTGGTGATTGCCCGGTAATTGCTTAGGATTATATATATGATAGTGTAGTGTAGATAAGGCAAAGGAGGAGAAGAAGAACAAGAACACAAGATCACAAAAGCTCAAAAGCCCCCTTTTATTCATCCATCAACATGTATATATATACAATAGTACAACTCTTCATTTCTCAACATAATGAGGGAGTTGGAAAGTGGCAAATGAAAAGTCTCAAAATAATGGTCATTAGTAATATATTTATAACAAAAACCTCTTTTTGATTTTTTCCTTTTTTGTTGGTTTTTTCTTCTTTTTATCAATTTTTTTTTTTAATCCGTAACAACCGAACAGACTAGCTAATTTGATGCTTTGACCGATGGATCAGGCAATGGATGGGTGTCTTGGCAATGAATAACCTGGCAGATGATGGCGGCGATGTCGTCTTCGGAATAGCAATGTAGATAGGGAATGGCATGTTGATGAATGGTTGATGGCTCCCTAATGGCGCTGCATAGAAATATTGATGCAGCGAACGGATGGCTATAGTGAAAGTAATACCAGACTTGCGTAATGGGTTGTTTGGTGTTGTTTTTTTTTTTTTTTGG
>CP025655.1:9610865-9789742 GCA_003576665.1 Ipomoea trifida
TTAATAAAAATCTGTGGATTTTGGGGATGAAGATGAACTGGTTGTTGTGTAAAGTCTCAAATATGAAAAAAAAAAAAAAAATGCAAGGGTAATTAGGAAGGAGGAAGCTAAGGATAGAATAGTCCAACAAGCTCAATCTTTCTTCCCATCTATAACAGAAAACAAAATACCAGGTGGAAGCTCAGATTTTGTTTTCCTCATATTTGAGGAATTAGTTTTCCAATGGAAAATAATTTCCATGAACCAAACACCAGAAAACATGTTTTTCCTCAAATTTTAGGAAAATATTTTCCTTGGAAGTGCTTTTCTGACGAACCAAACATGCCCTTGGAGAATGTAAGAGCTCCAAGAAGAATAATTAAAAGAGTATAATAACTATACATTTTTCTTTGGTTCTCCAATAGTCCTATACAATAGACCTATTTTTACTAAATTACTAACCCCAATAATAATTACACTACTAAAATAATATTCTAATATACATAATTTTCTTTTACTAAATTGTAATCAATTATTGCCTAATTGCTCACCCTAATTGATTATTTCCTTTCATATAGTACACTAATAACTAAGTATTTCTTTCAGCCAAGGATATTGTAGTCTAGTGGCACCCAGTTACACTCCCATATGAGATGGGTAGGTTCGAGCCTTAGTGAAGGTGATATTTAACTCCTTGTGCTTCGTTTGGGTGAAAAAGTAACTATGAACAAATACTATATTTTAACAGAGTCACTAGTACTAAAAAAAAAAAAAAAAAAACAAGTATTTCTTTTATTTTATGTATATCACTAATTACTAGTATACTAAAAATGAAGCATCCAAATAAACAATCAGTATATTAAAAATAGACATAAATGTCTTGCAATATAGACAGTATAATGATTGCCCCTCTAATGCACATAAATGTCTTGCAATATAGACAGTATAATGATTGCCCCTCTAATGCACTCATATATAGGCCATGTTTAGTAAAATAATTAGTCTATCAGTTAATTTTGACTTATTTGACCAATATTAGTTATTTGACTTTATTAAAAAATCCATATAAGTGTTTGGTTAATCAATTTTTTATAACTCCAAAATGCTAAAATTCAAAAAGTTGCTCAAAACAACTTTTTCAATTAGTTTTTTTATGAAAGAAATTATACCAAACAGCTATAAGCTAACAACTAATTTAACAAACACTTTTCTACAATCAGCTAATGTTATCAACTAATTATACTGTCTAGCCCAATGAGCTAACAGCTATTTAGCAAACATGACCATAAGGTGTGTACTTATTTATACAATATAACCAAAGGTGAAATTAGCATTAATACTATGTCCCCACTGACTTAACGAAAAATAATCTTACATTCCTGTTCCATTTTTATAAAGATAAACTTTTTGATTAATTGTTTGAGAGCACGGATTTACCTCATTGTTGGCTTAAAATGGTGTTATCTAAATTATTGGTAAACGTATAAATTTCAATCCTAGAAAAAATAGAAGAATCAAAAGAACAAGATAAAGTCATCATTTAAGAGTCAATGTAGGAAATCACATTCTCATACTGACTAAAGATAAATGATAGGCTATAAAAAGATCCTCAACCAACAAGGAAGGATATGTGTTCAATTCTCTATCTTCTATAAGAGTTGAGAAGTATTGAGAAGAGAATTTCACTAATAGAGTTAGATTTCAATAGAGAGATACTCATATCTAGATTCTATTGTGTAAAAATGTTTCAAATTCTATACTTTGAAATTGTGCTCAGTTCAAACTTTTTCTCAATATGAAAAGTACCTCACAGATTAAGAATTTTCCGAACTGCATTGAAAATCTTTTTGTCACAATTAGTGTCCTAAACCAATCCTCACAAATTCACTTCTTTAGTCCAACCCATTCTTCAATTCTCTCTTTACACGCATCTAAATAATCCAAAACTGGAAAGATACACAGAGATGTTCGGGTGTTGTTATGCCATAGACCTGAGTCCGCTTTACAAGATAGACCCGGATTCATATTCACAATTTTAAAATTTTATATTCATATAATTTTAGATCTCAATATACAAAATTACAAAACTCTATTCACAATTGCATAACTCTATATTCACAATGTTTGAACTCTATATTCATAATTACAGAACTATATAATTATATATTCACAATTACAGAACTCTATATTTACCAGTATAACACAATTTTTGAATCTATATTCACAATTTTTTAAACAATTTCACAATTTTTTAACTCTATATTCACAAAATATTCCAGTGGACCTAAGTCCACCTTGCAAGGTGAACACGGTCCATAACATAATTTGCTGAGGTTCGGAGGGTCAGGCAATTGAGAAGCCTTTTTCCATGTTTTTTTCTTTTTTCATTTTTCTGCATACTCATACATTCATTTGCAAAATTTCTATTTTGAGATTTGTTCCACTTGGATTGATTTTGAAGGATGAAGATGGTGGATTTGGTGTTTGAGTTTGAAAGGTGGCAATGATCAGAAAATGAAAAGCATTCAAGCAAGGATTTACATGTATTTTGAATTAGTAGAGCACATAGTACGTGGACAAGAGTGTACAACTACAATCAATCAATCTCAAGGCTGTATACCATGCAATAATACCACCACCTGCAGAACTCTTAATCTTTAGCTAAGGGAGGAAATTCTAATTCAGCAAGCACCTGTTGGACTCAACAAGAATCAGATCAAAAGACCCTGTTAAGATTGATTGATTTCTTGAGCTTGTGGAAATTTTCTACCTATTGCTGTTAATAAGTTTTAATTCAGAATTACCCATTCATCAATTATTTGCGGGAATAAGGTGGCAGCAAAATGATTTCTAATCCAAATGTCTTGGTACATTTTCAAATCCAAATGTAACAGCATGTACTATATCACTTATCATCCTTCAATCTCTTTTCCCCTTCTAATCCCGCTTTCCTTCCCTAGAAAACAAACTGGAAAAGATATGTCCATCACTTGTCATTGTTTTGTTCCTTTCTTTTATTTATAGTTTATGAATTCTTCCAGATTTAAATACTCCATACCAGTGTATACTACGAAAACACTATATGCAAAATTGAGTACTGGAACAGGTGTAATAAACTCACAGGTGGAGGAGGGAGATAAAGAATGTAGGTAAGAGTGTACCTAAATCACTTTTCTGTCTCTCTTTTCAAGGGTCCAATAGGGATTACACAGCCTGGCTCGTGGTTGTTATCACTAAGCCCGTCGATTCCTGGTTCCTGAGACGTAATTAACCATAGATCAATTGCCAAAGCTAAAATTATTTCACAGTAAAGGTGAAACAACTTTTCATTTGATAAACTACCTGGTTAGCAGAAGCTTGACCGTGCATTCTATGAGGTCTAGTATTGAGATCAATCAGTTTATTCTCCATTTTACTACCAACATCAGCATTTTTGTCTAGCATAGCGACAGCACTGTCCCTGTTAGTTGGTTTGTTCTCTTTCATCATGAGCTTAAACGGGTGATTTGGCTCCCGCCTTGGTTCAGCTTTTTCTGTAGGTTGTAGTCCTGGCTCATCTAATGGGCCAGATTTATCCCCAGGAAACTACAGACAAAGAAAAAGGATGATTATATATGGCATATGCAAGATTGGAGTGGGATTTATTTTAGAACCAAACCACAAACCTCAATTCTCTGCCTTATAAGGAGATATCTTCCATGTGTTCTTTTACCTCCAACATGAACCATCATATCACATTGCAAACATAGTGAACTTCCATCTATCTCACAGTAAAAGAAAGCTACACACAAAAGATCCAATAGTGAAATATATATTTTCCATTTTATGCTGCCAAGGAAGGATACAGAAAAATGAAGAGGGATAAACCTGCATACCGGGTGCATTTTCGCATATATCACAACGTTGGACTTTGCTGGGGTCAGCAAGCCCAACTCGTACGTGTCGACTGGCGAGCTTGTTACACATATGGACCTGCAAGACTCGGCTAATATAAGGCCAAGAGGTTTCAGTCAAAAAGACTTTGACTCAAGGATGAATTATGTGCATCTCAATGTCCATAATAAGCCATGGAACTGATGTAATAGGGTAGCCAGACGCACCATATAAAGAATAGCAATTCAGTAAAAAAAAAAACAAATAGGATGTATTAAAAAAAACTCATATTCATAGTAACCAGTGCAGCCGTCTAGGTTGGATACAAAGACAAATGGAATTCAATAAGAGTTAATTCAAACAATGGTTCTCCAACTGAGATTATATTCATATATATAGTGTATATGACAGGAGAAATACGAGTAATAATACGAACAATTTTACCCCTTCATTTGACCTCAACTTAACCAAAATTTTACGAAAGGACCGGAAAGAATTTGAAAGTCAATGGACCTAAATTGTCCAAATTAAAAGTCGAGTACTAATTTTGGAAAATCAAATCAATAATCCCAAAATGAATGTAGGAAGCCAAGTCAGGATCTTAAGTTTGAGATAATGGAGTGTGAGGCTGAGCCAAGTGACAACTAACCACAAAAGCACTCAGTTCATTCCATCCGCAGACTAGTTGGAATATGTAATTGGAGTGAAATTGGATACAACAAGAGAAGAAAGAAGAGAGACAAGTTGAAAAAGCATTGTTTCTTCTTCTTTGGGTGTGGGGTTGGATTTGCTGAGGTATGACAGAGTAAAGCAAGCAGGCCGGCCCTCTTGTAGTTTCAAATTTCAATCACTAAATAATTCCTTTTTGTCAAAGCCGAATCGCAATCAGTTACCTTAACATACGCAATAAAACAAACAAAGAAGAAAGCATACAAACAGATCCACTGAGTGCCACCTAATCAAAACCAAATTCAAATTCCAAATTTTCTTCAACAACACAAGCATGAAAGAAAAACAAAAAATTGTAGAAAAAAAAAAAACAAAAAAAAAAAAGCACTAACTTTTTCATCGCAAGCACGGCAAAGAGCAGCCTCGTCGGCGGCGCAGAAGAGTATGGCGGCAGCGCTCTCACAAGCATCACACAACGTTCTCATTCTCTCTCGCTGTTTAATTTTGTTTATTTATTTAATCTCTCTCTCTCTCTCTCTGTCTGTCTCTCTGACTCTCAGCTCTCATCTTCTCCCACGATTCCACCCAGAGCGCGCCATCATTCGCCGTCGTCCGTCACAAAAAGAGTATCCGATTCAAAACGAAGACAACAGAAACAGGAAGTGGGTGAATCTGTATGTGATTGTGGGCTAAAGGTTGACAGGTCGAGCAGTGAGAAGAAAATTTTGTTGGATTGGCTGGTTGGTTGGTTGGTTGATTGGTGTAGTGTAGATGGAGGAGAGAAGGAAAAGTAAAAAAGAGTGAAAGAAGAGATGTTTGTTTACTCGCGGCGCGGATGTGTGTGCACCAGACGACCCTGACAAGTGTCTAAATTTGGTCAACCAACTCTATTCCAGATTTCCAGTCCACCCCCTCATTTTTACTCACATAATTCTTTTCTTTTCTTTTCTTTTCTTTTCTTTTCTTTTCTTTTCTTTTTTAAATCAAAATATACTTATGCATTCAATCTCAGCCACATCATCTCTACACACTTTCACACTACTTTTTTACTTATTTACAAACATAACTTTATTACTACCTCCGTCCATAGTAGTTGTCTGATTCGTTTAACGAGGCTTGATTGGAGTTATTTTTAATTCAATTTTTTATAATATTAAATTTAGAATTAATATATAAAATTTATATAATTAGAAATTATATTAAAAGTACTATTAAACACAAAATTTAAAATTTAAAATTAATAAAAAAAAACTACTAAAAAAACAAGCAATAAAGAAATAGTTAATTTGACCAATGAATAGTAGATAGGGCAGGTAAAATGGGACACAGGGAGTAAAATTTAACTCTTCAGAAAGTTGCTCAATTCACTAATCAATAACAATTAAAAATAATAATCTTTCTAAGATTAGGTGAACGTTATTATATACGGAGTAATTTTTAGTAGAGAATATAATATTTTTCTTCTCAAAACAAGAATGAAAATTTACCTAAATAATCCAAGGCCATTCAAGAATGAGGTAGATGTACCACGTAACACAAACCAACTCAAATTTTACTATGGACCACGGTGAATGTAACAATGTGGACCATGAAGTATATATCACTTTAATTACACTTCAGTTTCATTTGACAATATTATTATGTTTTTTAATTTCATTTTCCATCCATACTAGTTCCATTATAGCAATACTAAAGTATCATTTTAATTCTACTATAGTTAATTTGATAATATACATTATTGGTTGAGCTCTAATTTTTGTTTTATATTATATATACACTAGTTTCATTATAGTAATACTAATGTATCATGGTCCACACAACAATGCATGAGCCATGGTCCACTGTATAACAACTGACAACCCATATATATTTTATGAGATGAGAATGAGAGACTTAAGATGTTTCTCTATTTAAAATTTGCTTTATTTTCAAAAAGAGAACATGAATAACAAAATCTCACAACTTTTATAATACTTGTGAGTTGAATAATATTTTATATTAGGTGAAATTATATAATTTAAAAGAAACAGCTGTATTTTATCAAACATAAAATTCGATCAAAATATAATTGAGAAAAATCTCTCACTTTAGCATAATCAGAATCTACCGATGTATGTCGCCCCTCCGTCCTTGAGGAAGAAAGGAACGGTACGGTATCCCCTAGCTGAGGAAGGTTCCTGTTTATGGTGATTGAGTTTAGAAATTCTTAGGGCACCCCTCTGTGTTTGATTAAAAAGAAAAAAGAAAAAAAAAACTATCATATCATAGCATTTCTCAAGCTAGTTATATATAAATTGGAGAAAATAATACTTTAATCCGTAAGTTATGGGAGTAGTGGATTCAACCACTCAATTATTAACATCTTTATTTTACATTCAATTCTCTTCCCGCAAAATTTTAAATTTTCAACTCCAAAATATCTCAGCTCACACTTTAACCCGACAAAGCATTTGAAATGATATAAATCATGATAACTCAGTGGTTCGAGTAAGTTAAGCCCCATTATTTTAACAATGTTTTTTTGGCCCCTCATATTACTAATGTCGAATGAAATTAAATTGAGGAAACGATATCAATAATTAGTAAGAGAGTATTTGAATTCAAGATACTCCAAAATTCAAATCATTGTATTTTTATACAGGAAGAATTAAAATCACCACTTTACAATAAATTTGGAATCGAAAGTTGTAGAGTCAAAAATTAAGAGACTAAGTTGACAATATTTCATAATTAAAAGAGTTTTTTAAAGAAAAGAAAAAGAGTAAAAATATGTATAAATGAATATAGTAGCACATAGTATTATGATTGTAAGGTTATTCTTAAATTTGCAAGATGAGATGCCATATTAGAGTATTTTTTTTTTTAAATACTTAAGTGTAGAGCAAGCTTGCAAGATTTTCAAGCTTGCTAAGTACATAATAGGATATCGCATGGCAGTTTTTTTGTACTTTATTATTTTTTAATTATTTAATTATTTTATTGTATTATGATGTGACAGTGGGTCACTTTTAAAAGTAAAAAAATATTACAGAAATGTAAATAAAATAGTGAATGAATGGTAAATTTAACAATGTAGAAGTAAAACTCATTTTTAAAAATAAAAGTGTATTGCAGGGAAAAAAATAGCATAACAATTGAATTGTTTTATGATTGATTGATGGAGTGTAGTGTAACAATCAATCAATGACACAGCCTACAGTACCTAAAACAAAATGTTTATCCAAAGAATGAGTTTAGATAATTGGAGTTAAATAATGAGAGAGGAAAATGGAAGATAGACGACAGGTGTGAAAAGAGAAAAAAAAAAAAGTGGAGTTGGATTTGGGGTATCAGGAATTTGTGGGTTCAATTCTCCGCCACAACCTTCTACCTTTCTGAAAGCTACCTCTCTTTCTTTCTCACCCACCAATTTCTATTTCTTCCACTCTCCTCTTTTTTTCTTTTATCCTTTTTTATTATTATTTTTTTTTTTTTATCACTAGGACTAGGACTACGACTAGGATTCCCAACACCAACACTTTGCAAATTTTCTCCAATTTCTGGGATCCACAATCCACAATCTCTCTCTACAGACTACAGTTGTAAAGATTTTATTTTTTTCACATCCTCCTGCTCTAAATCCAACCCTGGATTCATCCCTACTCTCATGACAATGATTTCTTGTCCTTTGTATGTACTAATGTACTGAACAAATTATTTTTAAAAAAATATCATATTTTATAATTTTTTTTAAGTATTTATATAATAATATATGTTGATATATCTTACAGAATTACTACCTCCGTCCCATTTTGTTTGTCTGATTCGGTTAACGAGACTTGACTGAAGTTGTTTTTAATTCAATTTTTCATAATATTAAGTTTAGTATTAGTATATAAAATATAAAATTTATATATTTAGAAACTACATTAAAAGTACTATTAAACACAAAAAATCAAATTTAAAAATAATTAAAAATTATTAAAGAAAATAAGCAATGAAGAAAGAGTTGGTTTAACCAATGAATAGTAAATAGAACAGGTAAAATGGGACAGAGGGAGTACATGTATCAATCGAATCATTCAATATTCACTTATTTAGTATAAAATCAATGAATAACTTTAAATATAATAGATTTAAATTTGAACCACAATTATACAATGCATGGCAATTAGGTCAAAAGCATTTGGCTACTACATATTTCAGCTTTAAATTCATAGAATCTAGATTTATTTCCCAACCAAAGTGCCCGTCAAGATCAAATCTATTTAATCCAATTCAATGATAAAATGCCTAATATAAGTGAGTTAAATTTAAAGCTTATGCAGCATGTTACACACACAATTGAATATTGTTATTGATGGAAGCATGGTACACACAATTCAATATTGTTATTGGTGGAATTGAAACAGTGTCATATAACACCGTATTGTACTTTTATTACAAGGCATTTGGTTGGAAGGAAGGAATTACGGAAGAAATGAATTATAATTCGGTGGAAAAAGAATAAATTGAAAATAAAGTATGAATTCAAATTACAGTGTTTGGTATGCATGAATTGGATTACAGAGGATTGAAAGTGAATAAGTGATACAATGACTGAAATGCCCTTATGTAATAATGATAATGATAATGATAATGATAATGATAATGATAATGATAATAATAATAATAATAATAATAATAATAATAATAATAATAATAATAATAATAATAATAATAAAGAAAAAGGGTATTATTGGATGGGGAAAATTGTCTTAACACTAACAATTTTGCCCCTCTTTTACACCGAATTGCAATTCAACATTTGAAGGGAATTGACCAAACGGCGCAATTTTGGCATCCACGGAATTGCAATTCAACTACACCCAAATTACATCCAACCAAACACCCCCTTAATTGCAACTACTCCAGGTAACATATGCGCTCTCATCCCATTTCACCTATCATTGGTAAAATAAACTCTTTTTTTTGTTGCATATCTTATTTACTATTCATTATTTTTAATTTTTTTTTTTGGGAAGGAGGGAGGGGGAGACCCCGAAAACGAACAAGTAGCTACCCCCTAGGGGGTATCATCCGCGTGCTATCTGAATCAAGCATGTCTCTAATCTCCACTGGTGGTACATGAAACTCATTACAATCACAATTTCTACGGGATGCACATTTGGCCAACCAATCTGCCACGCCATTAAGCGCACGGGGAGTGTGATTGATTTTACCTTGCCAATCCTTGTTTAGCCACTCCTTGCAAACATGAACAAGATTGGCGCAAGGTCCAATTGGCTCAAGGCCTTTAGTGAGCCAGTCTACCACGTTTCAGGAGTCACTAAAAATATGAATTTTCTTTTTCCGTGCAGTCCAAACCCATTTGAGACCAACATATAACGCCCAAAGCTCACCTTCCGTTGTATGGTTGGATTTAGTCGAGCAACTGAAGCCACCAATCCAATCTCCAGTGCTGCTCCTGAGAACCCCTCCACATCCCATAGCCATGTTTGATGATGTGAACGAAGCATCAGTGTGGAGAATCGTCCAATCCTCCTGTACCTGGAACCATTGCATGCTATTAGTGGTCTTCTTGATCAGACTAGAACCCGGGGCCTTTCTCTTGGCAAAGGCTCTCTCCATCTCATCCTTTTGGTTATGGGTCCATTTGATTTTCATGCTCTTGTCCCAAGCCCCTTCATTAAACACAGTGTTACACCTCCATTTCCGAATCCACCACGCCGTGAGTGCAAAAAGTTCTCCCCAACTGTTGCGGTTGAAACCGGTCACCTTTCCTGACACATTATGAGAAATCCAAGTATCAAAATCCACACTAAAAAAACTAGATTTAGCCCCATGAGGTAAGAATACTTCCCAAATTTCAGTCGCTTTGACACATTTTCTGATGTAGTGGTCTATGTCCTCGTCATGTTGATTGCAACACGGGTAGTGAGCATTTGAGGTGAATCCTCTTCTCTTCCTCTCCAAGTTGGTCATCAGTTTCTTGCGTTTGAGAAGCCAGATGAACCCACAGATTTTATTGGGGACATTTAATTTCCAAATAGCATCCCATCTTTCATTTGAGTCATGAATAGGACCTTTGATAGCGATATTGTACGCCGAAGAAACAGAAAATCTTCCATCACTTTCCTTGTTCCAGTGGGTCTCATAATCTACGTCTTCAGGCCAATCATTCACCGTTGTGTCAGCATTTCTTCTAGCTGTTCTCTGAACCATCTCCGTTACACTAGTACAAAAAAGCACATAAGCTACACCCATACAAGTGTTTTCGCTACACCTGTAGGGGTGTAGGCTATGGCAGTGACTGTAAAAGTCCGCCCTTTCCGCGGCACCCGTTTTACAGGTGCCGCGGAAAGAGATACATTTGTATTTATTTTTTAATTAATTACTTTTTATTTATTTTTCAATTAATTACTTTCCACGGTGCGGGTGCCGCGGAAGGTGAATAACATTTTAAAAAATAATATATATATATATATATATATATATATTTATATATATTTATATTCATCCATTAAATCAAAGAAATTACTAATTAATTTTCAGTAAAACATCACTAAATCAAGAAATTATATAGCATAATTTATCAACAATTTACATAACACTGCCAAGAATCACAGTGAAACAAAAACAAAACTAAAAAGAAATAAAAAATACTTAAGTTTCTCCATTCACTAAAACAAAAAAAAATAAAAAAAAAAAGTAAATAAATATTGAAGATCACAAAGACGGCAGGCCACAGCACTTCGAATCATACCGCCGTTGTTCCTCGCTTCGCCACCGCACCGCCGCACCATTGCTACTTTTCCTCCATCAGATCTATTGGGTCCTGTTGTAGAGATCTGAATGAGGAGAGTTCAAAACTAAAAACTTAAAATAAAATTTACCTCTCAGTACAGATCTGTTGGTTGGCAAAACTAGAAGTTCCAGTTCAACCTCTCACCATTTTCCCTTTATGGTGTCAGGGGAAGCAACTACGAACCTCTCTCCAACAGATCTGAGCTTCCAGGCTTGAAGAACGATGTAAGCGTTGGGGATCAACAGACGCCGTCGCCGAACGATCTGAGCTTCCAGACGCGGTCGCCGACTTGTCGCGGTAGTACAGCAGCGGGCGGCGCTAGATATAGTTGTCCTCAGAGCGTAGAGCAGAGTAAAAAGATGGAGAGGGGGTTGTTTGGCGCCCGGTGATGGTTGGCTGGCTGCGCCGGAGATCTCATTCCGACAGACTCGTTGGAATCACTTGGGGGAGAGAGACTCGGTTGCTAGGTGTGGAGAAATGAAAATGGAGAGGGGAGAGAGACCCGGTTGTGTGCCTAAAAAGATGGAAATGATAGAGGAGAGAAATTAATGCGAAAGAATGGAGTTGATGGAAACGATGGAAATTAATTGAGTTGTCAGGTTGTGTCACATTTGCCTCAAATTTAATTTATTTTTTAAAATGCATTTGCCTGAAATTGTTTACTTTGCATTAAATAAATTATGTTAGATGCATTTTAAAATTAAATTTAAATATGTAATTGCTAAAACAAAGTTACAAATAAGAATAAATAGTTTTAAGTTTTAATTTTTATGATTAAATTTTCTATCAATACAAATTAATCTTTTAAATTTAAGTTTATTTTTATTATTGAGTACATATCTTATAATGATAACAAATTTAAAGTTTAAAAATTTAAAATTTAAGTCTTTTTCAGTACTTATTATTCCGATCGATAGTGTTAGTCAATCAATGACCGTCCAAAAATTGTAAAACCAACAATAATAATAATGGATAAAATAATTGATAATGGAAAGTATTTTTTTAAAAAAGAAAATTATTGACTTTCCGCTACACCTACACGTGACAGGTGTAGCGGAAAGTTGACACGTTTTTTTCTTTTGGGAATCCACTACACCTTTTAAACAAAGGTGTAGTGTATTCTTATGTATTTATTTACAATATTGCCCTTGAATTCATTTTTTCAACTATCCACTACACCTTTTTAAAGAGGTGTAGTCTAAAGCTATGCTTATATGACTAATTCTGTAGTAGTGTTATCCAAACCCCTTCTTGAAAAATAGGTGTCGCCTTGCAGATTCCTTTCCACAAATTCGAGCCTCCATTTTTCCATTTAAAGCCATGCAACGCTTGTTTCCCGTGCATGTACTTAGCCATGATAGTATTGGTCCACAATCTCTCCTTCTCCTTGAGAATTCTCCAGCCCAAATTGGCTAAAAATGCTAAATTCATTTCCTTGATTCTGCGTAGTCCAAGCCCACCATTAACTTTAGGCATAGTGAGGTCGTCCCATTTAACCAGATGAATTCCACTGCCCCAAATAAACGAGCGGATATTTTGTTCCAAGATGTCACAAATTCCTTTCGGTAGGTACACGGATTGCATGGTATAGTAAGGGATAACACTTAAGACACTTTGTGCTAGAACCACGCGTCCTGCAAGTGTCAGGTGACGTCCCTTCCATCCTTCCAATCTCGCGTCCACTTTTTCAATGAGAGGATAGAACAAATTATGTGTAACCCTACCATGAATAGAGGGGACCCCCAAGTATCTACCAAGGTCATCAGTATTCTCAATCCCTCCCTCTTGGGTAATTTGGTTAGCAAGCATGGCATCAACATTCTTTGAGAAATGAATTTGAGATTTTTGAAGGCTAACTTTTTTTCACGACATATCCTCAAACAGGTTGAGGCAATGCTTTATCACCAACATTTGCTCAACCGAAGTTTCTGCAATTAAAATCATGTCATCAGCAAAAAATAAATGCATGAGTTCAGGACCATACCTGGAAAGTTTAACGCCCTTCCATCTTTTCTGTCTCACGTTCTCTTTGATCATATGACTAAGTCTTTCAATACATAGCACAAACAAATACGGTGATATGGGGTCCCCATGTCTTAAGCCTCTCGTTGGCCTAATCCATTCCAATTGGGTTCCTTTCCATAGTAATCCTAGCATTGGAGTTTCCACACACTCCATGATAATCTTAATCCAGTTTTGGTTAATGTCCAACTCTTTTAATGTGTCACGAAGGAAGTTCCAGGAAAGCCTATCATACGCTTTCTCCAAGTCAATTTTCATGACCATTGACTTTAAACCACCCTTCTTGGTCCTCATCGAGTGGAGTAGTTCCTGGTAGATTGTGATGTTGTCCACAATTTGGCGTCCAGGCACAAAGCTACTTTGTTCTTCTCCAACCACTTCACACATAAGGTCTTTCAGCCTATTAGAAATAACTTTAGTGATGACCTTATACTTGACGTTGCACAGACTTATAGGTCGGAACTGATTGACCCTCTCCGGGTGTTTAACCTTAGGGATCAAAGCAATCAAAGTGTCATTCCAATCCTGGTGCATCGTGACATTTTTTTTTAAAAATCCATAATCCTCTCTGTTAAATCTTTTCCCACAATATTCCAGGCTTTTTGGTAAAATCCTGCATGAAAACCATCCGGACCTGGAGTTTTATAGGGTGCCATGTCGAATAGAGCCATTTTCACCTCCTCAGTCGTCACCTCTCTGCAAAATAGATCTAAATCATTAGTTTTAATTTTAGGAAAATTACTTTTGACGTACCTGGGATTAGGTTCACTGGTTCCCTCTGTAAAGAAAGTCTGAAAGTGATTTTGGACCATGTCTTCTAATTTCTTTTCATCCATGACCCATTCATCATCCGTGGAACGAAGCCCCGAGATCGTAGTAGTCGCCTTTCTCACTTTCGTAACAACATGATAATACTTAGTGTTACGATCCCCCGAGGTAATCCAATCCTCACGAGATCTTTGATACCAAGTCAGTTCCTCAAGGTAAAGAACATCATCCATCTCTTTTCTGGGTTTAGCTTCCAGCTTAATTAAACCTCTATTATTCTCGAAACCATTAGTACACTGAATACCATCAAGTCTAGCAAGAATGCGACGTTTGCGTTTTTCCAAATCACCAATCACCATCTTGCTCCAGCTGCACAGTAAGTCCCTCGTACTATTAATTTTATCATCAAAGCAATTGTTATTCTCCCATGCACGCTTCACCACGTTAACAAAGTTTTCATGAGAAGCCCAAGTGGCCTGGAATTGAAAGAATCTACTGGCAGTGGTTTTAACCTTTCCCATTAAGTCTAAGAGAATAGGATTATGATCAGAAGTGGTTCGAGGTAGGTGGTTAACCATCGTCGAGTGGTGTATGTCAAGCCAGTCCTCTGAACACAGGCATCGATCTAGTCTCGCCGCACGGTAAGTATCAACACTGTTACCTCTATTCCACGTGAACTTTGAGCCATTAAAGCCAAGATCAATAAGCCCTTCCTTGTTTATCCAATCCATGAAGTCCTTGCTTCTTTATTCATTAAAAGCAGCCGGACAGCTTACCTCTTCTCTGTCCATAACGGAATTGAAATCTCCCATAGCAAGCCAGGGAGTAATAATATTGCTACCTTCCCTGCCAAGATCACTCCAAAGTTGACGCCTTAGAGATTTGGTAGGACTCCCATACACAATTGCTAAGCTCCACTTAACGTTGCTATCCGAAACAACATCTAACAGAACAAACTGCAGGTTGGTACGAGCGACCGAAATATTGAGAGAGTCTTTCCAGAGAACCCAAATCCCTCCACTCATGCCCACAGCTTCCACTCTTAACCATTGATCCAATCCAAGCTTAAAACAAACTTCATTAGCTCTAATACCAGAAACTTTAGGTTCCAGGATGCAGAAGCAATTCAGTTTGTATTGTTTGATCAAAGACGAGGCAGCCCTAAGAAACCGCTTTGAGGCCGCCCCCTGACTGTTCCAAACAATAATCTTCATGAAAAACCAACAAGAAAAAAGAACAAACAAACAAAGCTCCAGGGAAAGAAGCAGAAACAAAACACGAAGGGGAAGCCCTTCACGCCGTCTCCCCCTCCGAGAAGCCACCTCTACCAACACCCTCTGCACACTCATGCCACGGTTCATCTTCCATTAGCTCATCAGTTGAGTTTGGAGGATCTCCATGATGCTCAAAAATAAAACCTTGAGAATTGACTTGCACTTGGGGACCCGACACACTATTGGTGATAATTTCGCTTGTCATAGTTTTATCAATATTCGATCCACGTACCACAGTGCAATCCTTCACAAGTTGTGAAGAAGAGTGGAGTACGCTTCGCTAATAGCCGAACCACTATAAAAATCTCTCTCTCTATCCTTCTACTCACGCACCTCAACTATTTCGCTGCATATCTTGACCAAGCCTAAGCGTTTCTAAATTACTCTCAAATCGTGTAAAGTGAACATAAAATTTCAAAACATATTTTCCGCTACAAACTTACTCTAACCAAGTGTTATCTTCAAGATAATAACTTGAGTTGAAATTTTCAAAAACCCAAGTGAGTCTAGACTCACTTAGCTACCTATCGGGACCAATACGGTGAAGTCCAACGAATAGATCCCGGACACCTAGCGTAGAGTCTGATCAATCAGGTCTTTAGGGGTGTGCAATTTACCGAAATTTTTTGGTTAACCGACAGAATCGAAAAATTTCGGTTAATGGTTAAAGGAATCTTGAAATTTCGGTTAATGGTTAATTCGGTTCGAAAGGTCGGTTAACCGAATTAACCGAACGGTTAACCAAATTTTTTTATATATAGATAAATAATTAAATATAAATACTAATTACTAATTACATTGAAGATTTGAAGTTATGGATGTTTGAATATTTGAAGTTATGGATGATTTGTATTTTATTTTAATTGGATTTATTATTTTAGGTGTTATTTTTAGAATTTTATATTTTAGGTTTAAAAAGTTCGGTTAATCGGTTAACCGACCGATTAACCAAAAAAAATTCGGTTCGGTTAATTCGATAACACATACTTCGGTTCGGTTAATTCGGTAACACATACTTCGGTTCGGTTAACGGTTAAAGGTTTTAAATTTTCGGTTAAAACGGTTCGGTTAACCGTTCGAATGCACACCCCTACAAGTCTTCACTCTTAACACTGACAGACTCTAGACTTAAACCTAACTAATTTTTTATAATAATCAACCAATTACATTAGTGGGGTTTAGACTTAAAACACTAACAAACTCCCTCTTTGGCTTTTATTTGGCAAAACAACTGAATAAGGACGAATACAACAGAGATTTTAATGCAAAGAATTGAATACCATAAGCAAAACATAGAAAGTCCATATCAAGGACCAACTGTCTTAATTCAAATATTACAGACCCCAAAATGACCATAATAAACTAAAGTTCATACACTATGCTCGGTTTGTAAACTAAAACTTAGTAACCAAAAAAGACATAAACTAACTTCTTCTTCTTCAATCTTCAAACAACAATGCTTGCACTCCCCTTGAGTTCGATTACTCCCCCTAGATTGCTAAATAATAGCCAAAGTAATATTCAAGTCGTAGGAGTCATTCCTCCACTCTTGGCAAGGGTCTCAAACTCGCCTTCTGACAAACTCAATCGTAGCAATACCATTGCAAGTTCTGTATGAGCAATCTCCAGTTGATTATTGATCAGTCGATTGATAATCTCTAACTCTACGACCCTAACTTTCAGCACGTTTGACTATCTCAGATCTCTAACATATGGGTTGAGCCTTGTTTCATCTTGGTTTAGCATCAGATTCTCTTCTGGTTGAGTCACTAGCTTAACATCTTTCACATGTTTGCCTCCAAGTACCTTTCATCGACTTTATAGAGCAGGGAAGACTGAGCAATCTCATTCCCTTGAGGCTTTAAACCCTAAGCAATAAGAATTCGATCCATAAATCAGATTTGGAAATGGTAATTATACCTTCTGTTTTCTAGGGTTTATGAATGTGATAACATGCTCAAAGATGTTTCAGCCTAGATCAAACTTCTTCTTTGTACCAATTCTGTAGAGAAAGCTAGCTAGATCCTTTAGTACAGTGTAATGATGAGCAGATGGGAGCGAGTTATAGGTTGACATTCGATGTAGAATCACAAATTTTGAAGACAAATCAACATTGTAATGTACATAAGATTCTGTTGATGGCCATTGTGTGGTAACCCCTCCTCTTAGTGTCTTTGCCACCAAGTTCAATCAGTGATTTCGTCGTCCTCAAAACAATCTCAACCATAATAGTTGTTTATCGCCTCTAGACTGAAATTATACCATTTACCTCTAATAAAGATCTTGTAGAGTTTCTTGGTGGAGGGGTCGCTAATGGTATCTATCATATTATAATAAAACTCACTCACCAACAGCTTTGAATACGGACTTATGTCCTCAACGATTGTCATCAATTCAACTTCCTGTAACAGAGACACAATATCACACACAGAATTCAACTGATTCACATCTATACTCCTCTGAACTACCAGTTCCCGTATGATCATCGAGGACCTTTTTTCTTCAGCAACTTTATTAACCAACGTGGGTAAGAACTCAGTTGATTCAGACGTATCAACTTCCGAAGTAACACTTCTCTTGCGAATGCGACAGATTTTCCCTTTTTGATAGGATTAGGGTTTTCATCAACGAGAACTTGAAGTTAGTAAGTGTGTAGGCTTCCCATCAGTTCACCAACTAATTTCTTTTCCCATCCTTGATTCTCCTGGATGGTTGTCACCTTCATTCGAAATCACTTAGGGAGAAAACACAAGATCTTTTTCACCACTCATGACTTAGAGAACGGTTCTCCCAAGATTGAGGCTCGGTTCATTAGATCTTGCACCCTACTGTGGAAGTCCGTGATTAATTCTTCCTCATTCATTCTTAGTGCTTCAAATTCGGACAACACCATATGAAGTTTAGACTGTTTAACATCATCTGTTCCTTTAATCTGGTTTCTAGGATTTTCCACGCTTTCTTTGCTTCTCGCGCACCAGCGACAAAGGTGAAGACGGATTCATGGAGTGAGCTAACAATGGAGTTCAACGCCTTGTTGTTATAATCTGATCTATTGATTTCATCCTCAGTCCAGTCAATCTCGGGCTTAATGGTTGTTGTACCATCATCGTTGTTGATCTTTGGAGGTTCTTAGCTGGTGATCACCATACGCCAACCCTTGTCCCTTGAGCTTGTAGATAAATCTTCATTCTGATTTTTTAGAACGCATAATTTGTGTCATCTAAATCAGGGGGTTTCATGTTGCTATCCATTTGTAACTCAGAAAACCAAGAATCAGACCACACACAATCTATGTAATGCAATATGGCAATAATCAGACAAGATTATCAAGAATTATAGCAAAATTTAAAATTCCCTACGGATCAAGTCACTTTTTAGACTTAAAAGCTCTTATACCAAGTGAAATTTCACTAATACTAATATTCTATAAAGTCTAATAAGGTTTTTGTCTTATCTATACAAAGATTATCTTTTATGATCCTTAATTGTTTTATCGCTCAGATCATGCAACAGAAGTATAGATATTAATGCGGAATAAAAATGCAGAAAAAAATTGGCACACGATATTGTTTACCCAGTTCAATACAGCAATATCTACATCTGGGGGGGACAGCCATCAGTGCGTCCAATCCACTATACTCAACACTCAAAGTACAGAAGATAAGATAAATATTCTCACTCAAGTGATCCCTCACAAGGCATCTACCCAACTAACTTATGGCTATAGTAGATTGTCGAGACTGGAGATCCGTGCGTCAGAAGTCCAATGAAGTCGCCTTCTTGGAGAGCCACTATGTCGATGTCTGTCTCGCTGACTCACTCTATGCCGCTGCTGCGACACAAACTAACCACCACCAGTACGTCCTCCACGCCGGACAGCCAATGCAGACGGACTCACCAAATCACTATCGTCGCAAATAAATTCCTGCGAGATTAAAAAGTTAGAGAGTTCAGCAAGAGACACTGGTTCTCCCTTGGTGAGCATCGCAACCAGAGGACAATACTCCGAGTGCAACCCTCTAAAAACATAGAGGTTCTGATCATCCAGCACAACCGGACAACCGGCTAAAGCGAGATCCTCGATCAGCATCTGCACACGTCCCAAGTAATCAGCAATGGACGAGTCACCCTGGCGGAGAACTTGCAACTGGCCAAGGAGACGCAACGTTTGCGCCCTAGTCGACGAACCGAGACTCCCTTCAATAGCCAGCCAGAGCTGTCGAGATGAAGACTGACCCACCGCCAAGTGCATCACCTCTTTAGACATGGACGAGATGAGCATTGAAAGAATGGCTTGATCTTGTCTAAGCTAGACACGGCGGGCAGCAGCAGCAAACGCCGCACTCTTCGAAGCAATCGGTGTAGACGACGATGGGAAGGCAACAACGGCCGGACAAACAGAGGTGTCGTCAACAAAATCAAGAAGACCTTGTCCACGCAAAAACGGCAGTAGCTGAGTCCGCAAAAAAAAAAATAGTTACGAGACGTGAGTTTAATCGACACAAAGTGATGTGCCGAGGTGAGAGAATTGCTAGCCACGATGGGGGCGGGGAAACGAAGTCGGAAACAGTCCGCTCAGAAGAGTCTCCGGCAGAGCTGTCCTATAAACCCGACGTAGGAACCGTCATAGCAAAAAGAAAACCCTAAGTCTACTGATACCAGATGAGGAATGAATAGTATATCATTTTAACCACAAGAGTACAAGATATAAACACAAAGGAGAAGAGTCCTAGCATAACACAAATACTAGACTGCCTAACACTAACATGTTCTTGAGAAATATGTGCTTGAACATAAGTTCCCTGTAGGTATATACAAACTTCATTATACAATTGATTAACAATTAGATTATATAAACCCATATACTGCCTGAAGCCTGAAGGTATATAGTAGGGTTGTCAAAGTGGGGCCAAAGCCCGCGGGTTGGCCCGCACCCGCCCCGCGGTGGGGCGGGTTAGGGTCATGAAAAAATAGGCCCGCGAAAATGCGGGCCTAATGGGGCGGGCCAAAATTAACCCGCGGCCTGTGGGCTAAATAAAAAAAATTAAAAAATAAAAGTGTATATATATATATATACATACATATTGGATAGTGTGTGAATATATATGTTACTATAAAAAAATAAAAAAAAATAAAAGAAAGAGGAAGATGAAAAGCCCGCGTGGCCCGCAAACCCGCGCTGGACGGGTTAGGGTTACACAAATTTTGGCCCACAGGCCTAACGGGCCGGCCCGCAAAAGCCCGCCAAAAATTTGGCCTGCGGTGGGACGGGTCAGCCCGGTTTGACAGTACTAGTATATACAAACTTCATCATATACATATCAAGTGAGTTTTTAAATGCATTCCATTATGCTCTCTGGTAAATCTATTTCGTTGTATAGAATGGTATTTTTAAAAGCAAACATAATGGCATTTAATCGAGATGTTAAGGATTTCCTTAATTGTTAATACATTTTACACGCGTAAAATACCAAATCGGAGCTACATTTGCGCAGCCATTCGCACTGGTAGTGAAATGACACCGTTTTCATTGAGCGGGAAAATGAAAATTAATTTATTTATTTTACCAAAATCTTGTGGTTTGATTATCACAAATTTTACCCGCGCATCAAAACGACGTCATTTTGATTAATGAAAACAAACTGCTGAAATTGCTTCTGTTCCGCGTAATTGCAGTTTCCTTTCAATACAACTACAGTTCCTTTTCGATATAACTGTAGTTTCATTCGATATTATACACTCAAATATGTGAGATTGTTATTCAGTTTACTTTCAACACAACTGTAATTTCTTTTATAATACACTGCAGTTTACTTTCAACACAACTACAATATCATTTCAACATAACTACAGTTTATTGGACAATATAAATCAAAAAATGTGAAATTGTTATTCAGTATCAGTTCAACACATATGCAGTTCTTTTTCAATATAACTGCAGTTTCATAAACAAATGTGATGCAGTATCTTTTGAGATGAACTGTAGTTTCAGTTACGGAGCTCCGTTACGAACTAACGGTGGCCGTTTCTCCTACTTACTGAAACAACGCCATTTTGTGACCATGGACCATAGTTAGAGATAAATGTTACTCCATATATACTAGTACTAAACTTAACTTAATATTATGAAAAATTAAATTATAAATAATTTTAGCCAAACTTTATTAATCAAACCAACCACATAAAATGGTAGGAAAGAGTATATTTTTTTCTCTTGCAACTACAAGGCCCTTGACAAAATGGCAATCCCCTAAATTATTCTCAAGTTAATGGAAGAATCATCCATCCAAATATAATCACTTTTTAGTTGCCTGCCGGCTGCCACACAACATATGAATATATGATAGCCATTAGCCAACTTTGTACATGTTCTGTCAACATGTTTTAATTGTCATATGCCAATTTATAATCATTTGTTAGCTGGCACAGTGGCACATCATCCCTTTGTTTGCCATATGCCCATAAATATATTCATAATTTCATATATTCATTTCCACTTAGCTCTGATCATATTGAGCTGCAGAACAGCAGGAAGCTAAAGAGAAGAATCATCCATTGTACCTCATACTTCAAAGCAGCCCTCTCCTAAGTCTACCCGTCCTGTACATAACAGAAACAACACTGATTGTCCCAAGACCCTACTTTGACTTGAGACTATGTTTGAAGGGAACCAATCAACAAACTAATGGGAGTTAATCTTCGAGGAACTTACCAGTTACCATACACCTCATTAAGAAGCAACACTAAAGTGGGATGGCAATTCCATGACTTTGTTCATTCTAAAGTGCACTTGTTCTCATGTAATCTCCACATACTGAAGAAGGCAATTCCATGACTTTGTTCACAGAACCAAAGCTCATTAAATTTTAGTGATAATATCAGTAGCAAACTAGCAAACGACATTCTTGTGAATAACAAGTCAGCAAAGCCTAAAATATCACCAAAAAAAACCAGGTACCCACAGCAGAATATGGAAACAAAAATCATCATCCATGCAACATCTGCTGACATGACTAACTGGCTACTTAGTTATTGAGCCTGAAAAATCCAAATGGGAATAGATGGCATAAATGCAACTTCAACACTGAAACTTCACCAATCTGCCATGTCTACAAGCTAATTGACAAAACCTTTTGATTCCTCAAATGTAGACGGTTCACCTTTCACCACCCAACAAGCAAATGACACTATTAACACCATAGGGATGGTCAAGACCATACCTCTAATACTACAAAATATTTTGTTTCTATAGAGCAAATACTAATGTATTTCATTTCCAATAGGGTAGGGGAAGCTGAGACATAAAAATGAGCCCAGAAAACCTTTGGTTTGCACAACATTCTTCTCTCTTAAATCACCATAGACATCCAAATCCATTAATTTTCATACAGCACTAACAATTTCTGCACTTGTACTCCAGCTAAATAATAATCTAAAGCCAGCATGTACTTTCCAAATTATTTGAACCTCAATTAGTCAAAAGAAAAAACAATGCAGGATAGAAAAGTAAATAAATCATGTGAAATTAACAACTGATTCATTCAAGATGAACAACAAATGAGCATAATCTTGTCACAAACACTGGGTTCAGGGAATACAAATGTAAACAGCTAGAAATCTATAATCATATCATTATTAAGATAATTTCATGTAATTAGATGAGTTTGAAAGGGAGTGGCCATGGGGTGGACCTGGGGACCTCGACTTTGTCCTTGATGCGTTCAATCTTCTTCTCCTTCTTAGGCCTCGAGTTTCCGTACGATCCCTTAAACCGCTTCCCTTTCTTTGTTTTCTTGTCCCCTCGACCACACAGGACCGGCGCTTCCACAATCGCCGATGGGCTGCTAGTTGAGGACGATAGCGTGGAAAATGCCAGCCGTTGCTCGGTGGCCATCATCATCCGTCTCGCCGCCGTGCTGCACCATTTCACCATCGCCATCTCCGGTTCCTCGGCCCGCTGGTGTTCCCCAACCTTAAACCCTAGAATTCCACAGATGCTAAATTCTCAGGCTAGAACGATTTTGTTTATTCCCAAGGCCCTGATTTTAGTTTAATTATAAATGCCACCCTATCTTCTCATGTTTTATTTTTCATTATTCATCTTCAATTTAATAATAATAATAATAATAATAATAATAATAATAATAATAATAATAATAATAATAATAATAATAATAATAATAATAATGTGTTTATTTTTCATTGAAATTTTAAAAATCATGCTCAACAAATAATTTTTATTTTTGTTTTACAATGTACTATCAAATTATTTTATACTTCTTGATGCAATAATAATACTCCAAACTCAATAAAAATGATTTAGCATGTTAGCTTATACCAAAACGACAGAACGGTGTACTTATAATATATTTTTATTTATTTATTGGCAATAAAAAAGACAAAAGGGAAGTAGGAGTCAAGGAGGGTAATTTCTCCCTATTCTTTAATACTTTCAAAGTGGGTCAAATTTTGCGGGTTGGCCTGCACTCGCCTCACCGTTGGGCAGGTTAAGGCTATAAAAATGATAGCCCGCGAAGGAGCGGGCTTAACAAGTCTAGCCCACTAAAGCCCACGACCCGCGCGGGTTAACCCACGAGTGTTGCAGGCCGACCCGCCATATTTTTTTTAAAAAATATATATATATATTTATATATTACACATGGATATAAATATATATATTCATGTGTACTGTACACATGAATATATATTTATATGTCCGCGGCCCGCCATTTTTTTTAAAAAAAATAAAAAATATATTTATATATTACACATGAATATATATTTATATTCATGTGTACAGTACACATGAATGGCAATTTATATCGTGGATCAGGTGCACAATGCATTGTGTATCCCATACCAAAATGTTAGTAGGATGAGTTATGCATATTTTGTGTCAATATTCTGTGTATTTTATTATGTGTCAATATTCTATGTATTCTATGAAGACATTCTGTGTATTCTAGACAACTGTTCTGTGTATTTTATTATGTGTCAATATTCTATGTATTCTATGAAGACATTCTGTGTATTCTAGACAACTGTTCTGTGTATTCATGTTAGTACACATGTTGTGATGTGTTTGTACTTTCGAATGTTTAGGAGGATTAGTTCTCTATATTTTGTGTCAATATTCTACGTATTTTAGTCAACCGTTCTGTGTATTCATGTTAGTAACACAAGTTGTGATGTGTTTGTGCATTCGAATGTTAGGAGGGTGAGTTCTATGTATTTTGTGTCAATATTCTGTGTATTCTATGAAGACATTCTGTGTATTCTGGCAACCTTCTGTGTATTCATGTTAGTAACACAGGTTGTGATGTGTTTGTGCTTCGAATGTTAGGATGATGAGTTATGTGTATATTTTTGTCAATATTCTATGTATTTTATGAAAACATTCTATGTATTCTAGACAATTGTTCTGTGTATTTATGTTAGTAACACAGGTTGTGATGTGTTTGTGCATTCGAATGTTAGGATACACAGAATATAAGTCAAGTATTATTTCTTATGTTCCTTTTTTTTCAAATTTCACAATGTTGTTTAAATATTCACCTTTTGTCGTGTGTGTTTTTGTGATCTGATGAACTTGTGTGTTTTTTGTTCTTGCTTTTTCGTCACTGTTTTTGTTGTTGTTCAAATTACAGTTATATTTTATTTCTTTTAAATAAAAAAAACTGTAATGAAATCCGTACAATACTGCGTCGTTTCGAACCAGGGTCCACGGTATAACGATCTCACATGAATATATATTCATGTTTACACTATTGTACACAATATAATTATAAAATAAAAAATAAAATAAAAAATCAAAACCAAAAACCCGTAAGCCCGCCAACCCACTTGGGTCAGACTAGAATTATATGAATCCTAGTTCACAGGCTTAATGGACCGACCCGTAAAAACTCGTCAAAAATTAAGCCTGGTGAGGCGGACTTCTTCCTAAGAATTCTTCATCCCTCGAGAAGATGGAGAGCTTCATTAATGACTCCCTAACAAGTCCTCATGTACATAAAAGTTTATGGGATAATAAAAACTCATGTTTTTTCAAACATTTTAATCCAACATACCAAAAACACTAAAATTAGTGATAAATTAATAAATTATACACAGTCAACACTCAATACTCTTTCGATTGAACCCGTCACACAAGATCTTTCTAATATATGGAGTAATCTATATGTCTTGTGTGACTTGTAGGCAATTACACAATATCTAGAACAAATACTAATTTTGGTCCCACGACTTTAGCAAAATGACAATTTTGATCAACATGTTTAATGTATACCAATTTTGGTCTCACGACTATTGTTTTAGTACCAATTTTCATCCACGACTATTATTTTAGTGCCAAAATTCATCGCGGCGGTCACTCTTCCGTTTAAAGCGTACAAATATCTAAAATTGTTAATTGTTAAGGGTATTTTTGCCACTTTAGCAAAATGACAATTTTGATCAACATGTTTAATGTATACCAATTGTGGTTTTGTTAATATCAAAATTTCAATATGAATAAATGGATTTAAGTCCTAAGATCGATCAAAATTCACAATTTTCCTCCTCATTTTACCTTAATTTGAGGAGGAGAACTGTGAATTGTGATCCGTCTTAGGACTTAAGTCTCTTTATTCATGCTCAAATTGGGATATTGAGTTGAAAATGACGAATACACCTTTAAAAATTTTAGATTTCGGCACGTTTTAAATGGATGGGTGACCGGTGCGATAAATTTTAACACTAAAACAGTAGTTGTGAGACCAAAATTGGTACTAAAACAATAGTCGTAGGACTAAAATTGATAGAAACTAAACATATGAATCAAAATTGTCATTTTACTAATAGTGGGACCAAAATTGGTATTTGCTCCAATAACTATTATACCAAAACAAGATTTACACCGTACACTTTCAAATAGGGATTACAATTTCCCCATCAAATATTGATTACAATTTCCTCATCATTACAATTTCCTTATCATGGATATACATCCTGCTCTATTCTTTTAATTGGCTATATTTTTATTTTGGGAGTGATTATATTAACAGCCACATTTGGTTGATGAAGAAAGTCTCAAATTTTGAAAAGAGGGCGAAAGTGAAATGGGAAAAATATGCAAGAAGAGTCCTTAAAGAGAGTTAGGCATAAAGCCCAAATATGCCCACACTGGCACAAGGTTGCAGAATTGAAACCCAAGTGCAAGCTCCATATCATTCACAATTTTGCGACAGCAAGTCACTTGAAAGATGCAATATTTTACTTCAACATAATTCCTGTACTTGTGACCAACAAAATAATGGAGGGTTTGGATTTTGGAAGGTACATCATGAGACAGGAGGATAAAATACAATCAACCCCTCAAGGAGTATTTTTTCCCAGTGAAAGGTTGGAACTTTGGCTCTTCTTTCTTCTGAGGCTCTTCTTTAGCAGGTTCCTGCTGCAGGTATAGACACATTAACAGATTGAATTAGGAGCTGGTAAAGCAATGAATGGGAGTTCCGGGTCTTTAGTTGTGGACAACCAGATTTGACTAAAACAAACAGGTTCCATACTTCCATACATAGAAAAGTGCAAAGTGAAGTACCAAAAAAGAGATACGTAACAAGCAAGTATGAAGTGACAAACCTTTGGTGTCTCCCGATTGCGGTTCGTGTTTGAGCCAAACACAAGCTTCCCTTGAGATTGGCGACTAGCATTTTGAGTGCTTGAGCTAGAAGAAGACTGATCATGAGTGTTGGATACTTCAGGTTTCTTGTCCTTGAGCCCAGATGAGGAAGCAGGCGGAGGGTCATACTTCAGAGGTTTCCCGTCCAAGCGTCTTCCTGAACCAGTAAAAGGGTTGAACTTTGGTACAGCCTCACCTGGAGCCTCCTGACCTGTGTGAGTCATAATTTCTAATCATCAGCACATAAATACTTGTCGTTTATAAAAAACAAATTGAAGTCTAGTACTACGTAATAAATAACATTCACCTGATCTCAAATTAAAGGTAGATACTATTTAAAGCCATAGAATCATATACCCTTCTCCATACTCTATTCACAGAGACTCCCAATTGTGGAACTTTAGGCTAATTCAGCACACATGTTTTGAGCTTGTCATTTTTTTAAATTTTTGTTTCCATAAAAATGAATGATGCTTTTACAGTATAGTTTTAGAAACTTGATTTTAACTCAGCAATTTGTTTTCAGTCTGAAGAGCCAATCTTCCTAACTGAGAATTTTAATTAAACCCATATATGTATTAAAAAGGACAAGTAAGCCAAAAAGCATTGCAACATTATAATAAACATATAGACCAAAATAAATGCAAAACTGCACCATTGGTGTTTTCAATGAAGGGGGATTATAAGTATTGAGAGCATAACCTTCAAAAGGGGCCTTGCTCGGAAGATTAGAAACAGGTTTTTCAGGTTCCTTGTAATCAAGAGGAGGGGCAAAGTCCACTTCACAGTCTGTCTCAATGATACTTATAGCATTAGATGGCTTTGTCTCAATTATATCTATGTAGTACTTTTTATTATTATAAGCCACCATGATACTATCCCCTGTGGTTAAGCAAGAGAAATTCCTCAGTGTTGTCTCCAAGCTGCACCAGAATGGAAAGGAGAAAAATAAAATAAAATAAATAAAAAGCCTGGTGAGAAATTTATCCAGGCAGATTGTATATAAACAAACAACAACTTGAGCTAACTCACATGGCTTTTGGGTTGGAAATATCGAGGAAATCTTTTGTGTGAGGTTGCAATTTCACATATGAACCCTTTGGAAGAGCAACATTTTTCACTCGTACAAAGTCTCCTTCTTGCAACAACAAATTTTCCATCATCTACAAGACCTCGTTTAATGAGATTATGACTGATTAACTGAAGTGTGCAAGCTGGCATAAAATCTATATTAAATAACTACTTACCCAATATGGCATATATATCATGCCTTCTTCTGCAATGAACTCCAGAACCCCACAATGAGAAACCCGCTCCGTTGCAGCATTGCGAAGCTCAAACAACATTGGATAGTCAATATGTAGAGATGCTGCAAAATTGAAGTTTCATTAAAAATTTTGAAATGATGACTCATAGAAGAAAAGCAAATAAGGAACCAATTAAGTGAAGCATTATAAGAGAAACAACATAAACAAAATTCTGAAAACTAACCAAGGCGATCAAGGGCAGATGGAGGCATTATAACTGAAATGGACATGTAGAAGATAGCATGAGCAAGAACATTTCAGTAACATATGATCTAAGAGAGAAAGAGAACTTCAAAGGAATCCTGCTATACTTACTTTTGTCACCATTTTCTATCTGAGGCTGCAGAAAGAAAAAGTTAGCAGAATCAGTATTATAGTAAGTAAAAGCAAGATAACCCAAGTAGAGGGTACGAACTTGAGAAAAAGTAAAGGCATCTATTGTTGCATAATTTCATTCTGAATTTCATTGATGTGGTGTGCTTGTGTGTGTATGTGTATCTTTTCTTCTATTGCATTAAGGCATCAAGCTGTCAACTGTGTTCAGCAGAGAACTCAGGACCATATTAAGATATGTTTCCCCCCATTTTCATTTTTGAGAGAATAGTAAAAGCCTGTGGAATGATTAGCCTTTGTGCATGAAGATATCCACTAATAAGAGAACAGGAAGAAGACGATTGGAGCATCAACTCAATCTAAACTCTTTAATTACCAAGAGAGAAATAGCATGGAAACCAACCAACCTTATCAATAAAAGATGCAGGATAACACCGATATGTTTGCTCAAATGATGTTCCATGGTAACCATATCCATCAAAAAACTGCATTTTCAGAAACAAACTGAATAAGGGAAAGGGCAAAACAAAAGGAGAAAATATTTGTTTGGAGAGCAAAAGACCCACAACAAACACATATCATACTAGGACTTAACATTTTTTAAAGATAATACTTCAAATTAATCTAATGATGCATAGGACAAATAAGCATCTTGAAGGATGTGAACTAAATCATAGATGATTAACTTCTAGATTTCCTAAAAATACCTATCTTTTTGTAAGTAAGGCAGAACAGACTCAGGTGAACCACCAAAGTAGCTTCCTCAAAGACATTAATAATTTATTATGTAGTATTAATCACCTTGATAACTCCAACTCATTGTCTTCTTGGTAGTTCATTGGAGTGCAGATTAATAAACGAAACAAAACAAAACCCTACTATATTATATATCTACAATTGCTTCAAATTAGTTTTAGTTAATGGCTAATACCAAGTCCAACCAGGCAAAAAGTTTTCAAGAACAAAAGATAACTTTACACCAGATCCCATATTTGCAGGAAAGATGTTCTTATACTTTAGCCCATTTCTGCAGATGCATAGAGACTAACATTTTGATACTGAATGATGAATTGCGCTCTTAAGTACAAAAGCAATTGAATTGCCAAGCAACAGTTTAACCCAGATAATAATTTCTCGGAAAGAGAAAAGGCAAGGAGATAATCACTTCAAATACATGTCGAAAAATTGAAATTGCATACCATAATTACTATTTCTGGCTAGCTTAACCACCAGATCAACTGTCTCAGCTCTCCTATCAAAAAAATGCAAACAAAAATTCAATTCCACACTATATTCAATCACTCTCATTAAAGAACAAATTCTGATAAATACTAAATATTGAATGCTCAGCATATCAAAATAAATAAAATTTCAAAAACAGATTAATTGATTGATAAGATCTAAATTCGAAAAAAAAAAAATTCGAGGCGCGTACTCTGATCGGAAGCGAGGAAACTAGAAACTAGGAAGATGATTGCTACAATTTTTCGGCAGAATTTTTAAATTTTTGGCTTTTTGCAGAGGCGAAAGCCGAAAGGTGCAGTGTTAAAGGAGAAAAATATTGAAGAGAGGAAAGGGGGTAAGATACGCTACGTTCTATGCGTATTACGCAAGATGTAGCCTGTAGGTCTTATCTCATGCTGCCACGTGGAGTACGAAATCTTGGGCCTTGGAATATTTTCATTGTACAACGAAGCCCATATTTGGTGCATAAATCTGCTCCATGTGAGAAACTAGAATCAATCATAAATAAAAGATACATTTTTAATATATTAAAAATACATTATATATATATATATAAAAATATAAAGTATATTATTTGAAAATATATAATTTTTTATATATTACTCCTTTCGTTCCATTTTATGTGTCTGGTTTAGTTAACGAAACTTGACTAAATTATTTTTAATTCAATTTTTCATAATATTAAGTTTAATATTAATATAAACTTATATATTTAGAAACTACAGAAAAAGTACTATTAAACACACAAAAAAACTAAATTTAAAAATAAGTAAAAAACTAAAGAAAATAAATAAAGAAGAAAGAGTTAGTTTAACTAATGAATAGTAAGTATGACAGATAAAATGGGACAAAAGAAATATCAAATAATATACATTCAGTACACAAATAATGTACTTTTAGTATATGAATTGTCAATTCAGTATTTGATTTAACTTCATACATACCTTATGTCCGTCCCCTTACACTTTTTTGTTGGGAGTTTGCCCCTAACATTTCATACAATGCTAAGGTTTCTTCCGTAGTTTTTTCTCCCATGACACCTCCAGCCGAATTGGCAACCATTAATTGGCTGGTTTGGGTCAAACAATCATAGAAGATATGATTTTGCAGCTCCAATGGGTAGCCATGATGGGGGCATTGAATGAGTAACATTTTGAACATTTCTCATGCCTCATGGAACGGTTCACCTTCAGTTTGCGAGAAGGTCTCAATTTTCCTTCTTAATTCTGCAGTTTTAACATGAGAATAGAATTTACCTATGAACTTATTATAAACCTCCGGCCATGTCCGAAGGGGGAAACACCTCATCCTCAATTCTTCTTCTGTCATGTCATTCAAGACTTGACCACCTCTAGGAATGTTTTAAGGCATTGATTCTAGGCAAGAAATTGCTAGAATCAATGTAGTTCAAATCAATGATGTTTTCTTGCTTAGAGACCGAAAAGTATAGGTACGAAAAGAGGTGAAGGCAAAGTGTTTGTGAAAATGTCTCTTCGGTAAATTGGTTACCTAAAAAGTGCTACAATCCAAAAGTATGCCTAGCAGACCGAGATGAGAAAGGTAATAACAAAACCTCTCAAGAATAACAATTGCAATGCAATCAACCTAAGTCCTAAGTGACACTATGATGCAACATGACTAAATAGCAACTCATTCCTAGCTTTTCTTTATCTTGAATTCAAATACTTGTTTCAATTTTCAATTGTGAATACTACAACATGAATCATTTGTGTGTGATTTTCGTGATATGGCATATGATGAATATGATTCTATATTCATTGATTTGATCACAAGCTAACGCTTCCAATTTGTCTTCTTTTGAGAACGATATAAACCCGTGATCACTTCACACATCTTTTGACACCAAAACCACCACCACCAACAAAATATATGCCATTAGACAACTCAATTACATTTTCATGTGTAGTTCAATGGCTAACTTGAACCTTTTCCTTTGGAGATTGAAGCTACTCAACAAAATGAGAGCTTTTGTGTAGCTTGGTGAATCATGGTAAGATCCTTTGCAATGTAGAAAGGAAGAAATAAGACCCCACATCCGATGACATTTGTTTGGCTTGATTCGAGGAAGTTGAAACCATGGACCACCTACTTATATAATGCAACAGAGCTGTGGTTGTTTAGAGAGGTTTGCTTCCAAATGTAGTTATGAGAAAAAATATGGACATAGGTAACTGGTTAAAAGTAAACCTCGATAACAATGGGGGCTCTAATTATAGAGACAACTAGTCTATTTCTTTGCACTTACCCTATGGTGGATTTGGTAGCTAGTGGAGACATAAGGTAGTGTTTACTGGCATCGAAATGGAGCCTAAGAAGAAAACCAATAAATCCTTGAGATAAAATACGAGATATGCAGAGCTTTTGCCCATAACATGAGCTATGGGAAGCCAAAGTAATTACAAGAACTTGGTAACTTGTTAGGAGATGCCAATTAGCAATAGAATTACCCTTAATGTTGATAAGTGCATTAAACAAAGAATTGAAGTATCCAAATGCACTGGTATTCTCTATGATGCATAGGGGAGTTAGCATTAGGGCTGGGCAAAATGGTTCGGGTTACCCAAATCAAACCGAAAAACTGATCGGTTCATGTTTTAGAAGAACAGAAAAATCGAACGATTTTTTAATTAAATATAAATATATATTATATATAATTAATATATATATATATATATATATATATATATATATATATATATATATATATATATATATATATAATATTTCCAAACTAGAATGAATTTGGAATTTTGGAATTCATTCTAGATTGGAATGAATTCCAAATTCATTCCAATTTATTAGATTGAGTTTACAGCGGAAATTCATTCCAGTAAATTGGAATGAAATTCCAGTTTTTTTTTTAATTTGTTTAAATTGTTAATTTGTTATGTTGGTATTTAATATTTAGATATTAGACTTTGGATTTGGGTTATGTGATGTTTCATGCAAAGTTATTACAGCGCCCTGTTACGTCGCGGCGCCCCCGACCGCCTTGTCGCTTAGGAAATATTGAAATTCGGGGGTCGTAAACTGAACCGAATACCAAACCGAACTAAATCTGATCCGAAACCGAATCGCTTCAAACCGAATTCTAATGTTAAATCGAATGGTTCAATTTTTTTTAAACCGAAACCGAAAAAAATCGAACCGAAGACCGAAACGCTCACCCCTAGTTGGCATGGTGGTTTCGTTTGTAAGTATCACGTGCGTGGATGTTATGGAAATTTGAGTGCTAGGTAATCATCAAGGGCCTTGAATATGCATGCAATAAGGGCTTTGGCATGACTGATATCCAAGGGAATTCTAAGGATGTCGTGAACTAAATCAAAGGAACAAGCTAGAACACCTCTTGGTCCGCTTATAAGTATTGTGGAGCAATTCAATATGCAAAGAGTGGAAAGGATTCGAGTGTTGATTTGGAGCATGCATTCTAAGAACAAAACTGCGTGGTGAACATCTTGGTTTATCTTGTGATTCGACAGAGCTTTATAGAATGATTTGTCCTTGCTCCCTCCCGAAGTTAGCTAATCAATGCATGAATTATTGAGAGGCATCTCTAGAAAGTTGTCTGTTAGCTAATCAATGCATGAATTATTGAGAGGCATCTCTAGAAAGTTGTCTGGGTTAATCCTCTCCACTTGCTCAAAAAATAAAACTTTCTCTTTCAATAAAATATGATGATAGCTTTTAATATAATTCATTATTTACGTTTTACATGCTTTGATTATCTTTAAAAATTTTGTATTATTAATTGTGATATATACTTTTGTGTGTTACTTTATGAACATTAAATTGTAATTTGAACTACTATTGATGTGTGTGTAATAAAATTTGTACCACCCTTTGGGTTTTTAAAAAGTCATCACAAATTACAAATAACTTAAAGAGATAAACACTTAAGTAAGATCGAAATCGTGCTTTAATTTGCAATTAACTTTTGATTCATATCAATTCAAAAATTATGCTAAAATTGTAATACTGATGGAGGAATTAACAAAGTAATTTAATAAATTTATTGAAAAAAAAGTTCAAACAGTCAGGATGGCCGAGTGGTCTAAGGCGCCAGACTCAAGTTCTGGTTCTCGTGAGAGAGCGTGGGTTCAAATCCCACTTCTGACAAATATTTTTGATTCCCCCTTACTTTTGTATTTATTGGGCTATTTTTACAAATCAACAGAAATTTTGAAGGCCTCAAAGAAAGGCCCACCGAGATAAAAACAAAAACAGCCCAACAAATCCTCTCCAATAAAGAATGACACGGTGTCGTTTTGGCACCAACTACCCTGGAAAAACCCTACTTCTCAGCTCCATCACCCTGCATAGATGAGTGGTTGCTCATAAAAACCAACTTCAATATCAACCTGACCCGAAATGGACGGACCAACGTCGACGGAACCGATTGTCGAGGATCCATGTATCTCGGAGCATCCACCGCCGGCGAAAATTGTCGGCGGAGGCGGAGTGGAAACTCAGACGGTTCATAATAAGACCCCAGAAGAGCTAGTGGCTAAAGCCATCGCTCCAGTGAAGAGGGAATATCTTCGTCCTCCCCCTCAAAGACATCATAGCGACGGCAACCGTGCCGTTACCGGAGTCCAAAATGACGACGCTGCAGAGGCTAAGTCCAATTCTCTGCTCAAAGAGAAGAAATCCAAACGTCAACTCAAACGTGAACGTCTTCAGGTCATCCTCCCAAAAATAAATTTAAAATGCAATTTGTACTATTTTTAAGTTCATATTCTGCTCTAATTATGTTCTAGTGTTGTAAGCTTTGTGCACTAAATTTGCAGAATTTGGTTTCTTTAATCAGAAGATTTTTTAAATTTTAAAAGGTTTTGAAGTATCTTGATGGTTCTAATTTTAGGAACAAAAATCTCCTCTTAATCTTTGTCCCGTGGTGGCAAAAACTGGGAAAGTTAGTGCGTGTTCTTATAGTGATAAGTGCCGCTTTAACCATGATGTGGACGCTTTCAATGCTCAGGTAAAATTCAAATCAAGAATCATTTTGTTGGTTTTCATGTGAACTGGAAATTGATTTTTGTTGCCAATTGGATGCAGAAACCAGCTGATATAGAGGGTACATGCCCTTTCCTGGATAATGAAGGGCCATGTCCTTATGGATTGGCTTGTAGATTTGCAGGTACACACAAAGATGATCTACCAGTGGAGACTTTGAATAGTCGTAGGCAGTGTTCTGAATTAAATGTATTGAGCAAGGAAACTCAGAAGCTTTTGTGGAAAAATAAACTGAAGTTCACCAAGGCTCATGCTACACTCAAACATCTTGGGATTACGGTCAGTATACACTTCTGACAAGAGTAAAGTGACAGGATGAATTTGAACCAAGAAATCTAGGAGATTATGATATTATAAAATAAAACCGAAGGAAAGAATAAATTCTTACCCACAACTACTTAGAGTTAATTGTTCCAATTCTAATGGATGTCCTCTCTTCTAAGAGCTGTTATGTATTTATAATCTATTACCATATGTAAAATAAGGTGGGAGCATCAATTACTGCATAATTAGTCAATCCCTAATTATATGCTCCATAAAATGAGCAATGATTTACATAATCAGTCAATCCGTTATTCTATGCTTCTTTGAATTCTGCCTCAAGAATGATTATTTGATTACTTTTCTTTCCTGCCTGATTTTTATCAACTACACAAGTCAGGGGGAAAAACGGAAGAAGATAAGGAATCATGTAATACTAATAGTGTTAGAGAATAGTAAATACATTGGGGAGGATATCCCTTTTCTGAACAAAATCTATAATATGATTGAACTTGAGTTCTGTGTGCTTTGATGACATGAAGGTGGTAGAATCCACAACAATATTGTATGTTTTACACCTCTTTAACCTCTGGTGCTGTTATTTATTGGTGTGGTATTCTAATTGCAGAGACATGGAATAAATGATAAGTTTTCCAATCAAGAGGAAGATGATCAAATTGACACAAATGGCTCTTCCACTACTGATAACAATGAAGCTCCTGCTGATGCTAATATCAAACTGGAGAGCTCTCTTCTAGTTACAGGTGAAGAAGGTCTAGATGATGCTGCTGTGATTGAAGATGATAGACCACAAAAGAAGGCTAAATCTTCTATTAACGAAACACCTACTTTCATTGATGTTAACAATGGTATGTAAATTGAGTATTTTGTTTCTAGAATTCATATTGTTGCTTAGTGAGGATCTCCAAAGCTTAGTTGTATATTTCAACAGCTTCAAATATCCAAGAGAAAGATCTTCAAAAGAGCCATGATGGAGATGCATCTGTAGGAATGGCTGTAATGCTTTCAGCAGCTACAAATATCCAGGAGACAAATCTTCAAAGGAGCCAAGACAGAGTTACATCTGCAGCAACCGTAGATCATCCTGCTGCAGAGACGGATAAAAGCCTTAAAGTTCATCCACGTGAGAAAAAGCTTATTGATTTCAAAGAGAAACTTTACCTTGCTCCTCTGACGACAGTAGGGAATCTACCTTTCCGAAGGGTTTGCAAGGTGCTGGGAGCTGATGTAACCTGTGGTGAGATGGCAATGTGCACAAATCTTTTACAGGTGGGTTCTTGTTTTTCAGTATTTTTTTAAATTGCACAAAATTGTCAAGAGAAATATTTAAGTTAAAGTGCAAGTGTATTACTGTCTTTTTCCATGCCCATAGGGTCAAGCATCAGAATGGGCACTGCTAAGGCGACACTCATCTGAAGAATTTTTTGGTGTTCAAATCTGTGGATCATATCCAGATACAGTTGCAAGAACTGTTGAGCTTATTGAGCAGGAATGCTCAGTGGACTTTATTGATATTAACATGGGATGCCCAATTGACATTGTCGTTAGCAAAGGTGGTGGATCATCTCTTCTTACAAAACCGATGCGAATGAAGAGTGTCATAGCAGGGGCTACTGCAACTGTTGATACGCCAATAACCATAAAGGTAAGTTGTACTTTTGGCATTCAGGAAAACTAATGCAAGTATAAGAGTGTAGGTTATGGAGTTTTCAATTGGATACAAATATTTGTTTTTTCTACAGCAAGTTTCTACTCTTTAGATCTTTTAGATTCTTTTTCTGAGATGCTTTATAATTGCGCCTTTTGCTGCTTAAGGTACGAACAGGTTATTTTGAGGGGAAAAATCGCATTCATTCCTTAATAGCAGATATTAGAAACTGTGGAGCTACTGCAGTTACTATACATGGTCGATCACGTCAGCAACGCTACAGCAAGCTTGCTGACTGGGGATACATCTACCAATGTGCAAAAACTGCCCCCAAGTCATTGCAAGTCCTTGGCAATGGTGATGTATTCTCTTATGTAGACTGGAACAAACACAAAACTGACTGCCCTGAGCTTTCTACATGTATGATTGCTCGAGGTGCATTGATAAAGGTGTTGTAAATACATTCTTTATTGATGATCTTCTTTGCACTTGGTCATGTGGCCATATTGAAATAACCCTCTTCCAAAATTTGTAGCCTTGGATATTTACTGAAATCAAGGAACAGAGACACTGGGATATTAGCTCTGGGGAACGGCTGGATATCTTGAAGGATTATGTGCGTTTTGGCCTTCAACACTGGGGTTCTGACTCAAAAGGTAAGTAAGAGATGGCTTTTGGATTGTTCTTGGCAAACACATTTGCCAAGGAAAACATGAATGTACAATGTTGACGTTTGTACTAAATGGCTGCAGGCGTGGAGACTACCAGGCACTTCTTGTTAGAGTGGCTTAGTTACACATGCCGGTATATTCCAGTTGGTCTGCTAGATGTAATCCCTCAAAGAATAAATTGGCGATCACCTGCATATTATGGTCGAAATGACCTTGAGACACTGATGGCTTCTGATTCTGCTGCTGATTGGGTATCAAATCTGTAACTCTCACTCCATTGTTATTTAAATCTCTAAAGCGTACAATATTAATAATCTGTCATGATCTGTCTGTCATGTTCCTTAAACAGATCAGGATCTCCGAACTGTTACTTGGCAAGGTTCCTGAGGGGTTTTCATTTGCCCCAAAACACAAATCCAATGCCTACGACACAGCAGAAAATGGCTAATATCAATCTCTTCTTATCTGCTCCTTCTGATAGGAGTTTCAGGGGTGCCAACAAGGGCCTGCTTTGCTCAAGCTTTGGGCCGCATTCATACCTTGGTTTAGGAGATGCTCTTGTATTTTGGTAATAATATTTTTAAAATTTATCTGAGAGCTGTGGGTTTCTGGAAGCTCTTAAATTTTGAAATACGAGAATTTCTATTTTTGATCTTTGTATTGTGACTTGTGAGGAAATGAAGTGCTTATTTTCCTGGATGTTTTCGGTATTTTACTTGATTTCAAAAGTTTTTTGTTTATTGGATTGATATGGATTTTGATTTTTGATGTTTCGGCAGAAGATTTATCCAAAGTATTGGTGTAGATAAGAGCCAATTTTCAGTAGTTTCATTCACGAAAAAATTTAATGGCTTTCCTGTTGGATTAATCTATATATATATATATTAAAATAGAACTAGCTTTCTCGCTCATTTTAGTCCAAAAATTTTGAAATCGGTCAACATAATATTATATAATAATTACTTATCAGAAATTCTAGCCTTCCTTATCATTCTTTATTTATGGCTAAAATTGACAAAATATTCAAATGATTCCATTCCTTATTCTACATGGAAATTAATTTGAAATATTTTAGTCAATTCCATTCCTGTATGGATTCCTTATTTATATACATATATTAACAAAATAGTCACACGGAAATAATAATTATTAAACAAAATTATAGTTATTATACCATGCAATTCAATTATTGTTCAAAATATTTTAATCTTGCGTATTATATATATATATATATATATATATATATATATATATATTACTATATGATGTATATTATAGTATTCAAAAAAATTATTATATTATCTTAATGTACGTAATTAAATTCCTCTCATGATAATATTCAAAAAAATAAAAATTCCAACAATCAAATTACTATATGATGTATATTGTAGTATTAAAAAAAATATTACTATATTATGTTATTGTATGTAATTAAATTCCTCTCATGATAATATTAAAAAAATGAAAATTTCAACAATCAAATTACTATATGATGTATATTATAGTATTTAAAAAAATATTACTATATTACTATATATATAGAATCATTGTTGCAGGTCAAAAGTTCACCCAAATAAAAATTGTTGCATGTCAATTTGTTTACTTCATCTAACTTTTAAAAATAACTACAATATTATTACTACTATATATAAATTTCTTCCTACATAATGTTGATTTTCAAAGTTTAAAAATGTGAAAGGCATAATATATCATTATTATGATTTTAACTATCTACTAATAACAAATATAAGTATTATTGCATTAATTTAAAAGTTTTGTAATACAAATGCTGTGAACAAATTTTATAAAATATATATATGTATTATAATAATAACTATAATACACACACACACACACACACACATATATATATTGAATCATTGTTGCATGTCAAAAGTTCACCCAAATAAAAAAATTGTTGCATGTTAATTTGTTTACTTCATCTAACTTTTAAAAATAACTACAATATTATTACTACTATATATAAATTTCTTCCTACATAAATGATGTTGGTTTTCAAAGTTTAAAAATGTGAAACGTATAATATATCATTATTATGATTTTAGCTCTCTACTAATAACAAATATAAGTATTATTGCATTAATTTAAAAGTTTTATAGTTCAAATGCTGTGAACAAATTTTATAAAATACCATAAATTATAAAAATTTACAAATCTAAAATAATAGTTATTATTTAAATATTATGAGCTCAAAACAAATTAATTTACGTTAATAACATAACTGAAGAAAAACTAACATAAAAATGAACTAATTGAACTACTTACATTTGCGGAGTTTGAAAAAAAATAAAATGTTATTGGGTAAATGTTTCACATTTAAATATAATTTTATTAAATTTATTGGAATTCACATATTTAAGAATGATGCATCATCTCGAGATCTATCAATTTAAAACGAAGAAGAATAAGAGATTTATGTTTTTTGAATACAAGGCTCAATCTCATAACCTCCCATACGGGAGAATCACTACATGTCATCTGAGCACAAGATGCATGACAAGAACAATAGGTAATAGAACTAAACGAAAAAGAGATAATAGAACTAAAAGAAATAAACTTTCAAATAAATTAGTTAAAAACATATCATAGATCTACAAATCTTGAACCACAAAGTCTATTGTGAACCTATTATTTAAATAATGATCTAGAGATGTTTTGATTGTGCTACATTTACGGGTTGAAAAATATTTAGAAACAAAACTAAATGGTTTCTAGACATCTATTACTATTTATGATAACAAACAAAAGCTTAATGAAAAAACTTGTGTGTGACTGTCTCATGGTCTCAATCCGTGAGACGGGTTTGATCTTTAACTAACAAAGTCAAAGATCTGACCTATTAATCAAAGATCTGACCCGTTTAACGGATTCGTGAGACGGTCTGACACAAGTGTTACTCAAAGTTTAAAATATCACCAAAGTAGATTTTGATACAAAACTCATATATCAATGTAAAATTTTAAAATAAGAATGATTTTTCATGCAAGGAAAAAAATTATATAATATTTATCAATATCTATATAATAAAAAAATTATCAATTTCTCTTTTTATCAATTTTTGTAGACATATTATATTTATAGTATTTTGTACAATATAAAAATATATATACATTTTTTTTTATAGAATTGTGATTATTACCATAATTATACCTGTTAATTACTACAATGAATATTTATTAAAAAATTATTTTAAAATATGTCTAAACTCATATTCTTAATTAAAAATTTAAAAATATTTAAAAATTTGTCTAAATATATAATATAGTTAGGGACTACATTAATCCATATAGATTTAAAAATTAAATTCTTTTAATTTGTAAATGTAATTTTCTTAATTATAATTAATAAAATATAAAATATAATTAAAAATAAAATTATAAAATTAACAAAATGTGTATTCATAAATATTTAAATTTATAAAAATGCATACATACATATACTTATGCATTATATTAATCATACAAAATAAAAATTCTATTTGTCAGTTTATAAGTTTAATTATTTTAATTATAATATATCAATATAAATTATAAATACAGAAATTATATTATAGAATTTACATATATACATATTTATAAATATTATTTGTATATACACTGTATTACACAATTACATATACAAAATTTAAATTTTACATTTTTTAAATTTCTAAGTATAATTTCTTAGTTATTATTCATATTGTTAGAATTATAATATATATGAAATAAGATTAGGAATAATTCAATTTAATAATGTAAATTTTTCTCTATAAATTTATATAAATATGTATATGATTAGAGATTATATTATTCATACAAAATTTTAATTTTGTATGTTATGATAATAGATACTTGACCAAATATACGAAAATTCAACTATATAATTATATTGTACATTATAATATATTTTTATTTTAAAATTTTATTATTTAAATTTATAATAACAAAATTTTTTCCGTGCAGCGCACGGGTAAAACACTAGTTATAAACAATTTGTCAAGTAACTAGCTTAATGACCTATTATTGTGTGGAACGTGGTTCACACAGACCTGGTCCAATATATATTTTTACAACTCATAATGTATATTATTTTAACATATAATGTACATTATCTTATTGCAGAAGTTTTATTATTCTTTTTTTTTTCTAATACATAATGTACATTATTCTAACACAATGTATATTATTTTACTTAGAAGTTTCATTATTCTAATTCATAGTATATATTATTCTAAACACATAAGGTACATTATTCTACAACATAATGTACATTGTTCTAACACAATGTATATTATCTTACTTAGAAGTTTCATTGTTTTAATACATAATGTACATTATTCTAACACACAATGTATATTATTCTAACTCATAAAATTCAGCAATATCGTTTTGGACTGTGGTCCACACAATAATTTGTCTTAATGACCCATTGGTACCTTTGTGGTTCTCTCAAATGGGATGTTACAAGTTTAAAAATTCATCTTGATAAACGCTTTGGTAACTTATGTTAGGCCATCCCCAATAGCACTCTTGGACACAAAGTTTAAGAAAATAAACTGACAAGTGTGTGTTTGAAGCAAATGGGAAGGTGAAATCAAAGGTGGATTTTTCTCCTGTTATTTCCCAAACTTTGTCAGTCCCAGTGGGCCCACCTTTTGGCATACGTGAGGCGCATCACTTTTTGGATTTTGTCACCCAATAGCACTCTTTAGCATTAATTTTTTTTTTTTAGTTTTTTTTATTTGTTTTGGCAGCTTTTGTTTGTTATTTTTTTCCTTTTTTTTTTTTTTTTCTTCCACCCTCATTTTCTCCTTCCTAATCACATTTACAAAATCTCCTAAAAAACAACACCAAAATTTTATCTATTGGAGAAGGCCTTAGAAATAGTCCCGTCCATTAAAGAGAAAAACAACCCATCATTTCCTTAATATCATTAAAATTAAATCAAAATAAGAATGCCAAGTTTTTCAATGAAGACATTGTATAAGGCGTTCCCCATTAATGGTAATTATAATTTTTATAATGATAATAAATAAATAAATAAACAAAATATAGTGGAGTAAAATGGTAGGTCTACAAAAAATTGAGAAAAAACTTAAACTAACGGGGAGAAGGATTTTTGAGATTGAGTGAAATAGTATATGAGATGGACTTTGTGGTGGTGAATCTGACATGCGTCCACAACAAAATCTTGGGACGACCGAGAATTGACATGCTCGGGGCGATAATCTCCATGCACCACCTATGCATGAAGTTTCAAACGCTGGAGGGGGTCGGAGTCCTCCGAGGATACGTACGATCCGCCAGAAGGTGTTACGTCAAGGCAGTGCAAAAGAAGGAGGCGGGATCCTCTCGGGTCAACACCATTTCTCGAAGGAAAGACGAAGATAAGAAAGAACAGCCTGAACCATCAGGAGAAACAGAAGAGGTGGCGCTCAACCCCGACCAACCTGACCGGACTGTCCGGATCGGAACACTATTGACCCCCGGTCTGAGGAAAGACGTTCCGGCCGTCCTTAGAGAGTACGCCGATATCTTCGCGTGGTGCCCCCAGGACATGCCCGGGATCGATAGCCAAGTGATCTGCCATCGGTTGGCGGTCAATCTAAATGCGAAGCTAGTAAAACAGAAGTCGAGGCACCTATCGACGGACCGAAGGGAATTTGTGCGCCAAGAGGTCCGAACACTCGAAGCTATAGGCCACGTGAGGCCGGTGGTCTACCCTGAGTGGGTGGCAAACGTAGTGCTGGTGCCAAAGCCCCTGACTTGGCGCATGTGTGTAGACTACACCGACCTCAACAAGGCCTGCCCCCTTGACCCTTACCCGTTACCCAGCATCCACCAGATGGTGGACGAAACGGCCGACGCCGACTTGCTGAGCTTCATGGACGCATTTAAGGGTTACCATCAGATTAAGATGGCGCAAGAAGATGAGGAAAAGACGTCGTTCGTGACTCCCGAAGGACTGTTCTGCTATCGAGTGACGCCTTTCGGGCTGAGGAACGCGGGCGCCACCTATCAACGAATGATCAACAAGCTCTTTGAGGGGTTATTGGGGGTCACGATGGAAGCTTATATTGACGATATGCTCGTCAAAACCTCAGATCGGGTAAACCACTATCGCGACCTCCAAGCCTGTTTCGAAATCATGCGCCGCTTCGGGATGAGACTTAATCCGAAGAAATGCACCTTCGCCGTTCAGACCGACAAGTTTTTGGGATTCATGATGACGAAGAAAGGGATAGAACCAAACCCGGTCAAAGTAAAGGCTGTCCTCGACATGCAGCCCCCGACCACAGTTCGGGAGGTCCAAAGATTAATTGGCCAGTTGGTCGCCCTAAGTCGTTTCCTGTCAAAACTAGCCGAGCGGGCATTACCGTTTTTAAGATCCTCAGAAAGGCGAATAACTTCTAGTGGGATGATGAATGTCGGGAGGCATTCGAAGGACTCCAAGAATACCTAGCATCTCCAATCGTCCTGTCCAAACCGGAGGTCGGGGAGACGTTAGACGTTTATCTGGCGGTAGCTAACAGAGCCATAAGCATCGTACTTTGCAGAACCGACCAGGCGGGAACACAACGACCGGTCTATTACATAAGCCACGCCCTTCAAGGGCCCGAGCTGCGTTATTCAGTAATAGAAAAGGTCGTCTACGCACTTTACATGGCGGCAAAGAAGCTAACACCTTATTTCCAAGGTCGGATTATCCGAGTATAAACCGACCAACCAATCGGAGCGGTCCTCCGAACCTCTAGCTCTTTCAGGCGCATGGTGAAGTGGGCGATGATGCTTACACAATTCGCAATCGAGTACCGCCCAAGGCCGGCCATTAAGGTCCAAGCAGCACGAAAGGAGCAGGGGGCGGCATAGTAATAACCAGTCCGGAGGGCTTCAAGCTGTACTACGCCCTCCTTTTTCAATTCGTCCCCACGAACAATGAAGCCGAATACGAAGCTTTCTTCGGCGGTGTGGAGCGGGTGAAAGCCTTAGGAGCAACCGCAGTCAAGATCTCCACCGATTCCGCCCTTGTGGTTGGCCAGGTCTTAGGAACGTTCGAAGCTAAAGGAGACCGGCTGGTTAGATACCGTGACCGAGCGGTTAGGGAACTTAACAACTTCAAATCATACGCGGTTCAGCACGTTCCCCGATCCAAAAATGCCGACGCCGATATCTTGTCCAAACTGGTTCATCAAGCGCCAGAGCATATCTCCAAGATTGCCCGGGTCGTAGAAGTGCCCGCCACAAGTAATGACCTATTGCAGGTCGCGCCGATCACTGAAGAAGATCACTGGATCATCGACCTCATAATCTATTTGCAGACCGGTGAACTCCCAACCGAGGATGCCCAAGCTCGAAAAGTCAAACAGCAGGCCCCCAGGTTTGAGGTGTTGGAAGGTAAACTTTACCCGCGGTCGTACGGGGGACCATTAATGCAGTGCCTGGTTCGCCTTTGAGGCAAACTTGGTGATGACCGAGCTACACTCAGGTATCTGCTCGGCTCATCAAGGGGGACGATCACTAGCAAGGCGAATCATGTTGATAGGCTACTATTGGCCATCCATCCAACTCGACTGCGAAGAGCTCGCGAGGAAGTGTGAGTCTTGCCAGCGTTTCGCCAAAACGCCCGGCCGACCAGCCACATTCTACAAGCCCGTCAGCTCGGCCATTCCGTTCGCAAGGTGGGGAGTGGACATCTTGGGACCGTTCCTAGAAATTGTAGGTCGGAAGAAATTCATAATAGTCGCCGTCGACTATTTCTCGAAATGGGTAGAGGCATAGCCGTTGGCCACTATCACATCCCAACAGTGCAAAATGTTCCTATGGCGGAACGTTATATCTCGTTTCAGAGTGCCCGTGCAGTTGGTCACAGATAATGGGAGACAGTTTGAGAGCAAATCTTTCCAAAACTTTCTAGCGACCGTGGGAACCCGATCGACAAGGACTTCGGTTGCCTACCCGCAGGAAAACGGTCAGGTCGAAAATGCCAACCGCACCATCCTGAACGGCCTAAAAAAGAAGCTCGATTCCGCAGGTCGGAGCTGGGCCGAAGAGTTTCCGTGTATATTATGGGTATACAGGACAACGCCTAGAGAGGCGACAAGAGAAACCTCGTTCGCGCTGGTCTACGGCGCTGAGGCCAGGCTCCCGATCGAAGCATGGATTCCCACCAGGAGAGAAAGAGAGTTCGACCCAGTCGAGAACGAGACCTTAATGACGACCGACCTGGACGACCTGGAGGAACGAAGGCAGTTGGCGGCCCGAAGGAGAGAAAGGGAGTTTGACCCAGTCGAGAACGAGACCTTAATGACGACCGACCTGGACGACCTGGAGGAACGAAGGCAGTTGGCGGCCCGAAGGATCGCGAGCTATCAGTAGAAGGTGAAAATATACCACGATTCCCGTGCTCGGCCCCGATATTTCCAGGTCGGGGACTATGTTCTTCGACGTAGAGAAGTCAGTAGACCACAGGAGGGTGGCGAACTCGCGCAAACTTGGGAGGGACCCTATGTGGTGTCAACTGTCATCCGCCCAGGGACGTACCGACTGGAGACAACTACCGGCAAGGCCGTGGATCGAATTTGGAGCTCGGAAAATTTAGTTCTGTATTACCACTAAAGGTGCACCCTAGCCTAGTGTTACCATTGGATGTACTTTGAATGGATAATAAGTGTTAGTTAAATATCTGAAACTGTCCTTTGAGTCGAAAAGACTGCAGTCCTTAAAGGGCTCCTATCGGATCGAAAAGATCGCAAACTGAGGTAAAAAAGACTACGGCCTGCCATAGGCCCAATCCAAGATCGAAAAGATCGCAAACCGAGGTAAAAAAGACTACGACCTGCCATAGGCTCAAACAGTATCGAAAAGATCCCTAGCCAAGGTAAAAAAGACCGGCCTGCCATTGGTCTACTATGGGTCCCGATGTGACCAACGGCCTGCCATTGGAACAAGAGGGTCCCGACCCCAGACCCAAGAACGGCCTTGATAGATCAAGGAACGTACAACCTTCCATAAACCCGAGGCCGGTAAGACTTCAGTCGGCTGGTAGGCCCGGAACCACACTCGGAGGCATGCGTGTAAGCTTTATTAGGATGAACGGAATGAGAGCATAAACGTTAAAAATTAATGATCTTATAAATAAACAAACGCCGCGACTAGTCAGAAGGAATTCATTTAAACCAAGAGCAAAAGGCCCGACGCAAAACAGGCCGCGTTCCGGCAAGTTCACAAAAAAACCATTAAACAAAGAAAATAAGAATTAAAAGCTAGCAGCCTTTGGTAGGCGCAGAGGCCTCGACATCAGGTACCGGGTCGGCATAAGGCATAGGCCCCGGTTCGGGTACCACCTCTGGCATGATCTCCATTATGGTCGCCAAATCTCCCTCTTTCAGAGATTCTGTAAGCGCCTCTTGGACCTCCTGCTGCATCGCGTGTCGACCCTTGGCGTAGGCCCACTCGTCATAGCGCCATGCAAGCCCTTCTCCGATCTTGTTGTGAAGGAATGCCCGGAAAAAGGCCTCCGCCTCCTTTTAATCACGGCACAAGAAGTCAGACAGGTTGGCGTAGCTGGACATCTTCTCATTCATCTCGGCGGTTTCACGCTTGGCCGCCTCAACCTCCCGTTCCGCCCGAGCAACCCGGCCTTCCAGGGCTTGCACCTTCTCTTTCAGCTCCTTATCCTTTGCAGCAAGGCTCTCTTTTAAAGGGGTAACCTCCTTGCGCACCACGTTCTCCGCCGCCTTAGCCTTGTGGGATAGCTGCGTGAGCGGAGGAAGGTTAGCAGCACACATAGGATATCAAAAAAAAAAATCAAAAACACGCTCCGACGTCGAAACTTACCCAAAGGAAATTTTGAGCGATCATCTCCCCGACCTGATCGGTCTCCAGGTCCCTAATCACCTCTCGGGTCGGGATCATGGTGCAGATCTTCTCCAGTAAATTCGCCGTTTGTTCCCCGCCTTCTCGCAGGGCGTCCAGGATGGGAGTAGAGCCGCGGGGGTTGGGGCGTTTTTGCCTCTTCAGAGGTAGAATGTCCTCGACCTCAAGGTCGGCAGCTTTCTCTTTCCCGCGTTTGGAGTGAGTCCGAATGACCTGAAGGTCGGCCACTTCAGTCGCTGTTCCGCCCGGAGGGAAGGGTTGGTGGCACCCCCGCCCCGGAGGGTATGTCTGAAGGTTGTGACGCCTTACTTCCTCCTAAGGTGACCTTCGGACGCGGCTTCTTGGGGCCTGTGGGTGCGGGGGCGAAGCTGCGCTCCAAAACCATCTCTGCAAAGAAAAGAAAGAACGTTAGGCAATTAATTAGCCAAACACCCTTCAACTCTTTGTGCAATAGAACAGGAAGAGGTAGACCAGAGGAAGCGGATTTTGGGAGACTGGGAGGTACATGAACTTTTCCACGCGACTGACGGGTAGACACAGATTTTTGAGACTTTTGAGACTTAAGGGGAAGTTCATCATCAGAAGTAATATCCATTATCAGTTTTCGTTTGATAGAGGGAGCCACAGGAATGACACGATTTGCAAGCTTAGCCTTACCTTTTCGACTACGACTGGCAACAAGATTCTGAATACACTGGTCGAGAGCAGATAAAGGAACAGACACAGGTTACACATATTTGATATTCGGAACAGAGACTTTAATTGAATCAAGAGATAAATTAGAAGTAGGTAATTTTGCAACCAGAGACACATCATGAGTTTTAATAACATCAGAGACTAATTTTTCAAAGGAAGCAAAATCAGAAGCAGACGCAATAGACATAGGCTGAGAAAACGAACCAAATTTAATATCATGTGATTTAGCCGATTGAAAAGGTAATAATACTCTGGACTCAGAATTTGAACTCAAAGAACAAGATGACGGAACTTGATAATTTAACGAACCGGAAGAGAAAGCAAAAAAGTCAGAATGAACATGTTTATCAGATGAAAGAGCCGAAGGAACATCAATAATCGAAGTCGAAATATGTGACGTAACAAACCCTTTGGAAGCAGGTTGTGAATTTGACAAAACAATTTTGGAGTCATCTGGCGTTGGAAATTGAACCACTGAACATTCTTTTTTGGAATCATAATTTAAAAAAACAAGGTTTGAGAAATTGGAGCCCCCAGGCGGTGCTAGTAGACCGTGATCAGACTGTGCGACGGAGGAGATTGCATTCTGGACAGCTGGTTGCGGCATACTGGACACGGCAGGCTGCGCAGCTACTTCGCACTCGTGCGGCAGTGCGGCGGATTCTTGTGGCGGCAGAGCAGCTGGGGTGGCTTGTGGCAGCAACGGAACGACAATCTGCCGGGCGATGTCCGGAGCATTGTTCGCCGAGGTTTCAGCGGTCGAAACTGTGGACTGGCAGTGGTGTTCGGGACAGCAGCGGCTAGCGGAGCGGAGAGGATGACAGCCGTGGATTGAGGTGCGGCAGTCTGCTGGGCGGTTTCGGTTAATCTCCAGGGTACTTCAGAGCATTGTTTGGCCAACTCTAAGATCAATCTTGATTCTTTCACTGTTAAATCATCCATCAAAGAGGGATTGAGAGCAAAGGTGAGAGCAATTTTAGCACAATCGGTCTGATTAAAATCAGAGATTCCTTGAACTATTTTTCGAGCTAAGATCAATCGATCCTCGGAAGTGGAAAAAGTTGTGAAAGGATTTTGTGAAGCCATGAGGAAATGAGAAAAAAATCGGCTAAGCAATTCTGAGAAGAAAAAAAGGCAGGTAGAATTTTTGAGATCAAATAGTCTGAAACAGAATAGTATTTTGAAAATAAGAGGGAGAGAGAAATCTCAGAAAAACTAGGAATCTCAGTTTGAGTAGAATTTTGAAAACAACAGAATATAAGAGATTTAGGAAGAATAAAACTAATCTGATAAGATGTCTGATACACTGAAACACTGAGAAAAATTAATTAGTGAATCACAATTAATAAAATATCAGCACATTAAAAACATAAACATCAGATTTAAAAAAAATTAATTCATATGAAATTAAAAAAATTACCTGTAGTCCAATACGCAGCGGGAAAAAAATAGAGATATTAAAAAAAAAACATGCTAGACTTGGAAAACATATTAAATCTCCAATATAAAAAAAACATTATTCTGAAATAAACATATAATCAAATTAATTAACAATTAATTAGAATGCATACCTATTAGACCCAATTGCACTAGGATAATTAATTAAATTTGCAGATCCCTAGGGCAACCCGAAGAGTTTCAAACCGAACATTGTCCAAAGGTTTAGTAAACAGATCTGCTAAAATTTTCTCCGTAGGCACATGTTCTAGGGCAACTTCTTTCTTGTTCACTAATTCCCTGATGAAGTGGTGTCTAATATCAATGTGTTTTGTTCGCGAATGCTGAACCGGGTTCTTTGAGATGTTAATCGCACTGGTGTTGTCACAGTAGAGAGTCATTGTGTCTTGTGTGATCCCATAGTCAGCTAGCATCAGTCTCATCCACAGAAGTTGAGTACAGCTGCTACCAGCGACAATGTATTCTGCCTCAGCAGTGCTAAGTGAAATTGAGTTCTGTTTTTTACTTAGCCAGGAAACTAGATTTTTTCCAATAAAAAAACAACCACCAGATGTGCTTTTACGATCATCAGTGCAGCCAGCCCAGTCGGCAACACTCTATGAGTTACACTAAATCACTCTATGAGTTACACTCTATCATCAGTGCAGCCAGCCCAGTCGGCATCACTCTATGAGTTACACTCTATCGTCAGTGCAGCCAGCCCAGTGCATTAATTCCCTATGGGTTCGACCCTTGCCTTTGCACACTATCACTACAACTGATTCGTGCACTTGCGAGGACATATATTAAAATTGTCCATCAATTTGTTAATCACATATCATTCACGAAATGAAAACTGCAATTCTTTTTTTAGTCAAAATGTATTTTTAAGTATAATATGCATGCATTATTTTGGGTACAATCCCCCCCCCCCCGCTCCTTTTTTTTTTTTAGGTGGCTAATATTATTACTTTATATTAAAATTTTAAATTTATTTATATTTTAGATGTTTAAATTATAGTAAATAATAATAATAATAATAATAATAGTAATAATAATAATAATAATAATAATAATAGTAATAGTAATAATAATAACGTAAAACATGTTTATAAATTTTATATTTATATTTTAAAAAGTAACTAACATATAACCCCAATATATAATGTGTATATATTATTATTATGAAGAAGATAAGAAAATATATGGTGGATGTTATGCATAGTAATAATAGTGGAAAAGATAATGGAAGTTATAACGGTACAGTCGTTATATAGTGGACCACGCTCCACAATGCATTGTGTACTGTGGTCACAAAACGATGTCGTTTCAGTAAGTGGGAGAGGGAGCTTCGTAATTGACACTATAGTTCATCTCAAAATATACTGCCTTACATTTGTTTTGATATTATCGAATGAAACTGCAGTTATATCGAAATGTAACTATAGTTGTGTTGAAATGTAACTACAGTGTATATGAACTTATACTGAATAACAATTTCACATTTGTGTTTTTTATATTATCAAATGAATTGTAGTTATATCGAAATATAACTGTAGTTGTGTTGAAATGTAACTGTAGTTGTGTTGAAATGTAACTGCAGTGTATATGAACTGAAAGTGAATAGCGGAACGGAGATCGATTCATCTGTCTGTTTTCATTAATCAAAACGACGTCGTTTTGATGCGTGGTCCACGATATAATTTGCGATAACGGTAGGTGTAGATTTGTCCAAATTATTATATAGTACAACTTTTATAGCATAATGTATAAAAAAAATTTAACGGAAAAAAACAGACATATATAAAGGGTATAACTTTCATTCATACTTATTTTTAGATAAAACATATTGCTTTGTTGAAGTATACAAATAATATGACAAATTCATGATGCCAATTCTATAATCATAAGGCCCTCCACAATAGTGGACTTGAGCACAAATTCTAAGAAATAAAATCTCAACCCATTGAACTTTAACTATTGGGGTTGTTGCATTTTGGAGATATATTTCTCCTGCAACAACCCCTAAACTGTCAGAATTTTTATAAAAAAAATAAAAATATGTGATGTTGATTGGGAGCCAACCAGCGGGCGCGTGAGTGGCACGCGCCCGCTGGGGCATTGAGAGTGGCCGCCAGCTGGCGGCCACTCTCAGATTTGACCGTTGCTATTGGCAACGGCTATTTTCTTGCCGTTGCCAACGGCAATGGCCAAATTTCCGGCCGTTGCCATATTGGCAACGGGTGGAAATTTTTTTGCCGTTGCCACTCGTTGCCAATATGGCAACGGCCATTTTTATTTTTTTAATTATTATTAATTACTATTTTTTTTTTATATAAATACTATATCTTCCATACTTTGTATCCTACATTCCTACTCTCAATTTATTCTACTCTTAATTCATTCCTCTCTCAATTGTTACCTTTCAAAGCAATTGTGTTTTTTTTTTTTTTTTTTTTTTTTTTTGCATACAACAATGGATAAAGGCAATTTCAAGTAATCACAATTTTCAACCTAATTTTTCTTCTTCTCAACCCAATTTTAGTACTTCACAACTCAATTTCTCTTCTTCCCAACCATCTACACAAAATTTTAGTTCCACACCAAATTATTCATTTTTTCCACAAGTCCAAAATACTCATGAAATTCCACCCAACTTTCAATTTCCACAATTTGCTACCATTTTTCAAAATTCTCAAATTGGACAAGCTTCACAATTTCCGTTCAGCATTCAAGGTGGCCAATTTTCGGGAAGCATGCAAAGTCCTCAATTGCCCGGCAACATGCAATTTCCCCCATTATCCACACAAGTCGAGAATGATGTAACAATCATTCCACCACCAACCAACACAGGAAGTAGTCGTCGAACATTATGGAGCATTGAAGATGACAAGATGTTAGCACGCTCTTATTACACAATTTCACAAGATTCAAAAACTGGCAATGAGCAAAGTGGTCCAAGATTTTGGAAGCGTGTTGAAGAGTATTACAACGACAATGTGGGAAATGATAGGCCAAAAAGAAATGCCGATAGGTTAAAGTCACATTGGACTCTAGTTAAGAGATTAACCTATGACTTTCATACTATTTATTGTAGGTTACAAGGAATGCGCCCTAGTGGTGGTAGCGATGCCGATATTATTGTTCGTGCTACGGAAGAATATAAAGTAAAACATGGCCGAGACAAGTTTGGCTACGAACACGTATGGGCCATTTGCAAAGACGTTCCAAGCTGGCAACCATCATTTGTAGCTCGCCAAGCCTCATTAAGTAAATCATCCACCAATCAAACATCCAGCGCAAGTGTAGGAGGTAGTGTAGAAGGAAGTGGAGGCGGTAGCTCACAAGGAAATGAAGGCGGTAGCGAATAAATTTTTCCTCGACCAATGGGGAGAAATGCAGCGAAGCGAAAAGCTAAAGAGCGCTACACTGGCAATAATGATGAAGATGATTTCAAAGAAGTGTTAAAAAAACAAACGGAAATGTTTGAAAAACATTTGCAAATGAAATTGGAACGTGATCAAAAGAAGGAAGAAGAACTTTGGCTTCAACAATATAATATATTGATGAAAGACACGTCGGAGATGACGGAGGACCAACTTGCTACACACCTAACATATTGTAGAGAAATTAAAAAACGCTTGAAACTTTAATTGTAGTTTTAAATTCTTGTAATTTTAAGTTCTTGTATTTGTAGTTTTTAAATTCTACTAGTTTTAGTTATTGTAATTTTAAGTTCTTGTATTAGTTTTAATATATTATATTTTAATTAATGCAATGTTAAAGTATTATTATAATTTAAAAATGCAGTAGCTATCTTAATATTTGCAAATTATTATAATTTAAAAATGCAGTAGCTATCTTAAAAAAAAAATGCAGTAGCTATCTTAATATTTGCAAATTATTATAATTTAAAAATACAGTAGCTATCTTAAAAAAAATGCAGTAGCTATAATTTAAAAATGCAGTAGCTATGTTAAAGTATTATTATAATTTAAAAATGCAGTAGCTATCTTAATTATTATAATTATTATAATTTTAATTATTGCAAATTTAAAGTATTATTATAATTTAAATATTGTATTATAATAATGGTCCAGTAGCTAGCATAAAAAAAAAAAATAATGGTCAGTATCTATCTTAAAAAAAAAAATAATGGTCAGTAGATATCTTAAAATGTAGTGCTTTTGTAGCTATCTTAAAATAATGGCATCAAATGTAGCTTTTCTAGTGAATGCTTTTGCAGTGTTTTTATTCAAAATGGAATCAAAATGCTTTTGCAGCGTATTTGTTCAAAATGGAATCAAAATACTTTTGCAGTGCTTTTGTTCAAAATGGAATCGAAATGATATCAAAATGGCATCAAATTGCTTTTGGTCAGTAGCCTACATTTCCAGTGTCCAACGGATAGCTACGGCAACAGAACTTTTTTTTGTGCCTATATATATATGTGTATGTTAGTGTACATTTTACTACACTTCTACATATATTTATAATTTTCTTACTACAAAATGTCATCATTCCCTCCTAATTGGGATCCCATGGATGATGATGATACTAGTGATGAGGAATTTGAAGAACAAATGATGGCAAACATGATGTGGGTGACTCAAAAGATAGTCGAAATACGTCAAAATTCTTCCCAACCGAGAAAGAGACGGAGATATATTGATCGGAACCATGAGTCAGGCCACAATCGTTTAGTCACGGATTACTTCTCTGATGAGCCGGTGTTCCATGAAGACATCTTTCGTCGAGGTTTTCGAACGAGGAAAGAATTATTTTTACGCATTGTCAATGCATTGCAAAGTCGTTATGAATATTTTCAACAAAGACAAAGTGCTGCTAAAGTGATGGGTTTATCACCACTACAAAAGATCACCGCGGCCATTCGACAATTGGCATATGGCACACCAGCTGACACAATGGATGAGTATCTAGGGTGAAACAACCGCCGTAGAATGCTTATTTAACTTCTGCCGATGTGTCATTGATGTTTTTGGAGCTCAATACTTGAGAAGACCAAATGCCCAAGACACTGCCCGATTGCTTCACATGCATGAGCAAAAACATGGCTTCCCGGGAATGCTCGGGAGTCTTGATTGCATGCATTGGGAGTAGCGAAATTGCCCGGTGGCATGGAAAGGTCAATTTACAAGAGGTGATCATGGAGTTCCAACCATTATGCTAGAAGCAGTCGCATCAACAGACTTATGGATATGGCATGCATTCTTCGGCGTCGCAGGTGCTATGAATGATATCAATGTATTAAATCAATCACCTTTATTCAATGATGTCTTGCAGGGATATGCACCAGAGGTTAATTTTACTGTGAACGATACCGACTACAAAAGAGGATATTATCTCACATACGGTATCTACCCACAATGGTCGATGTTTGTGAAGAGTTTTCCTTGTCCAGCAGATCCTAAAAAAATATTGTTTAAACAAAAACAAGAGGCTGCAAGAAAAGATGTAGAGAGGGCTTTTGGGGTGTTACAAGCTCGATGGGCAATGGTTAGAGGTCCTGGACGATTTTGGTACCGGGAAAACTTGAGAGAAATAATGTATACTTGCATTATTTTACACAACATGATTGTTGAGGATGAAGGTGACAACGTAAGTAATTGGGTGAACGAAGAAGATGTAGCAACGGCACAAGCATCACAAGGCTCAACCGAAGAGTTTCAACAATATTTACAAAGAAATTCCGAGTTACATGACTCGCAATTGCATCATCAACTTCGTGCGGACTTGGTTGAGCATATATGGAGCAACAACGGGAATTAACTTAATCACTTTTTAGTTTATTTTATGTACTTTAATTTATTTTTAATTGCTTTGTAATTTATTTTTATTAAAAAAAATTAATGTTGGCAGTATGTCAAAACTTCATGCTTAAATAATTAAAAATGTTTAATTTTTATTAGAAATGAATTTAAAAATGAATTTATAATTTAAAAAATTAAAATATAGATAATAAAATGGTGGGCCCATAAAGAACTTAGAAAAAGCTTCAAACTAATGTGGGGAATAAATTTTGTGATTGAGTGAGATAGTGGATGATGAGGTGGATGTTGGGGCCCACCAAAAAATGAGAAAAAGCTTGCAACTATTGGGGAAGGCCCAAGTGTTGTTCTTATCTTTATCCCTTACGTCAAAATAAAAATATCAGTACAAAATTTGTCATAAAAGGTTATCATACGACTGACAAAATGACATGACATTTTCCTAGCCCAAAAATTATTTCGCGTCTTTTAATGTGCACGTTAAATACACACACACGTTAAACGAAAAGATATTACATAAACAAAATAGTTGATGTGCTCCCAAAACCTTATTCTCAATTTTGACTTTGACTACCACTTGTGTTCAAATTTTATTCGAAGAAAGCAAAATTTAATGCATACAATCAAAGCATCACAGATAAGGACTATAAAATTTGAGTACAAATTGGGAGCACATGTACCATTATTAGTAGGCACACAAAAAATTGCATTTTTTTTGAAATAAATGACTACATATGTGACCAATTTTTACTCTGAAGCTATGCTGTCTTTCACAAATCTTTGATGTTGATGATTTTCGTACAATCCACACATGATGAAAACAAGAAAAATACTTGATGCACTTTCAAATCTCATTTCCAATTTTGAGAGTACAAATTATGAATAATCGTACAATAACTACCATGCTACCTTTCCTTCTTTTCTCGCTCTTACAAAAATACTTCCCATACTTTCAAAACTTTAGTCCCGATTTGTACTCCCATATCAAATACATATAGCCCGTACTTTGCAGCAAATTCTATGAAAAAAACAAAGTTTTCGTACAAAGAAACAATACCTCTCAGTTCCAATTAAAAAAAATTGTTACATCATAAATACGGAACAATTCCAATTTTTACACATTTTGTTATGTCATTAGTGCTATTCTGTTTTTGTTGTGCATTGTACAATGCGCATTTCACGTGCCCCACTATTATAATATCGAAAAGAATTTTTAGCACTTTTAGTCCCACGACTATCGTGGTACTTGCAGGATAGGTCCACGACTTTTAAACTTTACAATTTTGGTCCACGACTATTGTTTTGTTGCAAAAATGGTCCTTTTTCCGCCGGAAAATAAATTCGGCGGTTTTTCCGGTAAGTTTTCGCCGGAAAAAAATATCGGCATATTTTTTGTCATTTTTTCGTCTGAAAAAATTCCCCTTTCAAGTAGGATTAAAATGAGAATTTACATTGTTGAAAACAATTTTCCTTTCAAGCAGGAAAATATCGATTGTCATATTTAACACGTCATCTATTGCCGAAAAAAACTAATTCATTTTTAAAAAACATGTGATCGAGTCAGTCTGGACTCCAAAATTATTTTGATTTTGGTAAACTAATTAAAGTTAATTCTAAAAAGGAGAATTTTGAATTTGTTAGTTCAAATTTAAATTATTCTTACTTTTTAGCCAATTAAGTACTAAATTCTGGTTTCAAAAAGAAGTACTAAATTCAAAATTATTAGTACAAATTCAAGACCAACAAAAACAATATTATTAAGATTAAATTTAACTAAAAAGTAAAAATTATTTTGAATTTGTACTTAATTTTACTAAGATTAAATTGCCTACATATTTTTTAAGAAATGAATTAGTTTTAACTTTAAGTTTACCAAAATCAAAATAATTTTGGAGTCTATACTGACACGAACTTGTGCATTTTAGAAATGAATTAATTTTTTATTTTTTTTTGCAATAGATGGCGTGTTAAACATGACAACTAATATTTTCCTGCTTGAAAGTTGATTTTTTTTCAACAATGTTAATGCTCATTTTAATTCTACTTGAAAAGGAAATTTTTTTTTTTGACGAAAAATATGCCAATATTTTTTTTTCCGGCGAAAAATTGCCGGAAAAACCGCCGGATTTATTTTCCGGCAGGAAAAATGACCATTTTTGCAGCAACAACAATAGTCGTGGACCAAAATTGCAAAGTTTGAAAGTCGTGGACCAATCCTGCAAGTACTACTACGATAGTCGTGGGACTAAAAGTGCTAAAAATTCTATCGAAAATATAGAGTTAATTCCATTTTTTGGTCCTAGATATATATGTGACAATCCACCTTTAGTCCTTTTTTTATTAGAACATCCACTTTTGGTCGTAGTATTATTGTGGTATGACCAATTTTGGTCCTTTATTAACAAATCAGTTTAAATATCGTTAAATACAATGACATTTCGGTCTTTAATTATGAATTTTTCAAAAAAATAAACATAAAAAATATAACGATTTAACCTACTTTGTATAAAAGATATTGAAATGTCTTTGTATTTAACGATATTTCAACGATTTTGTTGTTGGAGAACCAAAATTGGTCATGCCACACTAATACTAGGACCATGTTTTAATAAAAAATGACTAAAAGTGGATTGCATATAAATCTAGAACCAAAAGTGGACTTTGGCGAATGCGGCGTCGTTTATATCATTAAGGCTTTGTAAATTGCAAGAAAGATCCTCAGTTCACCTAGCCTCCAGCACGAGCAGTCTAGCCGCCTCTTCACTCGTCACTCACCTCAGATTCTGAAATCGATGGCGTCGGAAAAAGTGATGGCGTCGCACATACTCATCAAACACCAGGGCTCCAGACGCAAGGCGTCCTGGAAGGACCCGGAGGGCCGTGTTATCTGCAACACCACCCGGGACGCCGCCGCGTCTCAGCTCAGAGCCCTTCGCGACGATATCCTCTCCGGCAAGTCCAACTTCGAGGATGTCGCATCTCGCTTCTCCGATTGCAGCTCCGCTAAACGCGGCGGCGATCTCGGTAACTTCTCCGTCCGATATCCTTGAATATATATCCACTACTTTTTTTTTTGGTGAACTCTAGATTATCTTTTTATACAGATGAGGATCACTGTTTTATGAATTGCTTAGAGCGCGGTTAAAATATTTTCATATTCTTTATTCAGTAAGTTAAACCTAAGGGCGATATATTTATTCACGAGAAAGCGGAAAATCGGAAATGGTTGTTTCACTTGACATAAATGTTGAAAACAGAATTTGTCTTTGTATATCGTGACTGTATATTTTAAAGAGCATATTACCTGTGTTCTTTACGCAGTTTAAATTTCTGATTATTCAAGGGTCTATGTTACATTAAACATATAATTTGGTCTTTGCCACAACTAATTGTAACCAAAATTATGAAAAAAGAAAAGAAAAGATACCGTTTTAATCATTTATATTTGGGATGTGAGTTGAAATTTGGTTATCAAAGCTAGAATTAATAAGATGGAATGTTGTTCGAAAAAGAAAAAAAAAAGATGTAATGTAATTCAAGATTATCCTGGCATAATTACGTTTCTTCTTACTCCATATCTATGTGAATTGTGTTAGTGAGTTGATAATTAATATTTGGTTCTTCTAACATGATGGCAAGAGAAAATGAAAATCTGCTTTATATTATACACCATCATGGCATCATAAACTAAATGCTATGTTAACTTTATACAACAGTTAGTCAGTTATGAAAGAAAATTCTAGAAAGGTTATGCTCTGTTTATTTTGTTTAAATGCTGTTCTTTATTTACGCAACAGTGAGGTAAAGAAATATCTGTGCCTGACATCTTACTTATCAGATATCTTATTTGTATTTGGCAAACCTGTCAGTAATTATTGTACATTGATGGTTTAATAATCAATTTCCTGCATGGGTGTGCAAGGTTTCAGGTTCTAAAAAGCACATTACCTATTTGGCCTTGCTTAGTGACCCAATTTTATTTCTTTGAGTTGGGTTTGCCATAAAACCATAAGTCTGATTATTTTGAAATATATTTCTCCATAATTGTTTGAACTACTCACATAATTATGAATTTAATTACAGAGTAATATAGTTCAAATGCAGTCAACCCAACAGGAAGAAGTTGTCCTTTCTCTAGTCCTGTCCTTCAATTCTTTTGGGTTCCAAAATGTAGTGTTCGAGCAGAATGCTCATGTCAGTATGTGATTGTCTTGGGACTTGGGCTCTTATTCTCCACTAAAGATGCTAGTTTATTACTCTATTATGGCTGTTCAACCTCCCTTTATCAAAAAGATAATTATTGGCTATTTGCAATTCTAGCTTCAATTGCTATAGATGGGTTTAATTTGTTTCACAGACACCATCTTCATACAGACTTTTTGGGCACACTGAGGTGGCTATCTACTTGTAAACCATTGAAATTATTAAATAAGCATCCAATTAACTAGGTAAAATTTGCATGTATAGCATTTTCCCAAGAGTAACCTTAATATTACTAAGATCAGGAAATAAGAAAGTAATGTCTGTATATACCATTGGCTTCAGTTTTGATACAAATTACTTGGTTAGAAAGGCATGCTAGGATTCTTGTTGGAGATATATATTATTTATATTAGATGCATAGTAAAATATAGAAGTTGTGCACTTGTGCACATAATAGATATTGTTACACTTCTCTTCCTGGTTTCTCTACAGGCAACCCTTCCCAATTCGACTGATGTAATTTGTAGACTGCATTATGCTACATGAACTAGTTGCATTGATGTTTTGTTATACAGCTGTTCAGCTTCCCGCACTTTCTTGCTTCCTACTTTTAATTAGCCAAGATATAGCAATGGTGCGTGCAATATTTGTTTTTAATGAAAATGTTTATGTTGTAGGCCCTTTTGGTCGGGGCCAGATGCAGAAGCCTTTTGAAAATGCGACTTTTGCACTTAAGGTTGGTGAGATTAGTGACATTGTTGATACTGATAGTGGCGTTCATATAATTAAGAGAACCGGTTGATATTGGAAGAATGGAAACTGACCATCCAAATTGTAATGCAGGCTACTATAAGTGAACCCTTTTAAAATCTTTGTAATCCATTTTCTTCTTTTTCCATCGCCAATATTATTGTTCTGTTGAAAGCCTAACTCACCGATGGAAACCTTTCTCTCTTTGTCTTGATTCAAATAATGTGCTGAAACTGTCTTTTGCTGCTGTTGGAGTTTGGTTTTTCTATGAAGATCATTGGCTGATATAACAAGAAGCTATTTCAACATCCCTGTTTAATGTTTATTGCGTGCACGTGATGGATTGATTTTCATGCTACTTTTGTATAATATTTTTTTGTAATGCAGTATTAGTATCTTTGTTACTGTGAGGCTAATGATTATTAGCAATTTCGTTACTAATTCTCTTAAGCATTATGACAATATGACATTTTAAAAAAATTGATAATTTAGTACTCCGTATAGAATTTGAATGCTGATGTATCTTAAATTGTGTTTGGTTGGAGACTTTTGTACTATACTATGAGATTTGATATTTATTATCATGTTTATTTGTTTACTTTTGTTATTGTCCTATTGAAAAAAAAAATCTTTGTCCATGTATTAAATATATAATGTTAATATATATACACATGTATGTGTATATGTGTCATTATATATTTTTATTCAGTTATTCATTTTATTATTTATTTATTTGGATTTAAATTTCTATTTACTAAGAAACAAATAGACCCTTTCTATTCAAATTCATTATCATTATTATTTTTTTTTGAATGCTACTGACTCTATTACAGTGTAGTATCTGTTCATAAACTACTTCCTCAACCTACTGAAGAACAAAGAGACAGCAACGCCTCCACTGAGGCTCGAACCCACCACCTCCCGTATACAGGGAAGGGTTTGATACTTAATACTTATCATTATTAAGTATTTGATTTTAATATTTGATCAAATGCTACCTTAGTTTATTGTTTGGTTTTTCTAAAGTTTCATTTAACTTAGATTTGATATGCAATTTATTGGGTATGAAGTGTCAGATACGTATTTGGTTTAGTAAGTTAAGTAACCGATTAGGGAGTAAACATATTGTAGGCTCCTTGAATGTCTTGTCACTAGTTTCCCTTCTCCGAGGCTATGAACGTTTTTGTACAATGACAATAATAATAAATTTTAATTATTTTTATTTTTATTATTATTTTTTTGGAACCTGAAGTCGGATTAACTTGCCGAGGACGAGCCTCGGATAGGCCTTGGTTGGGCACCAATCGAGGGCATGTCTCGACAATGGCCATTGGTCAGGCCATGACCATGACCATGGCAACTAGTCCCCTTGGCCATAACCACTGGCCGAGGATGGTCCTCGGCTCCCTTCTCTCTCTTTTTAAATTTAATTTTGTTTTGTTTTGTTTTTGTTTTTTGTTTTGTTTTTTTTTTGTTTTGTTTTTTTGTGTGTTTTTTTTGCTTGGTAATCGAGGCAAGCCATGAAATTCTGATTCGAATCGTCATAGGTTTAAGCTCGGGTATAGCCGTATAGGTGCGCCAAGGATGCCATCGAGCAAATCATCAAGTATTTCTCGATGGAATCTACTACTTGTTGGGTGTCATAGGGGTTGGACCCCATAGTCTCGTTAGAGTTGTAGCCAATAGTAAGCCCCTAACCAACACTTTCAGTGCTCTTGTAGTTAAGGGATCACTACATCTGTTGGGTGGGTGAGGTCTGATCTCCCACACCCTTAAGTATGATAATTTTTTTATTCTTTTTTGGGATGAGAATGGTCGAGGTAGGACATTGGATATTTTGATTTGTTAAGACTCAAATCCTTCAAAAGTCATTAAATAAATCCGAAACATATAAAATGTGGTTAATTCCACTGTGCCCCAAGCTATTAGGGCAAAAATCAGCGAATAAAGCCAGTTATCAACAATATTAATCTGAGCAGACCATGATTAACAATTACACAAACCCTATTGTGGATCTTCTATTTCTTAGTGGATGGATTTTATTTATTTATTTATTTTTTTTAATTTTTTTTACGTTGCGCGGGCTCTTCCTCCAACTCCTTGTCTCCTTCCTTATTGATCTGATTGTACTATCTTTTTCGAAGTGGATGGCTCGGGGCACTCACCCTTTTGCCACACATTTTTGAGTTGGTGGTGTTGTTGATGTCGTTGTTGCTACCCTGGGCGCTTCACCCCTTTGAATGTGTTCCTCTATTTGTCTATTTAGAACGTGACACTCGTCAATGACGTGGCCAACCTGTTGGTGGAACCGGCAGTATTTGGTTTGGTCTATCGTCAAGAAGATTTTCATGCATTTATCTAGAAATTGCACTATCTCCATCTCTTCAGCTTGGTCCAAGATTACACTAACCGGAAGGGTAAGTTGGGTTAAATGGCGCAACTGCGCAAGGAGACTAAAAGGGGTTTTCTTAAGAATTAATCTCTAGCTCCCTTCTTTGATGGAGCGAGCTAGTCACCTGATTAGTTGGACCCGTTTTCTAGGACTTACCTCCTAGCTTGTCTTCTTCCTCTTTTCTATTCTTCTTATCTGCCTCATATGCTTTTGCAAAACGATCGGCCATCCTCATTAACTCGTCGTAAGATTGAAGAAGTGGGTGTTAAAGTGCTTGTGAAAGTCCCCAGACCTAAGCGACTAGATGAACACTACATTAGTACCTTTAGGTCAAAGTCATATACGTTGTAGACCACTCTCTTCTACTTGCCCAAAAATCCCTTAGACTTTCCCCGAGCGCCTTACGGTGCAGTGGTGAGAAAAATGTTTCCTACGCTTAATATTGTTGAAGTATATTAGAAAGCTCTTGGATAACTTGGAAAAATTTTGGATTGACCCATCTAGAATTGTATTGAACTAATCTTGGGTCTACCATCCAAAGTAAACAAGAATGCCCTACACATGATCGCATCGGCTGCCCCAATCATCACCATAGTTTCCTTGTATCGCATCATCTGTGAGCGCGTGTTAGAGGTCCCGGTGTAGATCTTGATAGTTGGAAGCTTGAAATCTTTGGGAAGGGGCTTGTCCATTATCTTCGGGGTAAATAGTGTGACCATCTTTACCTCGGGTAGAAGCGACTTCCCCCTCGCCTTTATTTTCTTCTCGAGCTCCCCTATCTTCCTCTGTAGCCGCTCTACCACCACCTCCTGCATGTTTGGGGTTTACTTTTGTCTGGCAGACCGACGCGAAGCTGGTTCACTATATTCATCCACCCTTTCTGACAGTTGCGACCGCTCTCCCTCACTCATTGTCCTGGTTCTGTTTTCGTGCAGTCATTTGGTAGATGACCCCTCGGCCCTTAGTTGTGGCCCTAACCTCTCCCGGACCGACGTCTTCTCGCCCAAACGCTCTAGGACACACTTGGAATCGGTGAATTGTTTGGTCGACCACCGCAATTTGAACACCGTCATCATTTATTGTCGCAGGTTAGCCTTGGTGCTTAGCCCCTCTTCTTTGGGAGCGAGGTCGGCCGCCCGTTGTACGCGTCCCTCCTTGCTGCTGGGTTCTCTCCCGTCGCGGTGACATCAGCTCAACTTCATCTTGGGGTGGCGGCAGGGGAACTAGTGTTTGCACTCTTGCCACTAAATGGTCAGTGCCGCTGATGCTTGTTGAATGGCATGGACACTTGCCTGGAGGTCAACAGATGAAGTTGGTGTTCCGGCACGATTGTTGCTAAGTTGGAATAGGAGATCAAATGAGTTTGTCAATTGGGTGCGTCCACTAGCGTTGCCATTTGGGTTGAGGTTACGGGAACCATGAGCGTTGCTTGATCCAGATCGTGTCATTTCCTCAATTTTTTTTTTGAGAATGATGGATGTATGTGATAGCCTATTTGAAAGTTGATCTCAGACTCTCAATGAAAGCACCAATGACGGTAATAATGTTATGTTAGGAATATTTGTAAAAAGATTTTGATGGGCCAAAATGTACTTTTGTTGAAAAACTAGAATCCCTAAAATTTCATTTTATAAATGTATTAGTGTCTAGGAGTGGTATAGAAATCAAGTTAAATGTATGAATACTCAAAAATTACCAATAAGTTATATTGGAGCATTGGTTAAGGCTAAGCAATATTACCTAGAGGTGAAAGGTTTAAATCTCAAGCTATTTTATTTTTGAAGTAATTTAAACCAGATGGTTTCAGGAGAGTTAAAGTAGAGATGAGGTTTCAAGCAACAAAGATTATAGATTTCAAAGGAGATGAGACCTGGAAGATGATCTAAGATGCTACATGGCCAAGAACAATGAGTATGAGGTAAATTCTTCATCAACATCCAGTTCAAATTCGAGTGATAATGATGTTTTTGTTAATCCTATGGATTCAGTTTTGGAATAGATGAAGGACTTTAAAAATGTGAAAGCTACTAATTCTCAACTCAAAGAGCGCAATAGTTCTTTGATTCTTGAAAAAGATGAAATAAATGAGAAATTGCAAAATGCTCTATGTGATGTGAGAGACTTGAATGCTAAAGTTATTCGTCTTCAAGATGAGTTTAAATCAAGGGAAGTTCGAGAATACAATCTAAGCGTGGTTATAGTCACGTTTACTGATTCGTCCAAAATAATGGATAAAATGGTAAACATGCAAAAATCTTCTGGGAAACATCTATGAATGTCATCCCATGCTTGAGTGCTCCATATATCATCTATGATAATGAGATACCTCTTGCCCAACAACTTTTGGCGTAGTTGATTTGCTAGATAAGAGACATTTGGGTTGGTGTCATTAGAACCGAGAAGGTAACGGAGCATTTCTCCAAGATTGTGTTCTTGAGATACAGTCGTCCATGTTCGAATGTCAAAATGAATCATTGCGGCTTCATCATGGTAGACTTTTTGAGCTAAAGTAGTCTTGTCGATGCCTCCCATCCCTGTGATTGAGATGACTTCCAGGCACTGTTGCAAAAATCCTCGCCTAGACCGCCTAGGCGCCTAGGCGCTAGGCGCTCCTAGACCGAGGCGAATTGCTCCCTAGGCGTCCGCCTAGCGCCTAACTCGGCCGACTACGCCGAATTTGGCCGAGTTAACTCGCCCAACTCGGCAGAGTTAGCCGAGTTAACTCGAGCGAGTCGGCCTTGTTAATTTTATTATTATATTTATATATATTTAAATTTATTTATTTATATAAGTAAGAGAAGTAAGAGATATATATATAATATATATAATATAATATATGACAAAGACACACACACATGAATTAATTTTTTATTTTTATAGGTCGCCGCCTAGATACCGCCTAGGCGCCGCCTAGACCGCTTAGGCGCTAGGCGCTAGTCTACCGCCCGACTAGCGCCTAGTGCCTACTGCAACCATGCTTCCAGGTTACCCACAATCTACATTACCTATGAGGCACCAGTTTTGTAAGGGGAATATATAATTATTGCTCCATTATTACATGCAATTACTTCGGCTTCAACTACAAAAACTCTTTAATTTATTTGCTCCAGTACTTTCATTTCACACCAAAAAAGAAAAAAAAAATCCAAAGACTATTTACAATCAAGTGTGCTTGGAATCCTCTGGAGTGTGTCACAAAGGTTTTGATCCAATTTCTATATGGTAAATTTTGAATGTTTGTGGGTGTTCAGTAGAACTCTTAACGGTTGTTATGTCATGGACCCGAGTCCACCTTGCAAGGTGGATCCAGATCCATGTTCACAATTTCAAAATTCTATATTCACAATTTAGAACTCTATATTAAATAGTATAACACAGTATAGAAATTGTCAGTGTTTGTGTGTGTTCAGTAGAACTCTTCACTTAGATCAATTACTATCCAATGGGCTTAGAATTCCTTGGGGTTGCACACTTGAAGTTTTAGCCCAATTTCTAAATAAAGTGAATGATTATTATGTTCACAGTGCAATATAAACCCTGATCATGGTATAACAATTGATTAGATATAATACAAACTACTCCAACAAAAGTTGGATACATACAACATTGACATGTAGTACCCACATATATATTACATAATAAGAATGTAGCTCCGATAGATCCATACAAATTATAAAATTTGGTTTCATGTTTTTGTTGCTGAATCCGAGTAATGACCCCATGCCGTCCACGCTCAAATGTGTGATGCTCTATTCCTCTGAGCTTTCATCCTCAAAAATGGAAACCAAATAAGAAACATGAAGAGAATAAAGTTTTTTTTTTTTTGAAAACCAAAACCACACAAAACTTTTATATATGTCTCAAGTCATTACAAATAGCTTCAGAAATAAAAGAGGGAGCGGTATCAAACCAAAATCGACTCCCCAACGACAAACTAGCATTTCTCGCTAATAAGTGGGCCATTTGATTAGCAGAACGCTTCACAAAACACATATTAATATTTGAAAACAAGAGTAAAAGATTCCTAATATCACGCAAAATAAGATCATAAGGAGAGAAGCATTTTCAGTATGCAATTGGGTAACAATTTGTTGTGCATCCGTCTCAAGAATAATTCCATCATAAGCATGATCCTTCAACCAGCTCAACGCCTCCCGGATAGCCAAAGCCTCCCCTTCCTTTGGTTGCCTAGCTCCTCACCGTCCCACCGCACCAGCAGCAATGAAAGTACCCGTGGAACCGCGAAGCACCCAACCCATTCCAAGCATATTCGCGTCCTCTCGGATGGCTGCATCCACATTTAATTTCAACAAGTCAGCACTAGGCGCCGACCACAGAACCACCCCACTCTCTCGCTGAAGAGAATAAACTTTAATTTGAAGAATATACTTCATTGAATCATAAGGCTCAAAATATAGGTTGCAAAATCCACAAATTAAATTATAAAATATTACCTTCAAGGAAGAGTACAATAATCACGTATAACAAGTTTAGTGTATCCAAGGTACTCCAATTGCTCTTCATGAATTTCTTTAGCAGAAGTAACAAGGGAAGAGTTACATCGAGTCAACTCAATTAATTGCAACGTTGTAATATCAGCAAATCCAATAGGAAACTTTTTCAATTTCCTACAGAAATCAAGTATTAGGCATTCAAGAACTGGAAAATAAGCACTCCAATGCTCAAAATCTAACACTGCAATTTTCAAGTACTTTAATTTGCAAAATCCATTCTCCGTTGTTTTCCACTCCGAGCCACAAAAAGCTTTATGTTTCAATTTTAGAGCCTCAAGGTTGGGCAATGTGGCAATAATAGCCATATCATCCCATGGAAGGCAAGTTCCTTGAAGTGTCAACTTCTTGAGGTTTGATGGAAAAGATGTTGGAAGTCGAAAGGTATCTTGAAAATTAATTTTTTGTGGTACATTAATCTTCAAGTTCTCCAATTGACGCAAATTGCCAAGATCATTGAGCCAAAGCTGAGACTTTGAAGCAGAGTTGATGTGAATGTAAATCCCGAGTTTCTTCACATATGGAATTTTTATGAAGTTTCCCATACTATGCCAACAACGTTGAGAACATAGATATAAGCAAGAGATATTTTGCAGTTTATAATGAGTCCACTTTGGAAGATAAACTGATGACTTACTGAACTTAACATTCTTTAGTTGTCGCAAATCGTCCAGAATATTAACTGGTGACTTCCAAACCTCCCCTGAAGAATTAGGTCCACTGGTTTCAACAATGAAGGTCTGCAAACTTTGAAGATTAGACCATTTGTAATCTTTAAGGGGAGCATTAGTTCTCAGGGCTAAGTATCTCAAAGAAACAAGATTTACTATTTCACTTGGTATGTCAACCAAATCATATAGACTTAAGTCCAACACCCTCAACAATTTAGGATAGGAAGGAAATGTTTGGGATGAGTAATTGGCCAATAATCCAAAAGCCTTAGGGAAATATAGAATTGAACGAAATTCCTGATGGGATGTACGAGAAATACTTATAGGAGAATCCAAATGGATGGATTGATTGCTGATCCAACGGCAAGCTTTATTTTCATTTATAACATCCAAAAGGTTTTCCCTCCGTGCTTCTTCCAAGCAAAAGTTATGCAACAGGTCATGGAGCTTACAATACTTGATTTTTCCATCACAACTCCACTTAACAATTTGAACTAGACCTCTATCTACAAGATCTTGCAAGTAAGTCTCGCCTATTTTTTCCATCATGATTTCACCTCTCTCTAACTTTAAGAATCCTTCGACAACCCAAAGCATAATCAATTTTTTCACACAAATCATGCTATCTTCTGGAAAAACACCAAAATATAGGAAACAAACTTTCAAGTGCAATGGTAAGTGGCCATAACTTAGTGAAAGTATTTTTGAACATTTTTCTTCTTGATGTGTGTTAAGAAATGAATTCAAATTTTCAGCAATACTCTCCCACTGGGTTGGTGATGGCTCATTGAATGAGGTGAGAAGCCCAGCAACCACAATAATTGTTAGAGGTAATCCTTGACATTTTTCAACAATACCTCTACCAATTGTCTCAAATTCAATGGAGAAATTTTTTTCCTCAAATACTTTCTTGTAAAATAAACTCCAACTTTCATGAGGATTTAAGAACCGCATGTAATGAAGGTTATTGTTACCTGAGCCTGCAGAATAGTCAGCTACTTGTTTGAGCCGTGTAGTCAACAATATTCGACTTCCATTGAAATCTTCTGGAAAACATCTATGGATCTCATCCCATGCATTGGTTTCCCATATATCATCCATAACAATTAGGTACCTCTGACCCATCAACTTTTGACGTAGTTGATTTGTAAGATGATTGTTGTCTACTCCATTGGTAACATCAGAACCGAGAAGGCCAATGAGCATTTCTCTAAGGTTATACTGCTGAGATACTGTAGCCCATGCTCGGACATCAAAATAACTAACAATTGCTGCATCTTCATAGACTTTTTTAATTAAAGTAGTCTTGCCGATGCCTCCCATCCCCACAACTGAGATGACTTGTAGTTGTTTCGATACTGAAGTAGTGAGCTTGCGCACTATGGTATCAAATTGATCGTCACATCCTACCATTACATTATTCTGGGCAGGCTCTGAAGAACGTTTAGAGAAACTACCAACTTTGATATTCTCTATTCTCTTTCTTCTTTGCGGCTCTGCCCCAGAATGGTTGTTTTTGCTCTCAATCTGAATCCTCCCTTCAATTGATGTAATATTTTGGTTTATTTGTTTCAAGGTCTGATAAAGACTCTCTGCCTTCTCAGGAGGTATAATTATGCTGTTTTTGCTCATAATGAGATTTTGTATTTCTGATTCGATCTTGTCTTCTGCATCACGAGCCACCCCTCCGATCTCTGACTCCAAGGCTCTCCTTATTGTCATCTTGCTGATGTTGTTGTTGCGAGAATCCTCCAAAAAGGCTTGCAAATTTCGAATCTTGTTACGCAAAGATTCGATCATTACTATCTCACGATGTCCACTAAAAAAGTAAATCTGATAAGAACGCTCTAGAATATTCAGTAGAGAAGTGATAAGAACGAAATCCATTATATTGAAGATATATGGATTATCAGGGTTGACCAAAATAAAATGTATGCTTCAGAATCTCATATTCTTTGATCAATAGTTCACTTAGCTTTGAGGCATCATAATTTGATGATGGAGGAGTGTGTGTGAACAAAACTGCAAGTCTTCTTCCAATATTGAAGTCCACCGACAGTATGGACACACGTAAAGAGGGATCTACTGTAAAACAAAATATCTATGAAACATATATATAATTTCTACATACAATTCCTTTAATTTTATAATTAATGCAATAAAAATAAAATTAACTAAATATAAATTCATAACTATCTAGAAATATGTTTAAATGCATCATATATTTATGCACTATAGTAATACACATAAATACAGATTAATAAATATTATATATACATATAATATAATAAATTATATCTAATGGGGTAACTCGAGTGACAAGTCAACTCTCTTTGTGGGGAAGAATTTTGGGAGAATCTAGGTTCGATTCCCACAAGTGATGATTTCCCATGGACTCTTGTGCCTCTCGGAGCGAATGTAGACCCGAACCATTAAATAGACGAAAGACCCGATAATTTACCAAAAAATAATATAACACATTATTATATTCGATTATAATCTAGATCTACCTATATAAAATTTAAAATTTACCGACAGGAGGTAAAGACGGATCAAACAATTTTAAATGATAACGTACAGTGGTTGCCTGGAAAAGTGGCGGATGCATCATGTTTTACTGTGCAAAGGAAATAAAGACAAAAGTTTATTAGTTATATATTATGTCGATTATTCATACGCGTAACATTATTTATTTGATTAATTTTCACAGTATAACAACCATGGTTGCAGTAAGCGCTAGTCAGATAGTAGACTAGTGCCTAGTGTCTAGCGCCTAGGTGGTCTAGGCGGCCATCTATAAAAACAAAAAAATAACTCATATGTGTGGTGTATGTCATATTATATATATAGAGGGTTGTTCATATGGAGCCTGGTCATTAGGTGTGGATGTGCGGCCTATTTTCAACCATTAGATTAGATCAAGTCATCAAATTAACGCGCAACATATATATATATATATATATATATATATATATATATATATATATATATATATATATGTTACAAAACACACCATTCTACGTACTAAAATACACCAGAGGACCGATAAAACACATCATTCCACACTATAACCAAAGGCACCTATTCACTTAAAGTTCATCAGTATACATGATAAAACGCATCATTTTATGTATTAAAATGTACCACAACATGCCTCATGTCATATTATAAGCATACACTATTTACACATTAGAAAGCATGTGCTAAAATATGCATCATTCTACATATTAAAATACACCACAACTTGTGTTAAAATGCACAATTCCACTTATTGAAAATCTTTTTTTCCAGATTATAAACATGCACTATTACACTTATTAAAAAATATGTGTTAAAATACACATCATTAAAATGCACTAAATGACGGATTTAAACACACCATTCCACAACACACTTATTAAAAACACGTGTTAATACACACACCATTTTACGTATTAAAATGCACCAGAGGACGTATTAAAACACATCATTCCACAACACAGTTACACACCATTCTACGTATGAAAATGCATCAGCGAATAGATTAAAACACACCATTCAACAACACAGTTAATGCACCAACATACGTAATAAAACGCACCACAACATGTATTAAAACGCACCATTTCAATTCACGTAATATAAATACTAAAATTACCATAATAACCCACTTAAACATACGCAAATTACAGTTGGATTAATGAAATTGGACGAAGCAAATAAGGCCGCATGATCGCACAGGAGCAACAGGCCGCATATGAATAGAAATCGCGCGCACACACACACACACACACACACACACACACACACACACACATATATATATATATATATATATATATATATATATATATATATATATATATATATATATATCTTACTTCTCTTATTTATATAAATAAATAAACTTAAATATATATAAATATAATAAAAAATTAACAAGGCTCACTCACCCGAGTTAACTCGGCTAACTTTGTTGAGTTGAACGAGTTAACTCGGCCGAATTCGACTGGTTCAGTCGCCAACTCGGCCCAGTCGGCCGAGTTAGGCATTAGGCGGCCGCTTAGGAGGAGCAATTCGCCTTGGTCTAAGGGCGCTTAGCGCCTTGACGATCTAAGCGGTCAATTTTTGCAACAGTAATAGCAAGTGGTATGTCAGTAACAATGAGAACATGTACTTTGGAGTAAGTTTACAATGAACGAGATACAAGATAATATGAAAACTAAATAAGAGACATGAGAATAAACTCTGAAGAAAACACTTCTTTGAATTATATATAGGTTTCAAATTAAAATTCACAACTAAAATTATAAGATATTACCTTTTAAGGAAAAATGCAATAATCACGAATTCAAGGCACTCTAATTGCTGTTCATGAATTGTTTAGTGAAATTAACAAGGAAAGAGTTACTTTGAGTCAACTCAATTAACTATAATATTTTTTTTGTTTGTTTGAAGAATATGTGAATGTTCCTAAAAATAAACACATATGATATTTTTTTTTTCAATTGTGGACAATAAACATCTATTTCAAGCTTAGTACATACATCTATTGTAATTAGAAAAAAAAAAAAAAAAAAAAGGCGTCTATTCCTATGAACAATCGCCTATTTTTCTATTTAAAGAAAAGATACGGAGGAATCATTAGCTTTAATATATTACTCAAATAGCTACTTATAAATTAAAGAATTTTCAAAATTTAATAATATCCCAATATAATCTAACACATTCAACAATCAATCATCAACATGTCAATTAATCCAACAATCCCAATATAAATGTTATAATCCAACAAAATTAACATCTCAAACATCTCAATTTCTAACTACACTATCCAACACAATGAACCATATAAACCACATCTCAAATAAATATAGGAGGCCTTGTTGCTGAATGCCATTTTGACCAAAAATAAGTTATTTTAACTACTTTAATGGTTTGACCTATTCAAATAAAATTGTCTAGTATTTATTGACCTGGGGTGGGAATAGAGAATAATGAGCATAGCATCTAGGGGTGGGCGTTTCGATCTTTGGTTCGATTTTTTTCGATTTCGATTTTTCGATTTTAAAAAATTAAACCATTCGATTATTTAACATTAGAGTTTGGTTCGGTTTCGGTTCGATTTAAGACACCCGAATTACAACATTTCCTAGGCGACAAGGAACGAGATACAAGATAATATATGAAAACTAAATAAGAGACATGAAGAGAATAAACTCTGAAGAAAACACTTTTTTGAATCATAGGTTTCACAACTAAAATTATACTCTCCCTGTCTCATTTTACCTGTCCTATTTACTATTCATTGGTGATTGGTCAAACCAACTCTTTCTTTATTTTCTTTAGTAATTTTTTATTATTTTTAAATTTAATTTTTTTTTTTGTTTAAGAGTACTTTTAATGTAGTTTCTAAATATATAAATTTTATATATTAATGTTAAACTTAATATTATGAAAAATTCGATTAAAAATAAATTCAGTCAAACCTCATTAAACGGACCAGACAACCAAAATGGGACGGGAGGTAGTAAGTTATTACCTTTTAAGGAGAAGTACAATAATCACGAATAACAAATTTAATGTATCCAAGGCACTCCAATTGCTCTTCATGAATTTGTTTAGTGGAATTAACAAGGGAAGAGTTACATTGAGTTAACTCAATTAACTATAATATTTTTTTTTGTTTGAACAACATGTGTATATTCCTAAAAATAAACACATAATATTTTTTTTTTATTTTTTTTAATTGTAGACAATAAACATCTATTTCAAGCGTAGTACATACGCAAATTTTATCGTGGACCATGGATCACCTGGTCCAAGTGACAAAACGACGTCGTTTTGATTAATGAAAACAGATGGATGAAACTACCTTCATTCCGCGCAACTGCAGTTCCCTTTCAACAGAACTGCAGTATTAGTTCAACACAACTGCAGTTCCAGACGGATGAAACAACCTCCGACAACTGCAATATCAGTTCAACACAACTGTAGAATCAGGGTCGGATTTTGGGCTGTGCAAGCAGCCCAACAGCACAAGGCCTCAAATTTTAGAGGGTCCGATATTTAATTTTTACCTAATTAGTTAAGAAATTAAAAAACAATAAATTTGTAATTAGTCTTTAAAGATTTCAATGGAGAAATGGTATAAATGTTTGTTTATAATATTTTATATTGGAGATCAAGGGTTCGAATCTTGATCTTTTCACAAACTTTTCTTTTTTTTTAGTAAACCTTTTGCCTTCCTCCTTTTTTTTTTTTTTTTTTTTTTTTTTTTTTTTTTTAATCCTTTTGCCTTTCTCTTTGCACACACCAACATTTTATCACCTTATTATTATTATTATTAGAAAAAAACCTTTTTTTTTAGTAAACCATTTGCCTTCTTTTTTCTTTTTTTTTTTTTTTTAATAACCCTTTTGCCTTTCTCTTTGCACACAACATTCTATCACCTTATTGGTATTATTATTATTAGAAAAAATTATGATATTGATTTTAAAAATTGCGCTTTTAGTAGGGCCTCATTTATTTATCAGAACGTGGCCACCAAAATAAAAAAACCGGCCCTGTGTAGAATCATTTGAGATGAATGTGTAGTAACAGTTACGGACACAACTGCAGTATCAATTCAACACAATTGAAATATCAATTCAACACAACTGTAGTATCATTTGAGATTAACTGTAACATCAATTACGAAGATTATTTACGGGAACCTTTCTCCCACTTATTAAAACACGTCGTTTTGTGACCTTGGTCCTGTTGTGGGCACGAGAATCAATAATTGGCTTTTAAATATTTTAGAATAATTAGTTTGATTAATTAATTAAGAAGATAATCTTAAAATTATTTTATATTTAGTTTGTTAGAATTATATTAATTTTCATATTTATCTTAGTTTGTTGGTTAGAATTAGTTTATCATATATTTAATATATTTAATAATTATCTCATTCATGTGGTTGTAATCAGCTTGTTAATTGTTATTTAAGGCCATTACATGACAAATGAAATATAGATTTGAGATGAATTTTTGAGTTAGAAAACTGAATTTTTCTGGAACTCGAGAAAGTTCGACCATGATCAAGTCATTGTGATCTGACTCCTAGCCTAATAAACATTTCTAAAATATTATTTTTAATTAGAATGTGAAGAGAATATCGGGCCAACCAGGTTCGCATCAGGTCCACAATGCATTGTGGACCGCGCCGCGGTCCACGGTATAAGAAATGTAGTACATACATCTTTTTTGAGTACTATTGACTCTGTTACAATGTAATATTTGTTCATAGATACTTTCTCAACCAAATGAAGCACAAAGAGCAAACATTGCCTCCACTGAAGTTCGAACTCACCCCCTTCCATGTGGGGGTGTAACTGGGTGCCACTAGACAACACTAATTCTAATTAGAAAAAAAAACAATAGGCTCTATTCCTATGAACAAACGCCTATATTTTTTTTTAAAAATAAATAAATAAATAAATAATACGGAGTAATAATTAGCCTTAATATATTACTCAAATAGCTACTTATATAGTAAATTAATATGACAAAATCCAATAGTTAATTCTACAATAACCATCCCATCAACCAATACCAGTCGTTATACCATGGACCATGGGTCATGGCTTATACGGCAGTTGTGTTGAACTGATACTACAGTTATGTTGAACTGATACTACAGTTGTGTTGAAATGATATTGCAGTTGTGTTGAAAGAAAACTACAGTTACGCGAAACAAAGGCCGTTTTATCCGTCTGGAACTACAGTTGTGATGAACGGATACTACAGTTGTGTTGAACGGATGAACGACCTCGCACAACTACAGTTCCCTTTCAACACAACTGCAGTATCTGTTCAACACAACTGCAGTATCAGTTCAACATAGTACAACTGCAGTATCAACCATGACCATGGTCCACAATGCCATGACCATGATCCACAATGCATCGTGGACCATGTTCCACAGTATAATTTGCGCAATACACACTCAACAATCAATCCCAATAAAATCTAACACATTCAACAATCAATCATCATCATCTCAATTAAATGTTATAATCCAACAAAATTAACATCTCAAATATTTTTTTTAAAAAAAATCTCAAATAAATATAGGCCTTGTTGCTGAATGACATTTTGACCAAAAATAAGTTATTTTAACTACTTTAATGGTTTGACCTATTCAAACAAAATTGTCTAGTATTTATGGACATGGGGTGGGGAACAGAGAATAATGATCATAGGATCATATGGCATTCATCTACAATATATTGCTCTACTTTCTTGTTTAATCTGCAATACACACTTGTAAAATTCTTACATATAAAATTCTAAAGTTACATAATTTAAAACAAAATTCTTGACATAACATCTTGAAAATTTTGCCCTTCTTCAGGCAGCTCATAGGTCTTAATATGATATTCCTTATTGTTTCAATGACACAGATTAAAGACTTCTATTATTGTATTATTGTATTATTGTATTATCAAAGTCAGAACATACATTACAAGGATAATAACATATATATTTGATTATTATTTCAACTTAGAATAAACAATAACGACTTCCTATCTACTACCATACTATTTCTTTTCTTATAATAAAAATACACATCATTACACATTTACACCTTATTTACTATCTATCTACTGTACTAATCTACATCTACAATCTTAATCTTAATCTTAATCTCTTATCTCTTATATCTTATCTCTTATCTCTTAATATAAGAGCCAATAATGTTAGGGTTCTTACGGGAAGAAAAAAATGTTGGTGTAATTATTTACTTAAACGAATGGTTAATATTATTTTTGGTTTTAGTAATTTTTTTTTTATGATTTTCCTTCTTTACCATCTATTATATTATTTTCTTTCCTTAAATAGCCCACATTCCGTTAACTTTTAACTTTAGTAATGAAATATTCTGTTAACTTTTAACTTACCCATTAATTTCTATAAGAAAGATCTTATGTTCAAAACTCATCCTAATCAGAGTTAGTATAATTGTTAAACATATACTAAGAATATGTTAGAGTATATTATTGAAAATTAACTACTCATTCTATTACTCTTACAGCACGTTTGGTTCACGGAATGAATTTTGAGGTAATAGGAATGCTATTCCATAAGGAATGGATTAGGCAAGGAATAGAATAGTAATTGTATTCTATTGTTTGGTTTGCGGAAGGAATGGACTTTAGGAATTATATTACAGTGTTTGGTTGGTTTAAGGAATAGAAATGAAATATGTTTTAAAAGACAAAAATACCCTCATAAAATATGTAATAATAATAATAATATGTAATAGTAATAACAATAAAAATAAAAATAAAAAAAAAAATAATAATAATAATAATAATAATAATTGATGTAATAATATAATGTCTTACCATTATTATTATTATTATTATTATTATTATTATTATTATTATTATTATTTATAATAATAATGGTATTAGTCAAAGCAAGAAGAAGTCTAGCAAGAAAGTAGGAAGTGCTACGGGAAGTTATAACTGCTCAAAAAGACATTATTTAAAGGCTCGGGAAGATCAAGCAAAGGGCCCATACTCATTCTCTTCTACATATAATCTCTCCTTACCTTTTCCTTCTTCTTAAATAGTCATGTACATGTACCTGCAACAAATATAGTGGATTTCGGCTTGACTTAGCCCAAAAAGGCTCGTGGTTTTCACCTTTTTGGTTTCCACGTTAAATATCTTTGTGTCATTATTTATTGATTCTCTGCAATCATTCACCTTATTATAATTCTTCCTTTATTTATTGGATTTAATGATTCGGACCACCCCGGGTTAATTAAATCCATCAATAATAATAATAATAATAATAATAATAATAATAATAATAATAATAATAATAATAATAATAATCTTGAAGAAAAACGCGGTAAACACACTCACCCCAGTGGCTAATGCGTGGATTTTGCGAGACAATCAACAAATTTAGTTAATGTGATTTAGTGTTTGAGGGGCATCACTTCACGTAGGAGATGTTTAGAGGGACATCTGAGTGGGTTGAAGAAAAATTAGATAGGATTATATATGGTTACGAAGGCCTAGTTAGATATGTATGGAGAGGCTAAAGCAACGTCCATTGAAGCCCATTTTAGTGATCATTTGGCTCTTGAGCTCAAATCAATATACCTACTATCACCATGGAAACTATTTAAGTTTGAAAATGTATTATTACACGAAAACCAATGCAGAGATATTGTTAATCATAGTTGAAGACGCGTATTAAAGTATGTGGCAAAACATTATGGATATAGGGTAGGAATTTTTTTAAGGGGATTTCTATAAAAAGCTTTGAACCTTTAAGGGTTTTTCATTAAATATATTTTATGATATAAAATTTGTGTAATTTGGTTAATGGTTAACTGAATTAATTAATTGAATCAGCACTCATACTTACAAATTACAATCATTAACTTGAAGAAACAAAGCCAAGGGCCTTGTGGTCCAGTGGCATCAAACCCTTCCCTGTATACGGGAGGTAGTTTATGAACAGATACTACATTGTAATAGGGTCAGTAGTATTCAAAAAAAAAAAAAACTTGAAGAAACAAATTAAATGAAAATGCTTAAAATTCGCTTGACATTCGAGGCATTCAAGATTTCACTATGGTCTAGCAAAAGTGTAAAACAAAATAATTTTAGTACAGAATGGGATATAAATTCAGGTCAATTACCATATACCACCTTGTTTTTTTTTTTTTTTTTTTTTTTTTTTTTTGAAAACATATACCACCTTGTTAAATAAAGAACAATGTGGGAGAACTCAAGCCTACTACCCTGTACCACATTATTTATATTGCTATAAAGTTACTTCGCCAAGTGGGTTTTTGCTCTAAATGAGTGTAATGTCGTAGAATTTAGAATGGTTTTGTTACGCAAAGTAGTGAAACATGAACAACACGTTTGGTTCACGGAATGAATTTTGAGGTAATAGGAATGCTATTCCATAAGGAATGGAATAGGCAAGGAATATAATAGAGCAAATTAATGATAAGATGTATAATTATAATGTGTTTTCTATTTGAATTATTTTATCAAATTAATTATATTTTATATAGAGTTATGAATATTTTTATAAAGTTTTGATGTGTTTTATTTTCCGCCTATATCAGACAATATTTATAATGTATTTTGTAATTTAAGAATTTATTCATATTTGATATTTGGACCTTGTGGCACTTGGTTTATACTCCCACGTGGAAAATACGACTGTTGATGACTCTTTGTGCTTCAATACAAATGCGAACCGTTCCTGAGAATACAAATGCGAACCAAACAACATAATAGGTTATTACTGGGAATGCTATGCCATTCCCTACCTATTCCGCCGTGAACCAAACAGCCCAGAAGTGTTATGTATACATCCTTACAAATCCTCAAGGCCTAATGTAATGAGTCCAAGTTTCTACCATAGTTTTTGAGGCATCTTGGGAAATTAAGTGTTCAACATTTGTGATGAATTTATACAAATAAGGTCTCTTCCATAATGGCTTAATCATATGAAAATCATTCTAATTCTAAAAATGTCCTAGACCAACCTCAATGGGAAAACCTAGGTGTAATGTGCTCTATAAAGTTATAGTTTCCTTGATGGAGTTTTCATTCACGCTGCATGCTATCCTTATTAAAGTATAAATTTGGTGATGAGAAAAAAAAAAAAAAAAACCTACCCATGTGAGCCTATGTTATGGTGCCATCACTTTTGAGAGCGTGATTTAAGTCCTACATGACTAGTGGCAACACCATTATATAAAGTAATTTTCATACCACCTCGTTTACATCGTCTACGTGAAAAACTTAAAACCTTTACTGTAAAGATCCTTCCTCAATGAGGTTTTTGATCTCTTTTAGTGTATTTTTCATAGAATTCTGAATGCTCAAAATGATGTTTTGTTATGCATGCGAAGTCTGAACCAAAGAAGTGAAACATGCCGTGTTAAGCATGCATCCTGACAAATCCCTGTAGAATCTGATTCTAGAAAATCACAAAGAAAATGGAAAATACAACAAATAATAATAATAGAAATAATCCACGAAGGATTAAAATACAATCAGGAAATAAAACCGCACGAGGTTGAATAAACCTAGAAGTTGATGGCGTTAACTGTATGAACTTGGGGTGGTTGGAAGCACGAGTCATGTTGCCATTGTCCTTAAAACCTTATTTACCGCCTCCCGGGGTGCGTTGCGACCTAGGTTTCTCAGTATAAAACGTACTACGACTCCTGCGTTTGAGCACACAAACTTGGAGCCCGACAAACTAAAACGTTGGATGAAATGCAAATGGCTTGAAGGAATAGATAGATGAGCAGAGTTTTGAGGAGCAAAAGTGTTTCGTAGGGTGTGCTTTGTGATGCTTATATCAAATCTGGCATTTAATTCCCAAGTGTAACCTCCCTCCACTAGCAACCCATTTACAGATCTAGTAATGCCAAGAGTCACTTCTATTAACAGATCTAGTAGGTGAAAGGTCGCAGTTGAGAGGTCACTGGAGACATTAGAGCTGCTGCGAGACATCGCGAGAGATCTCATGTGGCATAACTTAGCCCGCAAAGCCTTTCCAGACAACAACATCGCGAGAGATCTCATGTGGCATAACTTAGCCCGCAAAGCCTTTCCAGACAACATTCGTGCCTTTTCAGGCTCAGTTTGGGATTTGATTTGCACAGTCTCTACGCGCGAGAGAGCATCTATGCTATACAAGTTACTTAGTCATAAAATGACTCTTGTATATATAGTGGGGCAAATGTTAATTCCCAACCAATATGGGACGAAAGCTACATAAGCTTCTTTTTCCACCCAAATTCCATCTTAAATGGGCATACTTTGAGAGCCAATTTCTCATTCACCCATTATCCATTTTGAGTGTATAATATATCGATCTCTTCGTCTAACTACAAAGAACCTGAATCCACTTTGAACCGACCCAAATTGAAAGTGGACCCCACATATATTTATACCACAAAATGACCACTTAAAATGCCATTTTTAGTGCAATTTTCCAACAATCCCCAATGCCGGCAAATGTAATGAATCTAGGTTATATCCATAGCTTTTGAGAAATCTTGAGAAATGAAGTGGTGTGCTTTTGTATTGAAGTTTACAAATAAGGTGTCTTCGAAAAGGGCTCAATCGTATGCAAATATTCTAATTCTAAAGAATCCCTGACCAACCCCATTGGGAAAACATTGAATTGGCTGATTTCCTATGCAATATAATGGGTCCTATAAAGTTATAGCTTCACCGATGAAGTTTTCACTCAAGTTGATGTCCTTATTAAAGTGTAATGAGCGTGATTTAATTAATTCCAACGGCTAATAGTAGCACCATTATACAAAGTGCTTTTCTGTACCACCACGTTTACATCATTCCGTGAGCAAAACTTCAAACTTTTGCCATAATAATGTTGCTTCCCCAATGAGGTTTTAGCTCTCTTTATGTGTATTGAGTTGGTCTCATGGGGTTGAGTTACAAGTCTAGAGGGAAGGGGTGTATAGACTTGTAAAATTTTTAAACTTTTTTTGGAAACTTTAAATCCAAGAAAACTTGAACTTATATGATAAGAAGTTTTTAAACAAAATACGCAGTACAAAATGTTGTTGGAAAATATGTAGTCAACGGAGGTTGGCAAACTTTCTTGCCGTAGATGTTATAAAACTAACACACGGGCATAAAATTACCGTTGGTGAGACTCAATCCCTGGTCTCTTCTCCCAATCTTCACCCTGACCAATTGAGCCTCGTTTCCTTTTTTTAATTTCTTGCACGTATTTGATCTTGTAAATTCTTAGATTTGGTTGGTTAATACTTGAATGTAAATGCTTAGAAGTAGAGATAGTGAGAGAGAGATTTTTATAGTGGTTCAGCCAAACCAATTAACCTACTTTGCTCTTCTCCTAAAACTCCTAGAATGATTGCACTATAACACTTTAGTACAATAAGGAGCACATGAGCCTTGATCACAAAGTCGGCCTCAAGTTTAAGGTTTTTCACAAGTATAACCTACTTGTTACTCTGCCTCTTTCTACTTCTCCAAGTAGACAGTGTTGGTTGATCACAAATGTTGTGTTGAATCTCCAACTTGATGTAGACTTGGCTTAAAATCTTCTTGATGATTGCCACAGTCTTGAGCTTGATTTGGAAGTTTTAACTCTTGAGTTTCTCTCTCACTTGTCAAGGGTTTGATTGCTTGTATGCTTGTGAGTTCTCTTAGCACTTGAAAAATTAACCAGCACCTCATTTAGCTTTTGATGGAGGAATTTATAGACCCATTTGAATATGTATGTTGGAGGGAACATTGGAACAAACTAAAATGTCTACTGCCCTTCATGTATTGACCACTGTGTAATGTGTATGTAGCTTTTGCTCAAATTTTCAATCGTTGTCTCTACTTTTCGTGTCTTTTTTTTTTTCTTTCTTTCTTTCTGTACAACACCTTTTGTCTTGACTTTTTGGGAAATCTTTCTTGGAAAATTATCTCGGACTCCTTTTCCTTTAGTAACACTCCTTGTGCAATATATGACTCGAAAGTTTTATTTGTTCAGAGAATGTCCGAACAGTTGATCCGTAAAGTTACCTTGACTTCTTGTAGGTAATTTTCCGTATCATTATTCCCTAGTAACATTTTAAATTTGGTTTTTCTTGAGTCAATCCTTTACTTTCTGGAAGTGTTAACTATTCGCTTAGTTAACTTTCTGTTCCCTAACTTTCCGGTCAAGGTTAGCCCTTCCATTATTTGACCATTTAACCTTCCAGTTTTCAACTCTTCGTCTTCAAAGTAATCAACTTTCCGGTCTTCAATCTTCAACTTGTTGAATCTTCAGCTTTCTGATCATGACTTCTCGAAAATGACTTTTCAGAAGTTACTATTCTGACCTTCCGAGACTTAACTATCTTGAGGTTACTTTTCAAACTTAGTTTACTTTTCAATTTTTAACTTTCCGTTTAGTAAAGTTCATCGAATAAGTGAATTGAACCTTTCGGATTTACAAAGGAAAATTCCCTAGCTAAGACTAAAAAATAAAAATAATTAGAGACCTAACTTTTGTAACTTGTTTGGTATCATCAAAAATTTATCTGACACTTGTTCCTAACAATTTCCCCATTTTTCATAATGTCAAAACTTATACTCTTTCAATTATGACTTATTTTGAGACTATTTAAAACCTTTGATTTTTCATTATATCTCAGCACATAATTAACTTTGAGTTTCACAAATTTAAAACTCATAATGCAGCTAAATCAAGTAAACTACATGCAAAATAGAACTGAATTTTCACTCATCAACAAAGAATTACAAATTACAATCAGTTAATAAGCAAAATTTAAATGAAGCATGACAGGAAGTAAATAAATATTATTACAATATATTATATTATTGAAATAAGCTTTCTTCCTCCTTCCTTAGGTTGTCCACAACCTCATTTATCCTTCTCCTTAGGCTGTACATCGCTTTGAACACCATATGGTTCATAAGATCTTGTACATCCCAAACAATATAATCAATGCGTCAATATTGTTAATATTTCAATTCTATCAACACTTCACTACAACCGTTATCAACACATGTAACTATCGTTTAGTACTTCAACATTAATGAATTCAAGATTGTATGCACACTACACCAAACTTTATCAATACACATAACTATCAACACTACTAAATTAATCAATAAACACATATAATATAATATCAACACATCAATAAAACTAACTAAATAAGAATGCATTCATTTAACACTCCATCATAATTATCCATCAACACAATATATTAATACGATACCGCTAACTATGTAAATCAATATGTTTACGTACATAAATATTATAAGCACGGCCTCACTAATAGAATTGACCAAAAAATGCAACAATACACTTCTTTAGTTACAATTAAAGACGTGTGAATTTAACAAACTTTATGCATCTTTACTTAACTAGTAAAGACGCCTGCTTTTTTTATTCGTGGATTATACACTTCTTTACAGAAGTGTAATATTGTGTATTAAAAATATTTTTTTTAAAAAAAAATTACTACACCTCTTGAGCAAGACTTGTATAGTGAAGTTAAGGGTGTGTTTGGAAGCCCGGAAAATGATTTCCGGAAATCATTTTTCGGGCTTTGGGTGTTTGGCAAGCATGGGAAAACCCAGTCAACGGAAAATGATTTCCGTTGACTGGGGAAAACAAAGCCATTTTGGTGGAAAATGACTTCCGCCAAATTTGGGCTGAAGTCATTTTCCGCCACAAAGGTCGTGCACAGTTTTGGGCGGAAGTCATTTTCCGCCACAAAGCCGTCCCTCTCTTAGTCTGGCGGACTGGTTTCCGCCGGAAACCGGTCCGTCGGCGATCTGCTCTGGTTTCCAGTGGTTTCTGGTGGAAACCAAAGCAGCGATGCTGCATTATTTTTTTTATTTAATTTTATTTTACATTTATTGAGTTATTTATTTATTTTATTTATAATAAATATTATTAGTTTATATATTATATATTTTAAATAAAATAATAATCAGAAAACATTTTACAGAACTCATTTTCCTGCTTTTCAAAGACACCCTAAATTAAAATCTTGCAGGAAATTTTCAAAGTCATTTGCTTCTCCATTGTTAGCTTGCTTCTTCATTCCTTGGTTTAGCTTCTTCGACCATCTTCATCTTTTTCAGCGGCTCAGCGCTTCATCTTCGTTCCTTACCTTCTTCTTCTCGACGACGTAAGTACGTAGCAGCAGCAGCTCCGGCATAGCTTAAGGTCGCGACTCCGACGTAGGTCTACATTATCCTGCGGCGATGAGCGAGCTTCAAGCTTTGAGTGACGACGCAGCAGTTCCAGCTGTGGAGGTTGTCTTCGAAGCAAGATTAACCTATCCTTGTTAGTGATCCAGTCACAAAATGAATAACAAATTTCTTCAGTCTTCAACTTATGATTTGGAGATACTATTACATACTATATTGATGATCAACTTTCTAAATAAATACAAGCCTATAGGTGCGTGCTGTGTGTTTCTAATTATGGTTGCAGACTCACAATGTTACATCTTTCTTTTCATCTGTGTGAGGTTTAGGCATTTAAAATTGTGGTAATAAGATCGATCTTCATTTAGCTTTTCTTAATGAGCTGAAAGGTGAAAATCTTGCTATTTAAATATCCTAATCTATTACAGTACGTACATCATCACATACCAGTCCATAAAATGTTCATATTTAAATACTAGCTCATTTTGAATATATTATTTGTCTGTGTGCCGATCCTTTCCTGATGCCTACTGCAGTGAGTTTGCGGACCCTGTTGTAGCTGAAGCAACCCTTGATTTTTTGAATGAGAACAAGAGAAAGCTGTTAAGTTCTTTCCTTGTCTTAATTACTCCCACAGGTGCATGTTTTGCTATCAATACTGATGAATGATGGTTGATGTTAGTTTACATTAGTAATCTTAAGTTTCTAACTTATATGAGTATACCCCAACTTGTGCAATTATATTTAATTAGAAGGGCTAATGTTACCAATTTATGAGTTAATTAATTGGATATTTTAAAGTAGACTAGTATGTTTTTGTTTAAATTTAGTTATGAATTGCGGTTTTTCCCATTGCTGCTGAAGCTGCTAGCTAGCTTGGAATATAATGGAGAGAAGTAAGCCATTTATATAATAATAATATGAAGGATTTGCAGTTTTTGATTATATAAAGAGATAAGACTTTAGTACTGAACTCATGAATATCTCTATATATAAAATAGCAACAAGAGCAGCATTAAATGCAGTACTGGCCAAATTCCCGCCGTCGTTTTGAACATCTAGGTATTAGTTCGGATAAATAATTATGTTCACATTAGGTTATCAGACTTTTTTGTATTACCTATGCATGTATTAGTTGGCTAAATTAATGTCTGTGAAACTTCCAATAAATAAACATTCAAGAAGCACAATATTCGAATAAATATGGGAAAACGAATCGTTTGCATTCTTAATTACAAATTTGAAGTGGTTAATTATTTAATTTAAATAACATAATCTGATGCTTCATTGTTCCAAAGCTTGCCTTTTCGTTTTTCTATAAGGCTCCTGATTCAATTCAACCTCTATATAAAGAGGTCGAATGACCTCTAGAGACTCACTCAGAGATTATCAACAATGAATAACACCAGCACAAAAAATATGTTTTCAAAATATGTCAAGGAAATCAGTCAGCTGCACACCAAAGGAGCAAAAAGGGTTAGATTTGTTAGAACATATGAAGTACCGAAAGATCAAGGATGTGAAATCATGAAAAGTAAAGAATCTTTGTTTCACAATGAGGAGGTAAATTCAGTTTTATCATTTTTGTATTTTTTGTTTTATGGTATAAACTGTTTTTTGTCTTCTATAGGTATTTGGGTGTGGCATTGAATGAATCTGGAAAATTTAGCATTAAAAATTCATACCTACAAACTGTTTGTAAAAATGTCAGGGTGAATTCTGTAAATAATTTGCACAGGTGAGGAGGATGCTTCAATGAACAAAGAAGCTTGGTTGCAATGTGCTGCATGAGAAACACATTGTTGCAAATATAGGTAAAATCCAAATGCATACCTAATTTCAATTCTTCAATTCAGTTATGATTACTATACACCATGTGAATATACATATCCAATGTTCTTATAGTTTATTTTGACTCTTACCATAATTTTATGCAGCACAGTCGGTTCAATCTTGACTATTAACAAGAGGAAGAAACACATCCAATCTTGACTATTAGCGCAAGGAAGGAACACATCCTTCTCCTGCAAGAGACGCATAGGGGCAAAGTTGAGATAATTTTTAGAAAATAATGCAAGAATAGATACATCATGCAAGAAATATGTCATTTGGTTAAATTCCATTAACCAAAACATGCATATGACGTAGTAAAGGAATTAGAAGTATCTGATTAGCTTTTGTATTCTCATCTAAGTATACAATGAGTTTTGAAATAGATGAAATCAAGCCATTAAATCATTGGAATTAGATCATCATAATTTCATATAACTTGGAAAATAGTTTTAAAACAGACTCAAATCACTTGATAAAAATAAAGGAATTATATGGATTCAGACAAATTTTTGCATTTTCTTATCTAACTTGAATTTTTTTTTTTAAATCAGAAACAAGTACTTTTTTTTAAACCAAAAAAATGAAGTACTGATTTTATTTGTTTCTGATTTAATTTGTAGTATACATCAGTTCAGATCAAATATATCTAGAATCCCACAAAACAAAAAGATATTAATATAATATAATTTGAAAATTTTTCTATCACTCAATAAAATATAGCAAGTAATAAGGCTACTTTCGTAAGTTCAATATGTCTATTTGCTAAAATTTTGCACTTTACAGTAGTTAATAGATGATATGAGGCAAATATTTATTTCTACAATTATATGCAGCCAGAGGAAGCATTCAAATGACAACAAAGGTGTAAATGTTAATATTACCTGATGATGTCTTCTTCTATTCAGTTCTTATATGCCTCTTAATAATAGCCTTCTTAATCTTCTTGCTCTGTAATAAAAATTTTGAATAAGTAACTTCGATTTAACTAATTATTGTAAGTTGCATGTTGAATTAGAATGTAATTTATGAAAATAAACTATCTATGAGCATAATAAATATTTTCATATATTGTTATAAATATTTTTATAAAGTTTTGATGTGTTATATTTTTCGTCCATATCCAACAATATTTATGTCTATATTCTTAAGTGTTTCATTTTTTGCCCCCACTGAAAATTTTTTCTGGCTCCGCCACTGCGCCCAAAAGACTCCTATACTATTAAGATTTCTATAATATTGTCAAATATAGTAATACAATTCATATTTGTAATACAATTATACATTAAAATATGGTAATACAATTTCTAAGAAAATATATCCTTCCATATATACGTTCCTATTTGTAATACAATTCTAGATTAAAATTACTAATCGTAATAATTAGTAAATATATTTCTCTGCAATGCAATCTATACTATTAACTAGTTTTATACGCGCATTGCGCGAATGGGTTAATGCCCAAGGTTTATATTTAATTAAATATTTAAAAGTATATCAATGCAAGATTATATGGGAGAAGTTTATACATGGGTAATTGAATGTCAAATTTTTTTATTTAAATATCTAACTCAAAGTATTTGAATCCAAGATAATATAGAAAATTCATTATAATTATTACTAAAATAAATGTTTGCAACCTTGTAAAATCGATAATCTAAAAATGATAGTCTAAATAAATTCTACTTTTATTAATAAATACTACTTTTAATTTGAATTTTTTAAGTGTTCTTAATTCTCTTTTGAGTAACATTGTCATTGTCTTCATCTTTACTATTTGTTCTCTTCCTTTTTGTTGGTAGTGTGTTATTTGCAATTCGGTTATTGTTGGTAGCACATATGACAATGTCATGCAATGAGATTATGATATAAGAGTTATGGACTTTCCTTTAGGTGTTCTGCTTGGGGTTCATTTGGTTTAACCATTATTGTTACATTGAATGAGTTATTGTGGATAAAGAAATTCCTAGTTTAAGAAAAAAGATTAAATAAATTAATAAAAAATTGAAAATTTAAAATATTATGTATTCTAAAGATATTAAAAGGTAGTTTCTCGCTTCAATTTGCTGGGTAATGGGTTATTTGAGTACTTTCATTGTCAACAAATCCCTCAAGTAGTTAATATGATTGGTTTCAAACTATTCTTTTTTATTTTTATTTTTTCATGGTATTAAAGAAATACATATGTACTCTGTATCATTTTTTGGTGTAACTACTAATTTATTTAATCGAATAAGAGTAAAATAGAGTGATTCCGCTTCAATTTGTTGGGTTATTATTTGAGTACTCTCTTTGTCAACCAATCCCCAAATAGTTAATATAATTAGCTTCAAATTATTTTAATTTTTTTTCATAGTATTAATAAAATACTTGGTAAATAAATATATAACATTATTTTGTACTATAACTTTGATATTTAATTACAAGATATTGTAAAAATAAGATAATGGACAATGTAATGAATATCAATTGATAAATTTGAATGTAAAGAATCTTTGCATTAGAGAAAATAAAGACAATATAACTAATGAAAGTGTTTTCAAAAAAAAAAAAAAATAAAAAAAAAATAAAAAAATGAAAGAGTTTATTACCGAAATGGTCCCTCGACTATTGCGAAATTACTAATTTGGTCCTCGACAATTTTTCGTGCCCAATTTAGTCCCTCGACTTTGAAATTTTTAACCAATTTGGTCCTCCGTTTATTTTACTGTTAAACATCCGTTAAATCAGGATCAAATTGGTAATTTTGTTATAGTCAAGGGACTAAATTGGTAATTTTTCAATAGTCAAGGGACCAAATTGGTAACTAATTTTTCACTGAAATGGTCCCTTGACTATTGAAAAATTACCAATTTGGTCCCTTGACTATAGCAAAATTACCAATTTGGTCCCGATTTAACGGACGTTTAACGGTAAAATAAACGAATGACCAAATTGGTTAAAAATTTCAAAGTCGAGGGACTAAATTGGGCACGAAAAATTATCGAGGACCAAATTGGTAATTTCGCAATAGTCGAGGGACCATTTCGGTAATAATTATTTCTCTTATTTAATTTAATTTTTTGATAATGAATAATTTTTTCAAAAAAAGGTATTGTAGACACATAATTCTAAACTAAAGAAATGCATATGCATCATTTTTTCGTTGTAGCTACTAATTTATTTAATTTAATAAGAGTAAAATAGCATGAGAAACTTAATTATGTCAAATTTGATTGAGATGAGGTTCGAACCTAAGACCTTTCTTATAGAAATTAATGGGTAAGTTAAAAGTTAACGGAATATTAACGGAGAATAGAATATTTAACGGATAATCATAAAAGTAAGGTTAAATTAGGTAATCTCTATTAATAATATTAATCTGAATTATCTTAACCATCATTTCGATTAAATAATTCATCCGAACCATCCATTTGATTAAATAATTTGACCGCAATTTTTTCTACCCATTTTAGGCCTAACTCTCTTTGGCTCTTATTAGTATAGTAGATATTAATAAAAACAATACCCTCAACTTTAACTTCCCGCCCAAAACACTAATATGCTATTAAAGTTTCTGTAATATTGTAAAAATATGGTAATACAATTTATATTCGTAATACAATTGTACATTAAAATATGGTAATACAATTTCTAAGAAAATAAATCCTTCCATACGTTCCTATTCGTAATACAATTCTAGATTAAAACTACTAATCGTAATAATAAGTACATATATTTCTCTGCAATGCAATCTATACTATAAATAAATACAATATTCTCAACTTTAACTTCCCGCCCAAAACACTCCTATGTTATTAAGGTTTCTGTAATATTGTAAAATGTGGTAATACAATTTCTATTCGTAATACAATTGTACATTAAAATATGGCAATATAATTTCTAAAAAAATATATTTTTCCTACGTTCATATTCGTAATATAATTCTAGATTAAAATTACTAATCGTAATAATACAGTAAATATATTTCTTTGCAATGCAATCTATACTATTAATCTATATATATATAAAAATAAAATCCTCCAAAACGAAATCCTATTTCCCTCCCAAAATATTGTACATTAAAACAATTAAAACAATAAAATAATATTAAAAGTACAATAATATTAAAACACGCAATCCTATAACATCAAAACATTGTTATGCATTAGGATTAATACATTGTTATAATATATATAAAAACAAAAGAGTCAATTCCTTTTTTGGTCCTAGGCTTATAGTGGCAAGGACAATTTTAATCCTCCATAAAAAATTTGGACAATTTATGAACACACTTATTGTGGCGAAGACAATTTTGGTCCTCCGTCTGTATTCCTGTTAAATGATCGTTAGAGAGGAGGGTATTTGCGTAATTTCATGATATCCCCTTCTCTTTATTGCTTTTCTATTCTATTCTGCAGTACTTTGTGTCTCTGTGCACGAGAAATGCTCACATGGATTTCCAGTTCTTTTCTCTCGGGAACTTGTGGTCTAATAGTCAGCAGTCTTGCCACGGCCGATCAGTCACATGCTATAATAGATCTCGTTGAAACCAAATGGGCTGATTTGATAGCCGGCATGCCGTTCAAAGATACGTTGCAACAATTTCACTTTGCGTGGAAGGTTGGGCTTGAGAGTGATGTTTATGTACATACTTCTTTGGTTAACATGTACGCGCAAACTGGTGAACTGAATTGTGCATGATTGGTGTTCAATTCGATAAAAGTTCTTACAGGTATGCGGACGTCGTTGGTATGTGAGTATGTTTTGGGGGGTTCTTGGATGATGCCCGTAAGCTGTTTGATGAAATTCCTGTTAGAGATGTGGTTTGCTGGAATGCTATGATTTTCGGGTATGATCAAGTGGGTCAGTATAAAGAAGCACTAGCTTTGTTTTAAGAGATGAAGAGAGAAAATGTGACTCCTGATGTGAGTACATTGTTGAGTCTTCTCTCTGCTTGTGCCCATTTGGGTGAACTGGGACTTGGCATTTGGGTCCATTCTTTGGATTGAAGATCATGGTCTTAGTTCAAATCTTCGACTTATTAATGGGATTATGAACAACTTAGACTAGTTTACGTCTCTTGCCAACTAACTAGGGTCACAAAGTGGGTTTACTCAGTGCTTACCCTCGGGTAGTAAATGCGAGTTTCTTAAAAAAATCATTTCAAAACAACATCTTTAGCTTGGTTGCAACTGTTTTCTCACAAAAAAAAAAAAAAAAAAAAAAAAAAACAACTACGGAGTATTTAATTTGTTCTGGGATGTTTGGCATTTGTTTAAGGTTTTATATATCTAAAACCTGTGTGACATTAGTTGTGTTTTTCAGCCGGCTGTCATGTTATTCTTTAGGTGTCTAATCTGGCGCATTGGTTCATGATGATTTAATTGAATGAGGTGAAATCTGGGCAGAAGTGTTGGATCATATCTTTGTGATAAAACATGAAATCGCCCAACTTGCTGCTGCCTTGATGACACAATGGATGGTCAAAGACAAGAAACAAATTCTTGGAGGAGCTTCATTATAATACTGCAGATGAGATCATGGGTGGATCCTAGATGTCTGCTAAGCGAAGTTGGGAGAAAAATGAGGGGATTACCGGCGTCCATTTTGTGTGAATTGTGGGAGTACGTACTTGGGATTGATGCAAAGTTGCAGTAGTACTTTAATATACTTTGATAAAGATCAGAGAAAAAAATATTATACCAAATGCTGGGATTAGATGAAATGACGCAAATACCCCCCTCTTTAACAGCCATCTAACGGGAATACAGACGGAGGACCAAAATTGTCTTCGTCGCAATAATTGTGTCCATAAATTGTCTAAATTTTTTATGGAGGACTAAAATTGTCTTTGCCACTATAAGTCTAGGACCAAAAAAGGAATTGACTCAAAACAAAATCCTCCAAAGCGAAATCATATTTCCCGCCCAAAATGTTGTACATTAAAACAATTAAAATAATAAAATAATATTAAAAGTACAATAATATTAAAACATGAAATCCTAAAAAAAGAAGAAAATGAAGCAATTGTAGGGTGACATTAATATGATAACTGCTTACTATTTACAACCACCATATGTAACCAAACTTACTCAGTAGTACAATGTCTCATTTCTGTTATGAAGTCGGTTTAAGATCCTCCATAGGACAATTGTTCTATGTTCCGCCAGGGTGTGGAGAGTTATACTATCTTAGATGTCTTTTATATTTAGTACGCAGACCTTTTAATTAGCCATGAAGATATTCGCACTGTAGCAGGAGTCATTCATAATTCGTTTAGGGATACATGTTATGAATATGGATTATTAGATGATGACAAGGAGTACATTGATGACATTATTTATTCGAGTTACTGGCCATCCGTGTATGCTTTGCGTATGTTATTTGTTACGCTTCTCACTTCAAGTTCACTCAGTAAGCCAGAAGTAGTTTGGAATGCCGTTTGGGAATTTCTTGCCGAGGATGCACATGTTCAACGTCGACGTGTCTTGCAAAATCCAGGTATATCGAGCTCCAATCTATTTATTCGACTTTGTTATTTGCTTTTCATTATTTATAAATAAATTAATTTGTTATTTGTTTTTGTTTCTTTTATTTTTTTTGCCTTTTAAGAGTTGATGTTATCGGATTCAGATAAAAAACAGTTTGTCTGATGGATTTGGAGAATTTGCTATCTTCGTGGGTAAAAGGCTTGAAAGACTTTCCGGAAATGCCAATTCCGAGCTCCAATCTATTTATTCGACTTTGTTATTTGCTTTTCATTATTAATAAATAAACTAATTTGTTAATTGTTTTTGTTTCTTTTATTTTTTTGCCTTTTAAGAGTTGATGTTATCGGATTCAGATAAAAAACAGTTTGTCTGATGGATTTGGAGAATTTGTTATCTTCGTGGGTAAAAAGCTTGAAAAACTTTCCGGAAATGCCAATTCCGAGCTCCAATCTATTTATTCGACTTTGTTATTTGCTTTTCATTATTTATAAATAAACTAATTTGTTATTTGTTTTTGTTTCTTTTATTTTTGTGCCTTTTAAGAGTTGATGTTATCGGATTCAGATAAAAAAAACAGTTTGCTCTGATGGAGTTGGAGAATTTGCTATCTTCGTGGGTAAAAGGCTTGAAAGACTTTCCGGAAATGCCAATTCCAGACGAAAGTAGCATGGGTTTGAGTGAAAACATGTTGATAGCCGAAGAGTTGGCGTATGACAAGGAATCTTTGAAGACAGAGCATGAGACATTGGTAACACAACTGACCGATGAACAAAAGAATGTTTACGACTCCGTGATGAATGATATTGATTCAAATGGAGGTGGATTATTCTTTGTGTATGGTTACGGAGGAACAGGCAAGACGTTCATGTGGAGAACGTTATCATTAAAGATAAGGAGCCGCGGTGATATTGTTCTAAATGTTGCTTCCAGTGGAATAGCATCTTTGTTGTTGCTGGGAGGCAGAACAGCGCATTCCAGATTTGCTATACCACTTTCTTTGAACGAAGATTCCACGTGCAATATATCGCAAGGTAGTGTCCTTGCTGAGCTTATAATAAGGAGCAAATTGATAATATGGGATGAAGCACCGATGACGCACAAATACTTTTTTGAGGCTTTGGACAAAACCATGAGGGACATATTGAGGTTCGTCATATCGGGTAGTGCTGAAAAGACTTTTGGTGGAAAGACAGTAGTTTTGGGCGGTGATTTTAGACAGATCCTACCAGTTATTCCGAAAGCCACCATACCGGGTAGTGCTGAAAAGACTTTTGGTGGAAAGACAGTAGTTTTGGGCGGCGATTTTAGACAGATCCTACCTGTTATTCCGAAAGCAACAAGACCAGAAGTTGTCGAAACAACTATTAATTCTTCATACCTGTGGACAAATTGCAAGGTATTAAGGCTGACCAAGAACTTGAGACTACGGACCTTAACTTTAGAGGAGGATAGACATACAGTTGATTGGTTTTCAAAATGGATTGTAGACATCGGAGATGGGATTGCAGGGGTTGTAAATAATGGTTCATCTGATATCGATATTCCGACAAGGTTTTTGTTGAAGTGTGGACATGATCCCATAGCAACTATAGTTGAGAGCACATTCCCAAGCTCGAGATATGGCATGCTTGATTAGTCGCAGCTAGAAGGCCGAGCGATCCTCTCGCCGACTTTAGATGTCGTTGATCAAATTAATCAGTACATGTGCGACATGAATACTGTAGAAGGACGAACATATTTATGTTGTGACTCTTTGTGTAAGGCAGAATCAGACGGTGAAAATCTATCAGAAGTGCACACTCCTGAATTCTTAAATAGTTTGAGATTGTCGGGTCTTCCTAATCATTCATTGACATAAAAGGTCGGTGCACCTGTTATGTTATTGCGGAACATAGACCACTCTCTTGGTCTTTGTAACGGAACGCGGCTCATTATCACAAGATTGGCAGATCACATTGTCGAAGCAAGAATAGTTAATGGGACACATGAAGGGACCAAAGTTCTTATCCCTCGAATGTCTCTTAGTTCTTCTGATACGAGATTGCCCTTCAAGTTCCAGCGTAAACAATTCCCGTTGATGCTTGCATATGCCATGACTATAAACAAAAGCCAATGCCAAACACTAACTCACGTTGGGTTATTGCTAAAAAAATCGGACTTTAGTCACGATCAATTGTATGTGGCTTTCTCCCGAGTCAGTCATCCTAATGGCCTGAAGGTGTTAGCGGTAGACGAGGATGGACAAGATTGTGTTGCAACTTCCAATGTCGTCTACAAAGATGTTTTCAATAATGTGTAAATATAATCAATGATATTATGTTTTTTTTTTTCAAAATGATAAAGTTGCTATATATCTAGACAAAAAATATATCATCTATACAAATGAATTAGGATAGCAATTCATTACTATAACTAAGTTGCCAGAGAACGAGCACATTGGGCCAATTTCTAAAAATTCCTAACAATGATATATAAAATCTCTAAAGTTATTTACAACACCGCATGCCTACATCTACACATTAGCTATTAATTTGAGCAATTATTTACTCGAATTCAAGCAATGGTAACATCAACAAACATAAATGACCCAACTCATATCTTCACTTGCACTATATAATATTTGATGTTATAATTTAAATAATTGTATATCCATTCAAATATTCTTAATATATTATAACAAACCCATTCCGTGCATCGCACAGGTGTAAATACTAGTATTAATAAAAACAATATCATCATCTTTAACTTCCCGCCCAAAATACTCCTATACTATTAAGGTTTCTGTAATATTGTAAAATATGGTAATACAATTTATATTCGTAATACAATTGTACATTAAAATATCGTAATAGAATTCTTCAAAAAATATATTTTTCTCTACGTTCCTATTCGTAATATAATTCTAGATTAAAATTACTAATCGTAATAATATAGTACATATATATATATATATACATATATATATATATATATATATATATATATATATATATATATATATATATATATATATATATATATATATATATATATATATATATATATCTGCAATGCAATCTATACTATTAATAAAAACAATATTGTTAGTGTACAAGTTATACACCTTGAACTACCTTGTTATTGGCTTAATTATTAGTCAAAAACTTAAGTTATGTTATTAGGTAGTATGGTCCGTCATCTTGGTTAAAGGCAGTTTTTCTCACATACTCTGGAGCAGTTTCTGGAGCAGCGCCAGCGAGTAATCCATTGGACGGGATTTATTCAAATCAGAATTCAGTCATCATGATCCTCACTTTACTCTGATCTAATCCTATGGTTGATCCTTATTTGGAGTGTTTTTCAGCTGCAAACATTAAGGGAAGGTTGGTTAATGACTTGGCTATAAATATAGCTCTATTACAAGGGATTCTTTACGCCATTTAACTATTCTAAATACCTCTTCGATTACTCTTTCAAATCAGATTCTATAAGAGGATTTCTACTGGTTTTTCTACAATTCTTCGTGTGTTCTTATTTCTGGTTGCTTGAAGATTCAGCCGTGTTGGTGAATCGTGATGTTTTGCACAGTGTCAGCTCCAAGATGAGGAAGGCTTAGCTAGGAGTTTTCTTTTGTAACCATTAGTGTAGGATGGTTGTTGTTAGACTCCTTGTAACCCTTGTGATCATCTAGTGGATTGGGCAGACGTGAAGTGCCCCGCAGATGTAGGAGTGGAGCTCCGAACTGCGTGATCAATTCTGGTGTCTGGTTCCATTTTTTTTTATCGCTTTATTTTTCTTGTTGTTTATTTATCTGTTTTTATGTTTAACTCTTTCAGATAAATATTTGCTTTAAAACAAAGTTGGAACCTTTAGCTAAATTGTACATTCAAGACCCACAATTACAATTTTAATTGGTATCAAAGCCCGGGGACTTAAGTTATTAGTCTAACCGATCTGGCTTCGAAATTGTGTTTCTTGAACTTACAATTTCACAGTGTTTTATTGTTTTGGTTATACGCCTTTTTATTCATCTCACTGTGTGTTAAGTACTCCAGGATGGATAAGCACCGACCTACTCCAGAACTAACCGGAGAAAACTATGCGTACTGGAAAGCTCGCACCAGAACACATCTGAGGGCCCAAGGTGTATGGAAAACAGTGCTATCCGGATGGGATCATCCTACCAAAAACGGCGAAAAAGAAGGAGATCCAAAGGTGTTAAAACCAGAAGTTGAATGGGATGCTACAGAGACTATTACAGCAAGTTTCAACGCTAAAGCCTTAGATATTATATTTTCTTTAATACATGAAAGTCAATTTAACCTGATTACAAGCTGTGACACTGCTAAAGAAGCTTGGGAAATTTTAGAGACCACTTATGAAGGCACAACTTCGGTCAAGCAGTCGAAACTTCAACTAGTCCAGAGTGCCTTTGAAGACTTACGTATGAACGAGGATGAAAATATAATAAGCTTCAACAAACGAGTTCAAGAGATTGCTAACCGTGCTGTCACTCTGGGTGAACCATTTTCACAACAAAAACTGATCAAAAAGGTTCTCCGTTCTCTCCCGCCTCGGTTCAGGATGAAGGTAACTGCTATACAAGAACATTCCGGGTGGGAAGACCAGAGCTTGGCTCAACTTATGGGTAACCTCAAAACTTATGAGATGGAAATATTGACTAACCATTCTAGAAAACAAAAGAATGTTGCCTTCACAGTTGACGAACAGGGTACTGTACCAGATCCAGACGAAATCGAGGATGATGATCCAGTTGTTTTGTTAACCAAGCATTTCAATAAAATCTTGAAACAGGTCAAACAAACGAATAGCTTCCGCGGTAACAGACCTCAAAACTCCAACGGATCAAAATCTAATTCAACAACGAGTGGATCAAATTACAAGCCCACTACATCTCATACAACACAATCGTCTGCATCACGAACAACCCAACCTCGAGAAAGAACAAGTGGCAAAAACATACGGTGCTATGAGTGCGAAGGCTACGGACATGTTCAGGCTGAATGTCCCACTTACTTGTGAAGAAAAAAATCAATGACAGCATTAACATGGAGCGATGATGAAGCTGACCTAGAAGTTGCAGCTGATACAGAAGAGATTACTGGCAATTTTGTTGCTTTCACAGCCAGGATTACAACTGATCTAGAAGATGAAGATGAAGATCCAGCTGACTCGGAAGGTTGTGACTACAACTCGGCAGAAGATCTTGAAGCCCCTGCTTTTTCTTATGAAACCGAGTATAAAAAGTTGTATTCAAAATGGGAATGTTTACTTAAGGCAAATCGTAACTTGTGTAGTCAAGTAGGGATATCAGAAAAAGCTATCAATGTATACAAAGATCAAATAAGTGAAAGAGATCTACAACTCAAAGCAGCTTCTGAACGAGAAGCCAAGTTGAACCAGGATGTGGTCAAGCTTACACAGGAATTAAGTTCACTCAAGAAGCAAATCCAGATGATGGACACCACATCAAAACTTGATGAAATTCTTGACACAGGTCGGCAATCAACTACCAAATATGGTCTTGGCTTCACCGGAGACAAAAACAAGGGGCAAACTATCTTTGTCAAAGCTACTGGACCAGCTCTAGAAGATACTCCAGAAGCTAGTACAGCTAGACAAATGAGTTCAGCAAGGCACCGTCACAACATGGTAATGAAGTATAAACGTACATCTAAGTTTTATAATCCTATTTGTCATTATTGCAGGATTCGAGGACACACCAGACCGGAGTGTTACTATTTTTACAAGGATCAAAGAGCCGAGAAATACACTCACAAGCGCATTGCACCATTTGTAAGACAAGTTTGGGTCAGGAAAGTTGATTTTGTATCACAGTTTATACCACACGCAGGTCAAGGGAAAAATGGTTCTCGAGAAGATAAAGAGATTGGATTAGAAAATCTACATTGAAGGATCATCGCCAAAAATTTACGCCAGGTATGTGTGAATTAATTTTTTGTGTACTAATAAATCTGCCACTGTCTCAGGTCCAGACATACTACAGCTTTTCGTCCAGATTCACATCAAAAGACTTCAACTTTCGATATCCTCTTTTTTAGAAAAAGTCTTTTTTTTGCTATTTTTTTTGTGCTTTTACCTGCTGCTTTACACTCTGTTTTACCTGCTTCTGTGCTATCTGCTGATTCGGTAGTAGTTACTGGCTCTGTTTCTGTCTCTGTTCCAGTATGCTCTGTTTCTGGCTCTGCTTCTTACTCTGTTTTAGGAAGGTCTAGGCCCGAGCAAGTCACAATTCCTGATGCTTCTACGTTTAATATACGTGATACTGCATTATATGTTGACTTGCCTGCTGCGTTTCCTGTCTCAAAATCTGATGTTTCAGTTCCGGTCACTGTTACTACATGTCCCTTGCCTGTGTCTGAGTTAGTCACTGTTCCAACTTCATTTGGTTCAGTTCCATTGTCTGCCAGCACTACCGAATTACTATCTATTTTAATATCATAATTGCATGTACCTTGCTCTGCTATGCCTATGTCTGCCGCTTATACAGGTACCTATTGAACAATCTCCTCAAAAAGCTAAAAAGAAAGTTTCTGGAAAAAGGAAGCTAGATGATACAAGTGATGTGGTCATTGTTGGTGAAAAGAGGAAAGGGAAAAAGCCTATGACCACTCCCACTCCAATAATGACTCGGTCCAAGTCTGCCTTTGGATCTGTTGATGCTGCTACCTCTGTTAGCCCGATTATCGACCCTGCTTCACCACCCGCAAGCATCAAGATTGAGAAGTTCAAACCAATTTTGCGTGATTCATCCTTGATTAGAGAGTGGACTACTCACAGCTCTCGTGGTGTTTTGCTTCAGAAGGAGATTGATGTAGATGATATTATGCGCAACTGCAATATCATTCCTTTGTTGAAAGATCAAGATTTGCTTCAAACTGTCCAGAATGTTTGAGATTGAGGAGCCCTATGAACTTGCCCTGGATTTCTTGGCGTCTGCCCTGACTCATGCTCAGCTTACTGAATGGCCGCAAGGTGATATTCAATCTAATCTCCTAACGACAGTTTATTCCGTGCTATTTCGGTTTGCATCGCACAACTGGCTGCCCAATGCTTCATGACATGTTGTTACACCCAAGATGGCAAATTTGATCTACAAAATTCGCAACCATATGGTTGTTGATTTGGGGACAGTTATTTTCGATCTAATTATGTGTTTTACTCCCCCGAAAGAGTCGAAAGTTCACTTGCCATATCCGGGCCTATTGCTTGGTATTCTGAAATCTCAAGGGTTTAAGCCCTATCCCAATGAGCCTATCAAAACTGCCTCTGCAAAGTTCTCTACGGATGCAAGACTCTATTCAGGCACTCATTATGATGATCGTGCATCCCTTCTTACTGCCCCAGTTTCTGGTCCAGTGTCTTCTCCTCAGGATACTCATGCGGCTCCTCAGGATACTCATGCGGATTCATCTACAGCTCCTACTGCCTCTGATCCAGTCTCTGCTTCAATTCTGGTCCAACTAAAAAGTCAGGTTGCTTTTTATCAGTCTACTCTGGATAATCTTAAATCGGCGGTTTTTTCACTTCAAGATGTCATTGCTGCTACAGAACCAAAGCTGATCGTAACTCATCGTCAAATCAATGCCTTAGAATAACAGCTTGCTTCACAAGATCCAGATGTTGAAGGCCCGTCAGGTTCCCCAGTCCACTAATAGATGATCACTTTGACAATTTTTTGTCAACAAAGGGGGAGAATAATGTTAGGGGGAGCAACTTTAGCAACTTTTGTGGTTTTGTATGACTCATTATGATCTGGTTGACTTTTTTTTTTGCTATCTGGTTGTCTCTGTTTGCTAGTTCCTTGTTGGTAATCAAGATGTTGCTTTGTTTTTCTGATAAGTGTTTTGGCTTTAATGTGTTATGTGCTTAATGTGTTATGTGTTTGAAGTGTTACGTGTGATCTATGACTATATGTTTCCTTGGTTGAACATGTGTTGTGTGTTGTGAAGTCAATCAATCCATGATGAGTTATGAGCTAAGTTGCTGGCAGTTGTTCCTTAGTTTGAGTTTTTACTATCTTCTTTACAGGATGTCCTTGTAAACAAATACAAATTGGTGGCACTTTAATAAAAATGAGTTTTCTCGTATGCATGCCCCAATTTTGTATTTGTGTAGGTTTTTGACAAATAATTGCCAAAGGGGGAGTTTGTTAGTGTACAAGTTATACACCTTGAACTACCTTGTTATTGGCTTAATTATTAGTCAAAAACTTAAGTTATGTTATTAGGTAGTATGGTCCGTCATCTTGGTTAAAGGCAGTTTTTCTCACATACTCTGGAGCAGTTTCTGGAGCAGCGCCAGCGAGTAATCCAGTGGACGGGATTTATTCAAATCAGAATTCAGTCATCATGATCCTCACTTTACTCTGATCTAATCCTATGGTTGATCCTTATTTGGAGTGTTTTTCAGCTGCAAACATTAAGGGAAGGTTGGTTAATGACTTGGCTATAAATATAGCTCTATTACAAGGGATTCTTTACGCCATTTAACTATTCTAAATACCTCTTCGATTACTCTTTCAAATCAGATTCTATAAGAGGATTTCTACTGGTTTTTCTACAGTTCTTCGTGTGTTCTTATTTCTGGTTGCTTGAAGATTCAGCCGTGTTGGTGAATCGTGATGTTTTGCACAGTGTCAGCTCCAAGATGAGGAAGGCTTAGCTAGGAGTTTTCTTTTGTAACCATTAGTGTAGGATGGTTGTTGTTAGACTCCTTGTAACCCTTCTGATCATCTAGTGGATTGGGCTGACGTGAAGTGCCCCACAGATGTAGGAGTGGAGCTCCGAACTGCGTGATCAATTCTGGTGTCTGGTTCCATTTTTTTTTATCGCTTTATTTTTCTTGTTGTTTATTTATCTGTTTTTATGTTTAACTCTTTCAGATAAATATTTGCTTTAAAACAAAGTTGGAACCTTTAGCTAAATTGTACATTCAAGACCCACAATTACAATTTTAAATATCCTCAACTTTAACTTCCCGCCCAAAAACACTCCTATGCTATTAAAGGTTTCTGTAATCTATACCATTAATAAAAACAATATCCTCAACTTTAACTTCCCGCCCAAAACACTCCTATGCTATTAAGGTTTCTGTAATATTGTAAAATATGGTAATACAATTCTTATTCGTAATACAATTGTACATTAAAATATGGTAATACAATTCCTAAGAAAATATATTTTTCCCTACGTTCATATTCGTAATATAATTCTAGATTAAAATTATTAATCGTAATAATACAGTACATATATTTCTCTTCAATGCAATCTATATACTATTAATAAAAACAATATCCTCAACTTTTACTTCCCGACCAAAACACTCCTATACGAAAATTTGGCATAACTCAACCCGCAAGGCCAGCCAATTTTCTTAACGACATTCGTGCCTGCAGGTGTCGGCGCACACGAGTCAAGGCTTTTCAAGTTCATTTTGAGATTTGATTTGCACCCCCTGCGCGCGAGAGAGAGCCTCTATGCTATACAATTCAATAAGACTTAGAAAGACTCTTGTATAAGTAGTTGCGCAAACCTACTTCCCAAACTAATGTGGAAGCTACTTGTAAGATTTTTCTCTCTATTTTTTGTAACTCAAATGGGTCAACTTTGAGAACCAATTTCTCATTCACCCATTATTCCTTTTTAGCGCACAATATATCAATCTTTTCGTCTAACTACTAAGAACTCGAATCTACTTTGACCTGACCTAAATCGAAAGTTGATCCCACATATATTTGTACCACAATATAGCCACTAAAATGCGATTTCATGTTATTTTTTACAACAGTTATTTGTCCAGAGAATATCAACGCTCTACGGTCAACCAACAATCACTCAACTGATTATCCCATTACTCACAGGTGAAATTTTCTCTAATATAGTTATACTTACTGAATATCAAAATATAAGTGTACCTTAAGATCTTGTAATAACAAACCAACAAGTAATTAAAATAATGATATATAATGCAATGCAAATTATCTACATATTGGATTTATACACTTATTTAAAACACTGAATTTTTATGATATGTGTTGCATGCAAGGAAGACTCATACTATAGTTTATTTGTCGATTTTTATATGTTATAAATCATAATATCATAAGAAGCATATATTTTAATGAAATATGAAGCATGAGTAGTCTGCCAATCAACGGTTATGGACATCGCATTTCAACAGTTTGGATGGGTATCATTCCAAAAATCCATACACTCCATTTGGTAATTGATACACATGATTTTATACCATTATATGCCCCATAATTTACTTTGTTTTGTTGCTTATTTCCTTTACCTTGATACATTTGAGACTCGTTTGTGTGCAACATTTGAGTAATCTTAGTTTATTCACGAATGAGGAGCAAAGGAAGGATTTTCAGTCATCTTGGACATGTTTTCGAAGCATAGGAATCTACCCAAGGTCGGAAAGGAGCAACGGGGCACGAAAGGATTCAGAAGGAGAACTAGGAGGCCGCCTCACGGCCAGCCTCCAGGCCGTGATGGCGGCCGTGATCCCCACTGTGGACAATAGCCGGCCACGGCACATCACGACCCCGATCCCGGCCGTGATGGTGCCCGTGACCCTGCTTCTTTCCGGTATTTAATTCGCGTTTTTCCGTATTTTGGGTCATTCCGAGCCCTAGTTTAGTTCAGTACAATTTTCCTTTTTTTTTTTTTAGAGTTTTCCATAGCATAGAATAGTGTAGATTTACCTTCTTGAATTCGGTTACGAGCTTGGAATCATTGTTTTGGATTGGAATTACTCTCAAAGATTGTTAGTAAAGTTCACTCTTTTATTCTTTAGATTCGTTGTTATGATTTCAGTATTTAATTCTTGCTTTGCTTTGTTTACTTCAATCATGCGTGAGTAGTTCGCTAATGGGTTTGGATTATGGGTTTATTGTTAATCTTGATGTTCAAGTTGTGATTATTGCATAAAGGGATTGAATCATTCACCTAGGGTTTATGTTGAATTGAGGATTGTTTTCTACTTGTTATTGATTGATGGCCACAATTAATTGCTAGTTTAGGAGAGGGATTCATTATAATGAAAGTTGGATGGAGACCTCGAGCCTTACCAATTTCAACCTAATTTTTCCTACTATGAGAATAGGGGTAATTTGGGGGCTTACAATGCTTAGGTATTTAAGACTATGATTGATGCATCACAAAAGTGGGGCAATCCTAGCCTAATTCTGTTTAGTGATTACGAAAGTAGCTGAATTGAATTCTTGTGTGCATTGCCCATAAATCCCTAAGTTAATTCTTCTTTCCCTAATTCTGAGTTGTTAGAACATCAATATTGCAATTTCCCCTAATCTGACCCATTCCTTTATCATTCAGTTAATTCATTAGCAATTTATTTCTTTTAATTAATTACTTATTCAATTTTTAGTTGCTTGGATTCTAGTTAATCACATACTCTAGTGCCTAGCTTTGTTAATTCACACAATTCCGTGCCATAGCCCCAATCCTCAGCGAAACGATATTTTCACCCTCATATTTACTATCACCATTTTACACATCAGTAATCTGGAGTGAAGTTTGGATTAACAATTTAGATATATGATTCATACATTTTGATATATTTTTGTTTATTGCCTGATGCCATTATGATGATTTGAATTTTGAGAGCATAGAAATTAACAAGCTCGAAACATACTTATATGCTTGAATGATCTTACCTCAAAGTTACTACTCACTATCACACAATGCTTTATGTTGTATGTTAGACTCAAGGTTACTAACTTCTCACAATAGTCAGAGACTAATTGCTTTATATGTATGAAATATTGACAAAAAAAATTAGGCTTTAGATGTGAGCTTTACTTATATACCTGGGAATCTGAAACACTTTGAAATTTAGTGATTGGTAAAATAATATGTTTTATATTTGAAAAAATCACAGAATATATACATGTAGATTATAAAATTAAAATTTCAGTGTCAATATTGTTATGACTCAATGCTTTGATTACATTAAAAGTGATTTTTTTTTAAAATTTCAAGCTCAAGATATGGCATGCTTGATGAGTCGCAACTGGAAGGTTAGTGATCCGCTCGCCGACTTTAGATGTCGTTGATCAAATTAATCAGTACATGTGCGACACAAATATTGCAAAAGGACGACCATATTTAAGTTGTAACTCTTTGTGTAAGGCAGAACCAAACAGTGAAAATCTATTAGAAGTACACATTCCTAAATTCTTAAATAGCTTGAGATGGTATGATTTATAAAAACTAAACAATGATATATAAATTCTCTAAAGTTCTAGCACCGCATGCGTATATCTACACATCAGCTATTAATTAAGCAATTATTTGCTGGAATTCAAACGCATAACAAGGATAACATCAGAAAACATAATCGATCTAAAACATATCTTCAATTGCACTATATAATATTTGATGTTATAATTTATATAATTATATATCAATCCAAATATTCTTAATATATTATAACAAATCTATTTCGTGCATCGCATAATTGAAAATACTAGTTTGTACTAAAAGAATTATCCATATCATTGTTATATCAATCAATTGAAACAACCACATTATTATAATATTTTTTTTAAAACTAAGATGGTTCAGTAAAACTTATTTTTAGTTTCGTAACAAAATTATATTTTCACTATAATTAAAATTGTAAAAATACTTATTTAATTATTTTCTACCTCAATTTTCAATGTCACTAGTATAAGTTTAGCATTGATGTTTATGCTGACCAAGTAGTAAAAGTAGTAGCAATAATATTTGTTTATTCATTACAAATTTGTTAATGACATTGGGAAGGGGAGATCACATAACTTCGCCTATAAGCATAACAAACATTTTTTAAACTATAACAAGTGGGTCTTATTCAAAACATCATACAAGAATTATGGTAAATTGAGAGTAATTAACATATGTATAAATATATAGATAAGGGTAACATTTGTATGAGACTGTCTCACGGGCCTCAATATGTGAGACAGATCGGATCTTTGATTAATGGGTCGGATCTTTAACTTCAAAGACCCGTGAGACGGTTTAACACAAGTTTTTAATTTGTCTATAGAGAAAATAGTAATTAGGTGAATTGTATAGGAAGCTTGGTTTCAGATTGGGCTAAGAATGGTGCAACAGCATTTTGATCACTACAATATAGGCAAGGGTGCTGCTTCCCCAAATGCTTCATTTCCAGAACCCTTCTAGCCATCAACACCAACTCTTTGTTGCTGAGAGGCTCCGAATGCTCTCTCAGCACACTCTGCACTGCATTGCTAAATGCACCATACGCTCTTCCCTCGGGGCTGTCTTCGACTATGTCCTGCGATACCTCGTCCGCTTGACACCCGCTCAGCAGAATCCCCTCGTCCGCCTTCAGCGCCTCCCCGAAGCTTAGGCTGCTCGTGATGTCGTTGTCGTCTGCTGTAGTAGTATTGTTAATATTGTTTATGTTGGTTGAGGATGAGAGGTGGTGCAGGAGTAGTGAGTGGAAAGGGATGAATTTAGAATGGGTTTTTGTAGATGGAGAAACGTTGATAGGCGCAGGGATATGCGCCGGCCCAATCTGCTCTTTCTCCTTGTCTATCAGCCCTCCGCTGTGACAGGAATCGGAGAGGATAGTGAATATAGCGCCTTCCGCCACGCGGTTCACGATTTCCCTAAAGTCCGTGCCTGTATGTTCATCCATCATATCAGATCAGATCATATCGAGAGTGACCTGGTCAGGCCACATTCAAAAATTATATATATATTTCTTTATTACAGTATGTAAGAGGCCCAGGGCTGAATAATAATAATACTCCGATGGAATTGAAGTAGGGTAGTAACTTACTAGTGATGAGATTGAAGTCGAGAGCAACAATGGCTTCTTCACGGTGATGGTGCTTGGCAATGAGCGTGCCATGGCCGCTAAAATGGAAGAACAGAACGTCCCCCGGCTGGGCCTCATCCACCATCCGCCCAAGCGCAGACTTGATGTTGGAGGCAGTGGGCATCACAGTGCTGCCTGGTTTGTCCATAATGAGTTGAATGTTACTACAATCAAACCCAAACCGCTTAATCAGCACATCATCTCTCATGGACAACACATCATTTTGGCATCCGTGCAGCTTGTACTGTGTCTCCTCATAATTGCACCCCACCAAAACTGCCATTTTCTTCCTCCCATCACCACCTTTCTCCATTCCCCTCACCAACACGTACGTACATACAACTAACAAAACCAGGTGATCAATGTATGTATGTTCAAAATATAACAATGCTGTTGCTGACAAAGCTAGATTATATATATTAAGTCCCTTTTATACACACACACACATATATATATATATATATATATAAGACGAGAGTTTGGAGGATTCTTGAAGTTAAAACAAAGATGACGAAAACATAGAAGCTATATCCCGGATCGGGCGGAGAAGCAACGTATGGCCGGGTACTCAACTAACTTTGTTAATTAATAATATAAAGTAAAGATTGGCAAAATGGAGTACCTTAGCTTGTTACCCAAGTGACGCAAATACGAAAATGACTCTTTCTGTTATCATCCTCAATGCTAGCTTCATAAGAAAAGTCCTTTATGCATTACAAATAAGTAATAATTTTAACATTTTTATATGAATTAGACCCATATACAACTTTATATACACAAATTGTAATCAAGTACGGAGCTACAGTGGGGCAGTTGCCTCACTCACCCCACCCCCACCTCATATATTGCCTTCTATATATATACCGTGTCGTTCCAATAAAAATTGGGGCCCTGTGCCATATCTTAATTTGGACCTTTTTCGAGTAATTTGTATATATAAATAATAATTGTTTAAAAAGTTGTATCAAAATATAAATATTGTATAAAAAAATATATAAAATTTTATTTAAAAAGTGATCTGCGTCGTACGTGCACATTTAGACGCAAAATCATCAATCAAACTTTTGATATCAACTTCTTCCAAAGGTTCATTTTTAGTGGAGATTGTTGGGGAAATTAATGTATAGTTTTTATATTGGCAATTTATTTGTTAATCTTAGGTAGTATTAATTGATCTAATTAATTATGCCTAAGGTATAGTGTTTAATGGTAGTGTTTATTTGCATGGATAAGTGGCTTATATTTATTCAAACAAAAATGTTTGAGATGAGAATTTTAAGGGGAGATGTATAATTGAGTGAGCATCCTTGAATTGAGGAGATCTAATACAGGAAAGGTACTCATCAAGATTTCAAGTATAAATAGAGCTTAAGCTTCAGAGATTGAATTGCTGATTTCGTACAAAAGAACGCCAAGTTCCCTGTTGTTTTAATATATATTAAGCTCTACTGTTTTAGCCTTAGCCTACTATTTTAATATGTATAGTCTGTTACATTAATACAGACTCAAGATCATTGTAATATGGCTACTTAGACTAGTTTTGTGCTGTGGTCCTGTTTACTAAATCAAGTGGAAGGCTTGTTGATTGGCCTGACAAAGCTGAAGAAGTTGACACACTACCAACTCAGGAGATGGTGATGTTTGTAGGTGTAAAAGATTACGCCATCATTGTGGACGGATATCTGATAAACCTTGTAACATCTTTGATCATCTAGTGGAGTTGGGTTTCACCTTTGTGTGGCCCCGCATACGTAGGAGAAGTGCTCCGAACTGCGTAAACATATCCTAGTCCCATTTATATTTCCTACATTGTTTTTGTTATTTATTATGTTTCTAATACAGTAATAAATACAGATGGTTAATTTGTTTTAAAAAACAAAGTAGGAACCAGGTATGTAATCACCTGCATTCAAGATTCACAATCTTTAAGAAATTAAAGCTAATACATTAAGTTTGTTTTGTACTGTAATGAATTTTTCAAGAGCTCCTTTTTTAGATTGAGTTAGTTGCACAATTCTTCTTTTCTTTTTACGCTTCTCAGACCCATATGTATGTTTTCTAGAAGACATAATTATAATATCCTAAGGAAAAAAAATTATTTAGAAACTCTATGAATAAATGATTAATTAATCAAGAAACAAATTCTTAAAACAATAAACAAAAATTATGAGAAATACGTAATTTTAAATATTACCAGTTAAGAGAATTGAAGAACTTGAGAGTTTGTGTGATCAATAAGAATTAAAGAATCAGTTGAGTTGTTGTCTGTGATCTACGAAATTACCAAATTGTGAATTGAGAATTGTCGAATTTCGTTACGGTATTGCCGTATTTTATAGAGTTGCGAATTGAGAATTTACTAATTGTCTAATTGAGATGTAGGATTATGATTTATGAAATATAATTGCCAAATGGGATTGACAATGTTTTTGAATTAACAAATATATATATATATATATATATATATATATATATATATATATATATATATATATATATATATATATATATAGGATTCTTAAAGCAATTGTCAATTGGGCTCAATTTCATCTTGTCACATTTTGTCATTTAGCCTAAATATTTGTCACATCTCGTCCAGCCACCAGTCACCGTATCAGCTCGTCGAGAAACCGAGTCTGACAAAGGCTTTTTGCGGACTCTATAAACGGTGATTTTTCTGAAAAATCATAATCTTAAATAATTTTATTTTTAATTACACTTTACATCACACAACAATTTTTCTAGAAAACTACCGTATAAAGTTTTAATGTTATAGACTAGCCAAGCAACTCCATATCTTTACCGCTTATAATCATTTTTTTGGGTGGTTTAGTGTTAACATATGACAAAGGCATTTTGCAACCTCTATTTGGAAGAAGAGTTCTTAAGTCCATTTGCGCGTTCAAAAACTAATAAGTTCAATTACACCTCCATTTTCCTCTCTATCAGATAAAAATCGAGAAAACACATAAAAAGGGAAGAAGAAACGCAAGTGGCATTTGGGTTTCACATTGACCAACTTAAAAAAAAAATTTCAAAATTTTCAAGAAACTCATTTGGGACTTGCGTTTCTAACAAGAAATGCATGTCTCAAATGAGTTTTCCCCAAAATTGTCCACTTTTTACAACCTTCCCAATTCGCCCCCCCCCCCCCCCCCCCCCCAGTTGCCATCTTTAACACATGCCAAAGATAGACATCCCGGGTTCGTCTATATTTTTTATATGGGTAATTGTTCTCATATGATCCTATATTTATAAATGGTGATTTTTCTAAAAAATCACAATCTTAAATAATTTTATTTTTAAAATTACACTTTAATCACACAACAATATTTCTAGAAAACTGCCGTCTAAAGTTTTAATGTTATAGCCAATTCAAGCACCTTGTGCTAAATTGGAACTTTTGTGGTTCTCCTTGAGGGAATGTCATAGGATGGAATCCCAGTGATATAGGGTATTGACTCTTTAACAGCAACAGATAGAGAAAGTATAGAACATATTTGTAATAGAGTCAAGAGTACTAAAAAAAAAAATTAATGCTACAAATTTGAATTTTAATATAGACATTGGTTTTACCGTTTTGTTGAAGCTTGCGTATGATCATATTTATTTGAAAAAAAATCTTTAAAAATTAATTATTATTGCGGTTTGGAGTAAAACCATGTAGAAATTAATATACATACATACATACATACATACATACATGAATACATACATACATACATATATATATATATATATATAAATGATCACATGTGGTTGTGCTGTTGCGTGCGGTTGTGTGGCCTATTGTGCACCGTTAGATCATTTAATCCAACGCTTCAGATTGCTCCAAAATAAAAAGCGCGCTGATCATTATTAACGCGAATGGAGGGGTACACTTGTCAATTTACTATATTTCAAACTGCAATAAACGTCTAAACCCACCATGACGTCTCCATTCACAATCCCAACGCACGACCTCTCCATTAACCGCGAAACTCTCCAGGTGAAGCATTCAAAGCGACGAACGACGATGCCGACTGATAGTCCTAGCCACGAGCACAGAGCAAACGAAGTCTAGATACCAGACGAGCCAAACTCCGTAACAAAAAAAAACACAATTCGGCTACCAGTAGAGAAAACTATAATGGAGAACCAACTAAAGCAACGCAAAGGTATAGTCTCACACTCTAAACACGTCAATTTATTTCAAAAATAGGGCAAAAATACAAATTATTACTGTATTTCAGACTCGTGTACCACATAATGTGTTGCTTGTGCATTATCAACATTAATCTAGTTCATATTTGGAATAATATTAGCGTAATTTGCAATATGAAATTGGAATAGGAAAATAACATCGATGCGTGTTTTATTAGTCTATTTGGTGCATTATTAACCTGACATTTTACACAATCAAATCAAAACCTTAGAGACATTTTGACAGTGGTGTATTTCTAAAACAGTGATGTATAATATGTCTTCTGGTGTATTTTTATACATTGAGTGGTGCTTTTATTACGAATGTTGGTGCGTTTTAAGAGAGTAGTTGCATTTTGGGTATGGTGGTTAGTGGTGTGATTTAATCTATGAACTTGTGCATTTTAGTACGTTGAATGGTATGTTTTATTACGTATGTTGGTGCATTTTATTTTACTATGTGTATTTGGGTATGGTGGGGAATGATATGTTTTAATTTGTTTAGTGGTGCATTTGAATATGTAGAATGGTGTGTTTTATTACAAATGTTTGTGAGTTTTACGAGAGTAGATGCATATGGGGTGTGATGGTTAGTGGTGTGATTTAATCTCTGAACAAATGCATTTTAGTACATTGAATGATGTGTTTAATTACATAAGTTGGTGCATTTTATGTGAGTATATGTATTTGGGTATGGTGGGGAATGGTGTGTTCTAATTTGTCCAATGGTGCATTTTAATATGTAGAATGGTGTGTTTTTTTTACAAATGTTGGTGAGTTTTACGAGAGTAGTTGCATTTTGGGTGTGATGGTTAGTGGTGTGATTTAATATGTGAGTTGATGCATTTTAGTATGTTGAATGGTGTGTTTAATTACGTTAGTTGGTGCAATACCCTAATTCTACATTTCCCTAAGGTTGGTGGTGCATAATTTGATTACTATACACTTATATTTCAATTAAAAATATCATGTAGGCAACAAGAGAAAAGCAACTGAACAAGGACAAACATCCACAGCCAAAGAGCCTTGAACAAGCACTGCACGCTCAGTCTAAGGGTGTATTGATAGAACTAATGGTGAATGGCTATGTCAACCAAAATTATATTGACTATCTCTGGGATGTGGGGAACATAGCAAATCTAAATTGCTGTCAAATGATGATCATTGAACTAGTCACAAGCAAGCAAGTGTGGACGAAAAGCACAGATAAGATATATGGAGGCCCAATTTTATTTCTCACGGTAAAGCTACTCCCATAACCTTCCAAACCATTAACCATCAAACAATCCAACTAACAAATAAGCCACATCAGCTCCCAAACTGACAACATGGCATACACTTACCAGAAAACCTACAAAAAGTACTAGGTGAAAAAAAATAGTTTATAACTTGAATAATCACTTATTGAAGTCAATTGTGCGGGGTGAATAATCGTGAATGGTTCATGGTGCGGGATGACACTTTAGCCTATAAAATATTAGGTATTTGATGATTATTGGATGTGTTTATATACTTGTTCGTAAATGTATATATATAAATAATTTATATACATATTGATTGATGTATTTAAATATTCATATATGTATTTTTTGTTGTAAAATAATAATTTATTTATTATTATAAGTGATGAGTATAATTGGGTTATAAATGAGGTATATATTGAATTTATATTTTGAGTGATGGGATATAAGACTGGACGGAGGCAGTAGATGAATAAAATGAGGTAAGAGGATGACTGCGAGGTCCGGGCTCCCGATTTAGAGATCGGACGAGCGGAGGAATTTAAGCCAATAAGCATCAATGTCCTGAACATTCAAGGCCATACCTTCATCCGCTTCCTGTATCATATTTTCCTAGCTTCTCCCGCCCGTTTGCATAGCACCAACATCGTTCTTTCTCAGTCCGCCTCTCAGTCTTCCTTTCTGGTCAGAAGACCAAGTGGGATAGAAGAAAGCCTGAGAGATCGAGGCCTTTGGCTGGGAGACCGAGCGGTTGAGGCTTCTGGTCGGTTGCCAGAGAAGTTGGAGAAGCAATCCAAGAGACCAGGAACTCGCGGAGCCCAACGGACATCTATGCTGAAACCTCCACAATTACGTGCATTAAATGCACTTTATGAGCATTAATACACAAGTATTAACTAGAAATTCAATGTGTAATGGCCCAAGTGCTTAGTATAAATAGTTGTACCAATCATTTGAAGAGGACACCTGATTTGAGCGAGACTAATACAAAGAGTTTCGAGAGATAATTTAGAGCATTTATCTTCTATTTTCCTTAATTTTCCGGTTGTGTTGGCTCGCCGGTCGATTGCCTTAAGGTCGGAAAACCATCATTGGCGCCGTCTGTGGGGATCGTTACAAAATATAGTACATGTTACGAAATACACCACTCAATGTTACGAAATACACCACTCAATGTAACGAGCAGAAATGAGCAAAGCAGCGAGTGTCAGTGGACGGCCTCGTTCGAATGATTTGCGCGAACAACTTGGTCGTCAAAACGAATGAGACCTACGAGAGCAGCTGGGTCGACCCAATAGTCAAGATTTACGAGAACAGATATTGGGCAGTTCCAACGGGCCGGACCTAAGAGAACATGTGTTGGGTCGTACTAATGGGCAAGACTTGAGAGAGCAATTGAGACGATCCAATGGTCAGGATTTGAGAGAGCAGTAAAGTCGGCAGAGTTCCCGACGTTCAGGGGAATCACGGCGAGGCGAGGGAATGGCTGACCAGGCCAAGGATAGGCCGCCGCCGGTCGAGCTGGAACAAATCGTGTTTCAGGTAATCAATGAGCTTGAAAGAAGACGACTTGAGAACGACGGAGTGAATGGCCGGGATGAGACAGCCCGTCCAATAACTGAAAGAACTGTGAGTCTCCAAGCTTCTAAGCAAGGACATCGGAGGAACGATCGACACACGCCCCCCCGTCGAGAAGACGGCAGGCACCGAGAGGTAGCTCGGTCCGTCATGGATTGCCTTAGTGACCCACATGGAAACACCCAGTGAAATGCCCAGCGCAATAACCTGGAACGCCCGGGTGGTAACCGTCAAGAGCGACGAGCGACGGCTGCCTGGCGGCGAGTACAGCCGGTCGTCTCTGAGAGTAGTGTGGAATCATCGGTTGAGCCTAAATACCGAAAGAGTCAAATGTAATGGTTTGAGCGAAGGCTACAGAACTTGCAGGATCAATTCGAGGGAAAGGTTAGGCCTACCGCCGAAAACCTGCTTATTACTTCACCTTTTATTGCTGAAATCATGGAATACCACTACAAAAAAAGCCTATTTAGTGACGGATTTAGCGATGGAATATTTCTGTTGCTAAAGTAGCGACGGAATAACAACAACTTAGCGACGGATTTTAAATTTTTTATTAAATTGACACTTAGCGATGGATTAGCGACGGATTTGCGATGGATTTTGTGACGAAATATTTTCATCGTTAAATACGTAGCTAATTTTAGCAGTAAATTTTGGCGCAAAAAAATAGCGATGAATTTGTGACCGATTTTTCACGGGTCAACACAAAATTTTTAAATAATCTTAATTGCTACAATTTAGTGACGGATTTGAAAATCCATCACTATATTTAGCGAGGGATTATTGAATCCGCTTCTAAACATACCAGCAAGCGGGCATAAGGTTTTTATATTATAGCGACATATTTTAAAATCCTTCGCTAGATTTAGCGACGGATTATTAAATCTGTCGCTAAATATACTAGACGAAAATTGTTTTTTATATTGTAGCGACGGATTATTTAATCCGTCGCTAAATATACAATATGAGAATTTTGTTTTTATATTTTAGCTACGGATTATTTAATCCGTCGCTAACTTATATAAAGATATAATTATCTTATATTTTAGCGATGGTTTGATCCGTTGCCATGTTATTTATGGGTTTGGCAGTCTGCCTGCCTTTAAAGAGTCCTCGACTGAGGGACTCGGAATGAGTCAATTTGAGAATTGCAAGAGATAGCAAGCGACTGAGGGACTCAGGCGTACCTGAGTCAATTTAAAATGCCAAGGATGTAATCAACGCAAAAACTGGAGAAGAAGGGAAAGCAATTGTCCATTCAAAATATAAAAAGGCATGTTATCATCAAACGCAGGCCTGACAAAAGTTCGAAAGGGAAAAACACAGAGATATTTAAATTAAGCTTCCGGGTTGCCACCGGCTGTCTCTTCTTCCGTTGGGCTAGTAAGGGGAGGGTCGCTGGTGTCTTCACGAAGGCGAGAGCGGTGCACCAAGTTACCCTCTGCGGACTCTTCCTCCTCAGTTATGTTGAGAATTGAAAGGACGGGGTTACGTTCCATCCCTGCCAGAGCTGTTAGGTTGGCAGCAGAGTTCAAATAGGAGGCGTCCATCGGAATCTGCCCACCACTGGAGTTCTCCGAATTGACCCTGTCGGTTTCTCCGGCCCCCTGTTGACGTGCGGGGGTAGCAGGAATGCGAGAAGGAAGGTCGGCTAGCTGTGCCGGAAGGCCCCACGCCACGGGGTCAAAGGCTGGGTCTCTTTTCTGGAGGATTGGGTAGATATCTCTTCGTATCTCCAACGACCCAGCGTGGTAATCCTCCTCCCCTATGTCTGTCAGGTAGAGTTTGCCTTCCTCAGAGTCCAGCCACTCAAGAGCCAGTAGCTTCAGCCTTGAGCGAGTATGGGCCACGATGTCCTCCTCAAAGGCCCGAGAAGATTTGTAGGTAGCCACGGCTAAGTCTGCGGCTTCAGCATTTTTCTTCTTCTCGGTCTCTAGCTCCGACTCTAGTTGACCCACTCGTAGCGCGAGATCGTCCAGCTCCTTCATGCTCTTCTGATGGTTGGCTTGGAGAGTCGGCACCAACTCAGCATCCGCCATAAGAGGCTTCATCCTCTTTCGCATTTCGGACTGGACGGCCAGGGCCTGTCACCAAGCAAGGATTAAAGAGGTATGAGGGTAGAAAAGGAGAAAATGATTTAGGTACAGACTAATTACTTACCCGGTACAAATAGCGAGAGACGCCTTCAAAAATTTTCTCGGTGGAATAACTCTCATAGCAGGCCGCGTCCTTAGGGAAGATCACCTTATCCAGCCAGTCGTGCACCGGGAAGGCACCTTGAGCGATGCCTTCGTCGGCGCTAGCCTCAAGTCCAATGGCCACCCTTTTAGCAGGAGGGGCTTTCAAAGAAGTCTCGGCGGGGCGCTTGGAGCTGGAGCTAGTAGCCGAAGGAGGCGGGACTCGGTGAGATTGGTGCGTGCGTGAAGGTTCAGTAGAGCGAATGGGCGAATCATTGACAACGATTGGGTTGGAGGAGGAGGCGCGACTTCTGGTGCGCTCCTTCAGCAAGGCGTGGCGGCTTGACATTTCTGGAGAAAGGGAGAGAGTGTTGGGGTCGTCTGCGATAGCCTCTTCACTCGCTTCCTCGCTTTCTTCTTCTGTTTCTTCCTCTTCCTCAGGGATTGGCCCTGGATCGTTGCCTATGAACAAAATACGTTAAGAAAGAAATAGAGAAATAAAGAAGAAATTTTAGGAGGTGGATTGTCACCTTTGGTGGCTGCCCCATCATGCAAAAGGCCGGCCGCTTCGAGGGCTTTCAGGTCCGACCATTCATCGACTTGGAGAAGGCCCAAATCCAAGAGAACCTCGACCGAGTCGGTCGTATCTTTGCTGGGTGGAGGCTTTTTGAGGCATTTAAAGAAGGAAGCCTCCCAGGTTAAGGGGAAATCAAAGGAGGAGTAACGAGGAGACGGGCGCACAAAAAGGAAAACTGATTTCCACCTTTTAATGGAATCGACCAGTCCGTCAAAAATTTTGCAGCCACCCCGGTGAGAAATTTGGACAAAACCCGGGGAGGTGTCCCCAACTCTATTGACCAAATAGAGTTGGAGGAACAAGTTTATAGTCGGCTCAAAGCCGTAGTTGGTGCATATGGTTTGGAAGCAGGTGAGGAGGCGGTGAGAATTTGGGACAAGTTGACCGGGAGAGAGGGCGAAGTAGCGAAAAAAGAGGGAAACAAATGGACTTACGGGTACTCGAAACCCGTGACGAATGGACTGGAGGTGGACTCCTATGTATCCGCCGGGGAGAGGTTCGAATACATTGCGGTCACGCGGAGCGTATATCTCAGCTGCTGGGCCCAATAGATATTGGGCCTCTTCCAACTCGTGGGCTGAAATTGTGGAGCGGAGGCCAGCCGGGCGGCCAATATCCTCAAAAAGGCCAGAGGCCCTTTTAAGGCCGACAGGCAGAGTAGCAACGGCTCGAATGGGCGTAGGGTTCAGGGGAGCGGAAGATGAAGCTTCCCCCGTCTCCCTAAGAAAAGTCGAAGCATTGGGGTTTGCCGTAACCCCAATGCGGCTAGGAGAAGAAGACATGGTGAGAAGGGAGAAAAGAAGACCAACCTGATTTGAGAGAGACTAATACAAAGAGTTTCGAGCGAGAATTCAGAGCATTTATCTTCTATTTTCCTTAATTTTCCGGTTGTGTTGGCTCGCTGGTCGATCGCCTGAAGGTCGGAAAACCATCATTGAGCATTGATAGATTTTTGATAAGTGATGGAGTTTGTACTCTATTTTTGGATGAATGAGTTTTGAGACTAAGGGCTAAGATGATTATGATGGTTGGAAATTACATATATATTTATAAAAATAATAATAATATAAAAACCTTATGGAAGATATCGAATGCTCCCTTTATGGGATATGATGCTCCCTTTATGGGATATCGTACGTTCCCTTTATGGGATATGATGCTACCTTTACGGGATATGGTATGTTGCCATTATGGCATTATGGGATAAGATTCTTCCGTAAGTGCGTTTTATTATTATTCTACAAGTGAATTATATTTTTATTGTAAAGATATATATATATATATATATATATATATATATATATATATATATATATATATATATATATATATATATATATAATTTTCAAAATGGTTGACAAATTAAATTTTGGTGGTTGATAATTTAGAAAATTTCAATTTTGTGGAAATCTTTATTTTTGATTCTTTCCTTACGAGGTGGAGTAAATCCTTACTTTGCTTTATGCTAATTTTTTTATTGTATTTTTTTGAAATTTCTATAGTAATAGGAAATCCTTGAAGTTGAAGAGCGCGCTAGTAGAATGTAGTAGGTGGAGAATTTGTAATAAGTTGTTCGGGACATAGTTTATTTGGATTTATTTTTGATGTTGTTCTTTTTGGTTAAGTACCTTAATTACCATTGTTGATTTGGAATAATTATTTTAAGTTGGTTTGGTTGGTTAGCATTACACTTGTCATGAGAGGACTAGTGTGGAGGTATCACCCTCATTAGGTGTTTTGTTATTGAATAAAATGGATTGTTATATTGCTTTGGTGGTGGAAAAAAACTTAAGGAAAATTTGGTATAAATTTTATCTTGAAAAATGGGGGTGTAACATGTTGATATCAAAGCAGTTTGAAACCTTTCGGAGCCTAGGTTGTGATAGTGCCTAGGTTGGAATTGTAGGCGTTAATAATATTTTGGTAAAAAAGAGCTTAAGAATATGACTAGTACTTAAGTTTGAACTTCGCGGTGAGGTTGTGAGTTTAATTTATTTTTCCTTAATTGATTATTTCCTTTATGTATAAATTGCTATATGTTAATCAACTGTGGCTGTTGCACAGGTACGTGTTTAAATTGTTTAAGATTTTGGTAGACTGGAAGTAAGTTGATTTGTATATCTGTTTATGTGCTTTATATGTTTATTTCATTAAGGTATTAGTTCAAGTTACGGGGACGTAAATTTTCTAGTGGCAGCCGATTGCACCCCACATGGGAGGGTAGGTTATAACACCTCATTTTTAGGCTTGGTAGCCTAGAGTTAAAGAATTTGATTTTTGGACCTTAGTTTTAAGATATGACTGCTTCGGGGACAAAGCTTTCTTTTAAGGGGATAGATTGTGACACATTTTTGGTTTCCAATATTACCTATTTGAATTTCCAAAGCTATCCCTATTCTTCCTCAATGTTCATTTAATCTCTAAACCATATTCATTGGACTCTATTTCTATGTTCAATTTCATTTGAACCATGAGATATATTCATTTGGACTACCAAATCCTTATACTAATTAGTATATATATATATATATATATATATATATATATATATATATATATATAGAATATTAATCAAATGTGGCCGTGCTCTTAGGTGTGGCCGTGCGGTCACACACCACTCAATGTTACGAAATACACCACTCAATGTTAAGAAACACACCACAATGAAAATATACAAAAACACCATAAAACACACCACACACCCAAAATAATGCACCATAACTCCCATGTCCCTAATGGTGCATTTGCTAATACTGTGTGGTGTATATTTGCATACCTAGTGGTGTGTTTTTGGGTGATGCGTCCCTAACGATGCATATTTGTGTGGTGCATTTTCTAACACTGAGTGGTGTATATCTGTATACATAGTGGTGAGGCCGCACTGTTCACACCTAAGAGCACGGCCACACTTGAACATGACCCTATATATATATATATATATATATATATATATATATGATATACGTGTATGTATGTATGGTGTAGCGTACACACACACACACACACACACGGCTGTCTATATACATATATATACATATACCAATTAATACTACCTCCGTACCAAAATGGTTGTCTGATTCGTTTAACAAGGCTTGACTGAAGTTATTTTTAATCTAATTTTTAATAATATTAAGTTTACCATTAATATATAAAATTTATATATTTAGAATCTACATTAAAAGCACTATAAAACACAAAAAATTAAATTTAAAAATAATAAAAAATTACTAAAGAAAATAAGTAATGAAGAAAGAGTTAGTTTGACCAATGAATAGTAAATAGGATACGTAAAATGGGACATAGGGAGTATATATGTACCATATAACTAATATATACATATACTAATTAATATATATTTATATATATATATATATATATATATATATATATATATAATTGTATTCAGGTGAGGACTACTAGATTGTAGTGGATTAATAGGACTCATATTAGCCATTGATATAATAAAATTAATGGATAGATTTAATTGTTCTTTTAAGTAGTTGTTTGATTTAATAAGGCAAATTATTGTCTATATAGCAGTATTAGAGGATAGTTTTGTCTTTTGTCAAGGGTTTTAATTCCTCAGCTGATTTTACGGATTAATAAAATAAGGAAATATCCGAATTCAATGCATTTTAGTTACTGGGTATATACAAATATTTTTCCCTTGGCACTTAATATATTTAACATTGGCACACAATTATATAACCGTTGGCACACACTATTCATAGACTATTAATAACTTCAAGTTTTGTCCAATTTTTATATTCATGCATCTACAAATAATGCAAAAACATTTTGTTTTTAAAATGTTGTGTTCTCTAATTTCGATTGCTATCAATATTCACTTCAAAATTTGCATACTATACTACCTTCAGAATATAGCATAAGTGACACACAAAATATAACATGTTGGCACACAACTTCCATCACAACGACACACAATATATTATGTACGTATGAATTAATCTGCCCGCATATTTGAAATTTACTAATAAAAAATGTCAATTCCACATTCAGGTTACTTTATTAATTAATGAATTACAATGTGATTGACTTAAAAATTATTACTCCATATTAATCTACTTGTGTAAATATTATGTACGTGTAAATTTTTTCCCTTGGCAGTTAATATATTTAAACTTGGCACACCATTATACAACCCTTGGCACACACTATTCATAGACTATTAATAACTCCAAGTTTTGTCCAATTTTTATATTCATGCACCTACAAATAATGCAAAACCATTTTGTTTTTAAAATATTGTGTTCTCTAATTTCGGTTGCTATCAATTCCAAATTCAATTTTTATATAAATCTTGTTGATTTATTACTATATTTAATACTCCTATTCACGGTCATGCTTCTTAATTATTTCATTTCCTTAATTGCAGTTCATATTATATTACTAATGGACTTCTTTGCCCTTCATCACAACATCTAACGTGATCCTAGAGTCACATTACATTTAATCTCAACCATTTATTAAATATCTATGGATGGTTATGATGGGTCTTAATAGTCCTATATAGTATATAGTCCTCATGTGAAAAAAGGCCTATATATATATATGTGTGTGTATATATATATATATATATATATATATATATATAATATGTGAAAATATGTGTGTAATATATTAATATTATATATAAGATTATGGGTGATCAATGTCATTAACACCTAATAATTTAGATTGGGGGTTACAAAGTTTTGATTTGGGAATTTCAAAAATCAAGGGATGATTACTCATTTATCTTTCCTTGAAATCGGGGTTGATTTAGTCTCCCCCTTTAGTCTCCCTACCCGACATTCTCATAAAAAAAAAAAAGAACGAAGAAAATTTTCTTCTTCATCTTTTCCTTCTTCAATTCGTTCCTCCATAAAAAAAATAAATAAAAATTTTTTTTCAACATTTTATTCAAGGAATTGGAACCTTGTCCTCTCAAGTAAGTTAGTTATTATTATTATATATATACTAGTATTTAATTGTCCGAGTGTTGCACGGAATGCATTTGTTATAATATTTTAAAAAATTTAGATCGATATACAATTATATAAACTATAACATCGAATATTATATAGCGCCATTGATGAAATTTGTTGGATCGATAATATGTTTCAATGATGGTCATATTCCTGGTTTTTGTCCGTTTTTAAGCTGCTGATTTTCTTGTACATTGTGCTTTTAATGTTGTACAATATATTTTTCTTGACAAAAATACCCAAATATACTCTGTTACTGTTAACTAGATTCCATCACCTTTAAGTATTACCCAAATATACTCTGGTTTGGCGTTAAGTATCATTTTCTACCACTCATTTTCCTTCGCTAATTCCTCTTATCATTCATCTATCCGCTCATCTTACATACCACGATCGATTGCAATATTCCACTCACTTTCTTTCGCTGATTCCTCCCATCATTCACCGCTCATCTTTCATACGATACCTATGAGGATTTGCAATCAACGAAATCTTCTTCATTACCTTCTCAACAACTGCAAGAAGAGCTTTGATAAGTTTAGAAAATTGAAGCAACCAACAGCATCCAATGGTTATGAACATGAATTGATCCTCAATTTTTAAGTGGAATCACTACTGCCTTCTTTCTTTCAAATTTAATCCAAGGTAAATTTATTACTATTTTTCTTAATTTCATATAATTAGATGCTGGCTGTTGATTTCAGGTTGGCCTCGATTCTCAAGTTTCTTGTTGATATGTGCTATTTTATGGTGGAAAACATTTAGTCCAAACATTGCTGTTTGTTTATTTTTGTTTTTGTTATGTTTTTTTTTTAATTTTAATTTTATGTATTTATTTCAGTTTAAATAACGCAGCAAATCATGCCATTAGTCTTAATGTAGCTAGGCCTTTGATATTGTTAGGTGTATAATCTTACTGTATGAATATTTACTATGGATGTTTTCAGTTATTTCAACTTTGGTCAAAGATTGGTTCTTGTTCTATTAGAATATATCCCTGATAAGATTTGATTATATGTTGGACTGATAAGATTTGATTATATGTTTTCTTATATCTACTCCCATGATTGAATTCTTTGTACTGAGTATATTATCATTTTCTCTTAATTGCCATGATTATGTTTACAATTAAGAATTTCTTGATTTATCTCCATTTACTTTATTTAGTTTTGGAATGTTGCTTGATGTTAGGATGTATGTAGCTATTTAAAGACTTCATTGTAGGGTGAAGACACCATAGAATAATTGCTGCCTTTTATATATTATTTTCTTTAAAATTTTAGTCTGTTACTCTACCCTCTGTTATCTCTTCTCCGCAACGTTCAGGTTCTTACCTCCCTCTCTTTATTCCTATTGTTATGTGTTCATATATTCGCACCCATTCCTCTATATGCAAGGGCCTTTATGATTTATTTGTTGTGCGTTATGTAAATCCCAATATGTGTGTAATTGAGGTCAAAGGGTTGCAATTGAGTTGATGAGTTTTTTTTTTTCTTTCTTTTTTCTTTTATAGCTTTTGTTATGCAATATGTTCATTGATTGAAGCTATATCATATCAATTTCCTGTGGAATTATGTGTTTATAGTTCACGCCAATTGCTTTTATGTTAGGATTAAGAGCCCTTTATGTCGGGTAGTGGTCACGACAATTGTGTGTGCTCTCTTGCTTGAAATTTTATATGGTTAGCCTTTCTGCTAATATATTTGTTCAAAGCTTTTGCTATTATTGAAGATAATGTGGACTTGATTCTGGATGCAAATGTGTCATTATGCTTTAAGGATTGCTTGTTACCATGTTATTATCTTTGAAGAGGAAAGGATCACATTTGAATTAGGCATGGAGTTTAATTAGACTAGACCAAGTAACAAACTAAATGGCCTAAACTGAGATTCATGTCCTGTATGCCTCTACTTTTCAGGGGTTGGGGGAGGGTGTATATCTGTATTTATAATTTTGATTGATTGATGGATTCTTGAAACCTTGAGGGTATGGTGTGGCATAAATGATAATGTTGATATACCTATGTCTATTAAGTAATTTGAAAAATTTATCAAAATGGGGAACCTCTCACCCATTTCAAATTTGTTGTTACCTTTGATTTCTAAAGCAAAATTGTAAAATGATTGAATGAACTAAGGACATTTGAAATTAGCTTATTGTGTATCAACATATATATGATGCTTCTTCTATATGCATATTGAAATTGTTGTAATATAGATTACTCTTAATTCTACACTCAAATGTTTCACCTTAACTATTCAATTTTTATGTGATTCTCTTGAGAATTATTTTCCTTGTAAAATATTTTCTCATAAAAAGTTATTATCTTCATTTTTTAAAACTAGAAGTGAAGAGGCAAAATATTTTTGAAAAACATGTGAGAAAGAATCCATCTACATTGTCAAAGGAGTTGGACAAATGTTCTTTTCCTGTGCTGAGTTTTTCTGTCTCTAATAATGAGCTAATATTTACTATTGCCTTGTTTACAAGGGAAATTATTGTTATGTACAAACTTTTGCAATAACATCATTGTATCCCACTTATTAGTGGTGCTATTTTAGATTCTTCCCAGAACTGGATGATTGTATGTAAACTTCTGTCAATGATTAAGTTATAGACTAGGAAGTACTGTAATTTTTGTATACCAAAATTAAAGATTTTTATTTGACTTGATGACAGACCCAAGTAGTAATAAATTTATAACCGTCTTTACCAGGTTCTTCCACGTTATGTATCTTAGATATTGAACCTCAAATAACTTCTTTGCCACAATTGCAGAATTCTGTAAGTAACTACCATTTACGATCTATAAAGTTTGTTGTTATTTCCGTGTCCTTGAGTAGGTCACATTAAAACCTTATTTACACTTCTAACTGACATTTGCCTTAGGAAAATTGAATAAGTTATCTGGATGGGGCTTTTGTTGATTGCTAATGCTAACAAGTAGCGTATCCATCAATGCTACGCTAATGCTTACCTGGCCTATTTAGATAGCTAGAAGTGACATTTTCATACTCTGCCAGTGAATCTTACTGCCAAACACCCATAAATTTATAAATTGTCCCCCCCCCCCCCCCCCCCCCCCAAAAAAAAAAAAAAACAAAAAGTAACTTATATGGCATTGGATTTGAGATAGGTTGTTAAGAACTCATAATTTCTCTGGCATATAACCTCTATATGCACTGTCAGTTCAAAAGCATGTTAAATAGCATATATGATTGATATTCTAAGTTTCTAACGATATAAATTCTTCACTTATCTATTTATTTGTCAATAACGACTCTTGTGTTAGTTCAATGATTGGTCAAATTTAGTGCCTTTGCATGGTAATGGTTCTATACTTTCTCTCTAAATGAAACGGAAGTTTATATTATGTTGGTTGCCTCTAAAAGATTGAATACATTGTCTACCCTGCATCTGAGATTATTTTTTTTTTATCAAGATTCGGTGATGATATATGTGAACCTGATGTTTTGTCTTTTTTAGTGACTTTAGAATTATATCCTGGTTGATCATGTACGATTCTAACAATCATTCTACACTTTATGAGACCACCATGGATGTATTATTTCTAGACCTTCAAACCATCATGGATATTATTTTGCTTATTATTATTATGTGTATGCTGCATGCATGTTCATAAAATATTTACACAATCACTTTGGCTACACTTACTAATCAATTTCATTTATTTTTCTTTTGGGTGTTGATAACAAAATTAAGAAAATCATATGCGTAAATGGCATAATGTTGACAACATAAGATAATATTTAATTATTATGCTATGACGGAATAGTAATTTACCTAAATTTTAATTAATTTTTTTTCATTTGTAATTTATCACTTACTTCTACGATACTTGAAAATTTATGTTAAAGCAGAATTGGCCAGAACAATGGTTTTTTTTCTTCTTCAAAGTCATTAAAGACGATAAATAAAATCCTAAAAATGAAATTAAAAAAAAAAAAAGAAACAATCACATTAGTTACAAACATGTGATGTGATATTCTGTTCAGTAGTGAATTAGACTATAAACATTCTTTAAAATGTCCATCAACAGAGTTGGACACAAGCACACTTTTGGATTCTGGATACATACTTCATAGTTTTTTCTAAATGTATTAATTTGAGTAGGGATGAGGGACTGTGCATATGCATGCTCAATATGTTCAGATTAAGTATATTCACTACTAAAATGTCTTGTGTAAACTATAATAATTTAAGTTTATTTTATTCTTTATGTTGTAATTTACAAATTCATCCAATTTCAATAACCTTTGTATCTCATATTTAGGTATCAAATGAGCAGCAACATAATGCATGCGTAGTTGAATTGAGACAGGATTTCTGAATATCAATATGTGAAAGCTGTTGAATTGAGATAGCTCAAATCAAGTACTATATATATCCAGATGAATATGAATTTATAAGAGATATATCTGTAATTAGAAGAAGACTATATTTAAAGAAATTTTATTCATTTTCAAAGACAAAAGTTGTAATACAACGTTGAGTACCCTTACTTAAAATTACAATGGAATATATTCATCACAATGAATTTTAATTTCTTGTGTTAATTTCAAATACATACAAAACAAAAATTTTACTTGAATAACTATGAAACTTCGACAACTCAAAAAAAAAAACAAAAAAAAAACAAAAAATCAAATTATATCTATTTCGTTTTCAAAAAAAAAAAAATTATATCTATTTCAAAATGATTTACTAATTGGGTTTAAATATTGGGCACAAATTTTCGCGCAAAGCGAGTAGAAAAAACTAGTATATATATATATGTGTACATATATATATATATATGTATGTATGTATATATGATGGTTCAAAATTAAATATATATTTATAAAAAAGAATAATATAAAAACCTTATGGAAGATATCGAATGCTCCCTTTATGGGATATGGTATGTTCTCATTATGGGATGTGATTCTTCCATAAGTGCGTTTTATTATTATTATACAAGTGAATTATATTTTTATTATTAAGATATATATATATATATATGATTTTCAAAATGATTTAGAAATTAAATTTTGGTGGTTGATAGTTTAGAAAATTTCAATTTTGTGGAAATCTTTATTTTTGATGTTTTTCTTATGGGGTGGAGTAAATCCTTACTTAGCTTTATGCTAATTATTTTTATTGTATTGTTTTGAAATTGCTGTAATAACAGGAAATCCTTGAAGTTGAAGACTGCGCTAGTAGAATATAGTAGGTGGAGAATTTGTAATAAGTTTTTCGGGACATAGTTTATTTGGATTTATTTTTGATGTTGTTTTTTTTTTGTTAAGTACCTTAATTACCATTGTTGATTTGGAATAATTATTTCAAGTTGGTTTGGTTGGTTAGCCTTACACTTGTCATGAGAGGACTAGTGTGGCGGTATCACCCTCATTAGGTTTTTTGTTATTGAATAAAATAGATTGTTATATTCCTTTGGTTGAGGAAAAAAACATTTTAGGAAAATTTGGTATAAATTTGTTCTTGAAAAATTGGGGTGTTACATGGAACTCCAGATTACAAAAGGACAACAAGGCACAATTGAACAATCTACGGATCAAGTACTTGACTGCCCTTGTAATGTCAGATCTAAACGAGCTCAAAGGAAGAAACATACTGATAGGTGCCAAAGATAGCTATGTTTTGTGGGGTAATTAGGATTTATATTATGGTAAAATTGAATTCCTTTAGGCCTACAACATCCTAGAATAGCACAATTTCATCAAATGTAGGTGTAAGGACTAATTGAGGTTGCGTTTGCCAAAAATAGCAGGATCTATAATTTTGTAGGGCATTCCGACGACAGTTCGGTAAAATAGGCATAACCTGAGCTAGGAATGTCCAAATGAGGTGATTCAAGTTGCTATGGAACCACAACTTCAAGATCTACAACCAAGAATAAGACAACAAAGGCTAATTTTGAGTCCACACATGGCGTGGAACAATTCTAGTGCTGGTCCACGCGTGGAGCCCTCGTGGATCGAACCTGGGCGCGGAAAAAAAGTATTTAAAGGGTGTTTTTGGCTGAGGGATTAACCTATCCTAGCATTTCCCTATTCATTACCTCCCATTTTAGATTAGTTTTTCTAGCAATTTAGAGTTAGATTTAGGTTTTACTATTGATCCAAGATTGAAGATCAAAGACATTGAAGTTGTATTGCATTTCTAGTAGGTAAATTTCATTCCTAATCTAGTTTTCTATTTCAATTGTTTGCAATTTACATTCCTTGAATGCAATTAGGTTTTGTGATTTGTTTTGTTTTGATTCCTACAATGAAATGCTAGTTTAGATTGTGGAGTGGATGCTAAAATAAAGTTCTTGTGTTTGATTTGTTACAATTCTTCCGAGTGATTCTAAGAAATGTTGATTAGGGTTCTTGTGTCAAGTGTGGTTGAGATTCATATTAATTTGTGCCTATTTAAGGCCTTAATAGGTAGCAAAGTTAGAGGAAGTGTGTGACTGCGCGATAGCGGATCCACATGAGTCCGAATCAACTAGATCCCTGCCCTTGATCCGGAAGGATGAGGCCCGGGAGGAGTGGTAGACGACGTGTTCGACAAAATGCCCCAACCGAATGAGAACTTGGGAGTTCGAGTGTGACGCCACTCGGTGATGATGCTGTGGGTTCCCTTGATTGAGCCCGAGTCACATTGCCAAGTATCCCCGTAGTAGGATCAAACACGAGACCTAGATATGACATCCATATCCTTGCCTTTCCTTAGTTGTTTTCCTTTGTTTTTCAATTGCCTATCTCTTGTTCTATGATTCTCTTGCTTTCAAGTGCTTTCAAGTGATTCTCTTGCCTAAATGCCAATGCATAATTTGATTCCAATTTGTCATCCTTGAGAACACGACACTCGGGGAACTTCTTCCTCATTTTACCACCTACATTTGCTCATCATAAACCACTACATCACATACAACAGACAGCCAAATTCTACGTATGTAATAAAACACATCATTATACGTAATAAAATGCCCCAGTGGACACATTAGAACACACTATTCCCCCCACATCCATAAAATGCACCAACATACATAATAAACCACACAATTCAACACCTAAAATGCACCAGACGACAAAATAAAACACACCATTGCACCTTCATAGCCAAACACACCTACTCGCATAAATGCACCACTATTTGTAATAAAACAAACAATTCTACCTAATAAAATGCACCACTAGACAAATTAAAAACACTCTATTCCCCACCATACCCAAATACACATAGTCAAATAAAATACATCACTAGACAAATTAAAAACATTCAATATTATCATCAGCCAGCCGTACACAAGCATAAATATCATACCACAGCAGATTAGTAAGCACCCTAACATTCTCCACATTAGCAGATTAATCAACAATTGTACGATCAATATGAAAAATTAGGTGCAAACATGCACCAGTTGTTCACCGTTACACCAAATATCTAGAAGGAATACTCTCAAGTCCACGATATCTTTAAAACAAAAAAAAAATGTTTATACAACAACCCCATACACTCAAACATCTTGCAAGAACATCTTGGACAATAATCATGCAAAGCTAACTCCACACGCCATGTCCAATGATCACCATCTTTTATCACGTAAGACACACGACCATCACAATCGCTCAAAGATACCACTTGACAAGAAAAACAAGTAGCACAAATCTCGTCTTGAACATCATAAAATATAGAAATTGTGTAAACACCCATGGCATGCCGCTCCAACGCGAATGGTGTCTTCAAAATAGGAAAACAAGTTTCACATTCAGAATTCAGCTTTGCTTGGGCATGCCACTGTGCACCAATAACACTGTCATAATGCACCAAAAACTCAACCAAGCTAGAATGTCCATTAGAGAAACTACAAAAAAACTGTTTTGAGACTCCGATCTAGACGTGGTCCTAACCAAACCACCATAAACTTGCCATGAAAGTATGGAGGTGCCCAAAATGTACAGAACTCAAGCAAGTAACGAAACCAACCATTATCATCCAACCCATATTTCTCCATAATATGATTCCATCACACCTCAAAGGTCTCGGGATCAAGTGAATTATCCCAAACAATGCCATTAAACTTCCTCCTAAACACCCCGTATTTAGATTAAACCGGTCTAACATTCTCTCCCACCTTGCACATTATATGCCACATGCAAAATCAATGTTTTGCTGCACCAAACACTTGAGCAACGACAACATTCACAGCTTGATCTTGATCTGTAACAACACAAATAGGATCATGACCTATTATTTTCTTAAAGCTCTCTAAAAGCCACACATATGTGTCTATGTCTTCCCTTGAAGCAGCCCAGCACCAAAGGTGATGCATTTCTCATGGTTATCAATGCCAGTAAATGGAAAAAAAAAACCAGATTATACCTACACAAGGAACAACACAAAAACAGCTAGCACCACAACACATCTAAAAATGCACCATAAAGCATAAAATAATACACCACTAATGTATACAAAATGCACAAACAAAAAACAGATTACTAACCTGTTAGTACGGTATGTAGCATCAAACGAAACAACATCACCAAACAAAAAAATTCTTCCTAGATACTACGTCTGCCAAGAAAACCCTTGAAAGCTGATCACACTCATCAACATCATATTCAAACCCAAATGATGCGCACAATTCAAGCCTTTTAAACAACGTATCTATGAACAATTGAGCATCCCCATTTAAAATGTACGCAATCAAATCACGTTTGAAATTTTTAAAGTCCACAATTGTAGCCCCAACATTAAAATACCCACCAACAATCTCCTTAAACAACCTATACGACTGAGTAGGACCAATATTTTCCCGAACACAACTTGCAACAAAAAGTTGATGGCCAGTACCAAGATTGCGATTGACCTTTAAAAATTGCTTAGCAATAGTTGAACACATAGAATGGGTATGAAGTTCCTCAAAAAAATGCACAGAATAGCAACCATTTGGGATGGGCTTAAACACCACTTTAGCCTTACACCCAACCCTATTTGTCACCATACGTCTCTTCACAACAGTACTTTGGGTGCTAGAAGAAGTACTAGAAGAACTCTGCTTAAACCCTTCACGACTACATATATACAACATGCTTCAACACAACAACACCGTCCCTACCCTTCCGAGTTATGCTCTGCCTACAGTTAAAACCAACAGAGCCAGCATATTGTTTATAAAAACCAAAAGCACTATCCAAAGAATCAAATTGTTGCACTACGTGAGACTTCAAACTGTCAGCACAAATTGGACGCCAATACTTAGTCATACCAGGTGATATTTCCATATCACAAGCACTGCCCTCTACACCAATGTATGTGGAATAACCTTCATCACAATCACCACTAGCAGAGTCTATATTCACACCTACACACCAATTAAAAACATGTAAAAATTAACATAATGAAAAACAGAACTGTTTCCAATCCATACCAACATAAAATACACCACAAAATATGAGAAACACACCAATATTGCTACATATATGCACCAAAGATGTGCATAATATCAGATAACTACCAAACACAACAACAACTAAATATACACCACAATTCAACACAAATAACACCATACAACCTACAAAACGCACAACTATGTCATCACACACCATCATCCAAGACTGCTAGAAAATACTATCACATCGCTAGAAAACCGTCATTACAACATAAACACATGCAACAAACCTCCAAACCAAACCAATTATTCCAAAAAATGCTCAACAAATAAGGAAAAATTCAAACTATCTAAATCAAACAACTAAAGAGAGATCAATATTGTTTAAAATTAGCACTGAAAAATGCAACATACCAGGCTCTATAGTTCTACGACGACAAGTTCCAATTGCGTTATTCTCCAGCATGATCTCCTCGCAATTGCGATACGTAATCCCTAGCCCCAACGTGATCTTGTCCTCGGTGAGAATTACAAAAAAAAACACTTATATACGTGCATGTTACGCACCACCTATTACTACCATAACGCACTCAACTTACCTTACGCGAATAAATTTCCTAAATATTAAAATAGGCCATCCACCGTTAGATCAATCCAATCTAGCGATAGCAATGCAGCCACACGATCGCATGAGATGACCATGCCGCATATGAGTCATATTATATATATATATATATATATATATATATATATATGTGTGTGTGTGTGTGTGTGTGTGTGTGTGTGTGTGTGTGTGTGTGTGTGTATACATACATATACATACATAGGAAGGGGTTCGGGTGAGATAGAAGCCCCAGGTGAGAAGTGAGATAGAATCTCAGTCGTAGATAAAAAAAAAATTCGCCACCTATGAACTTCAATAATGTGCATAGAAAGAAGGAAAAATGTGCACTAGAAGGGAAAAATGTGCACTAGAAGGGAAAAATGTGCACTGGAGGTACAAAGATGTGAAACAATTATTGAAAAACTTAAATTTAATATAGGATCATCGTCACAAATCATAGTGTGTTTTAAAGTCATTCCCACAAGATGGAACGGATCCGAGGCTGAAAGGAAGCAACAAACGAAGAAGCAACTGGGCAGGATCCAACCACGAGTGCTTCACGCGTGGAGGAGGCGTAGATCAATTCCAGTACGCGTCCACGCCCCCATCTACGCGTGGATGAAACGTGGATCGGGTCATTAAGGGCAACTTCGAGATTTTGACATTGAATTGGCTATTTAAACCCTTCCCCTGCATTTGAGAAGGCAAGCCCTAATTTTCCAGATCTGATCTCATTTGTTTTCTCCCCTTTGGGGGAAATCCCCCATTTTCCTTAGCTTAGATTAATTTTCCAATGGTAGATTTAGCTACTGAGGATGTGGGAGTCCGAGTGTGACGCCACTCGGTGATGTGCCGTGAACTCGCTAGTCGAGTCCAAATCACATTGTTTGCAAACCCATTAGTAGTATCGACCATATATTCTAGCTAAGAATCCCAACCCCCGTTTCCCTTTCGTAGTTTACCTTATTTAGTTTGAGTGTCATTTATGTTATGACATTTTCATTCCTCAGCCATTCATGTGACTCCTGCCTCTTAACTTCTCAAATGCCATACGTTATTCGACTCCAATTTGCCTTCCCAGAGACCGATACTCAGGGAATTCTCTTTTATTCGTTTACACCTTATATACAACATACATTCCAACTCACTGCAAAACACTCCTATCAAAATGGCGCCGTTGCCGGGGAAGGCAAACGGTTTGTGAATTGTTTTGACATTTTTGAAGTTCAATTTTAAGAGTCTTTGAATTTCTTTATTTTGTTTGCTTTATTTTTTTTTTCTTATTTTTGGTTACTTGATTTGGAACGTGAGTTTATTTATCATAGCATATCTTGTGCTCACGTGTAATGGTTTCTAGTTGCAATGACTTGCTGTTGGCTAAGTGTAACACCCCGTAAATTCGTTCAAGCCTTACAATCGATAATTAATTCCTTGGGGCAATTTAATTATTTTAATTGGGCTAGTTCTTTCAATTTGATATATATATATATATATATATATATATATATATATATATATATATATATATATATTCCTTGAGCCTAATTCAATTATTCTAATCAAGAGCCCGATTAATTGAATTTATTCTTGTAAGGGATTTTTATTCAATTTGGATTCTTACAATCTTTGTAATTAAATATTCCTACATGGCCCAATTTCTTGATTATATATTAATATAATGTCTTTAAGACATCTTATGGGCTTCTTTGTTCTAGTTATTATCTCTAATTGTAAGGGATGAATTCAGTAGCCCAACTTATTAGTCTTGAATATATTTAATTCTTATAACTAGTATAATATATGTAACTTAAGCCCATTCCATATTAAAGTCTTTCACCCTAATACATTATATGTATCTTAGTATATATATTCAAGATAAAATTTCCCTAAAGATTTTCACTCCCTCTCCTCCCTACACACATTCCACACGCCATTTCCATCTTCTTTACTATCCAAAATTTGATCTTCATTTCCCTACAAGTTTTCAAGTCAAGATTGCTCTTTTAAGCTTGTTTAGGATTGGGTAAGTGCATCTAGCTAAGAATCTACCTTGCATTTTATGGTTTTGATAGTCTTTTTGCATATTCTTATGTATGTTCTTTTGGGGTTCTTTAGGTAAAAGATGATCAAGAAGGTGGTGGGGCTTTGTGAGCTTGCTTGATGCTTGTTTGGATTGGAGAAAGCTCTTTGAGGTAACCACTATGTCCATCAAAATCTATTTCTACACTCCTATTCTATTATGATATTCTTGGTGTTGGAAATCCTGAAATTTCTTGTTGTTTAGCCCTATTTTTGGATGTATTTGTTGGATTTCATCTTGATCTTTTGCCTTGTGTTGTTATGATCAATGATGTTGTGGATTTCCCTATTTTTGGACTCTAATTTGATGCAATGTTGGTGTATTTTGGTCTGAGTTTGTATTCTGGAAATGGTATTTTGAGCTCTGGGCAGAATCTGATTTTCTGGGATTTGGGTTGGCCTTGCGGAGACCTGCGGCGGAATAATGTAACCCGCCTAAGTGATCCGCAAGGTGGCAACGGTGCGTGTGGGCGGAGGAGGATGGCCCGCCGAGGGAGGCCGTCTCCTTCTTGCGGAGGAGGCCGGCGGATGAGTGTGGTCCGTTGAGTGGTTCCGCATGGCTCATGGGAAATTGTTTCCAGAGAGCAGTTCCTTGTTGTTGTTGTCTGTTGTTCCTCCTTTGTTTCTGATTATTGTTGGATTGTTTTGTTGGGTATTTTACCATGTTTTTGGAGTATTTATTCATGCCATTTGTTGGGTATTTATACCATATCTTGGAGTATTGATTCATGTCTTTGGTTTCTCTTTTTGGACTCTTGGTTTATTTAATTCCTTGAATTCACTACCTGGGAGTTGGTTTGTGTTCATAGTTGAGATGAACACTTTGTCTAGTTGTTTTGAGTTGAGGTTGGAGTATGAGTATGTGATGGTGGGTTTGTTGGTATCGCTTGGAGGTTGTTGGTTGGATTGACTGTGCTACTATTGACTATTGACTTCTGACTTTGGACTTCGGTCCCTGTGATTGGGTTGATTACCCCTGTGATTGGACTACGGTCCCTGTGATTGGACTTCGGTTCCTGTGATTGGACTACGGTCCCTGTGATTGGACTTCGGTCCCAGTGATTGGGCTCATCACCCCTGTGTACCGGATTTCCGGGTTCTGACTCTTGACTTCTGACTTCTGACTATGTGATTGACTTGGTATGATGGTTGGTTTGAGGGTTTGGAGTTTGGAGTTAGGATTCTTTCTTGGTTGGTTGTTTGTGAGTCCTTGTGTTATTCGGTTGATATCTTGTGGTTCTCGTTGAGGTTGGTTGGTTCTTTTTGGATTGTTGTTCAGTTGGTATCTCGGTTATGATTCGTTATTGTATTATGCTTTCGTTGTTGGATATTGGCTTTGTTTGAATGAGTCTTGGTTTATGATTCGTTCAGCGTATTGTTGTTGAGTATCCGTTTTGAACTATTGATCAGTTTGTTGGTGTTTATATTCTATATGGGTGCGTAAACCTATTTACAAGCTTATGTATATCTATATCTCCTTGCGGGTGTGAATGGTGGTTGCTTAGCATTCTTTTGCTAATGGTTCTTTGCGTGTTTTCCAGGTATGGAGTAGTCTGAGCGCGAGCGCGTTAGAGCTCATCTATGAGGATGCTTAGACTTAGTTTTATGATGCTTAGACTTTGGGTTTGGTTTTTGGGCCTGTGTGCCTTTGAGATTTGAGATTATATACTCGTGACTAGTGATTTGAATATTGTTGATTATGGATTGAGGATTTATTCTATTTTATGAATGACAGCTTAGTTCGTTTCTTATGTTTAGCATGTGCATCTAGGCTGTGTTTATACCTAGATGTGGCATGACGCCCTTAAGTTTTAAATTCGCTTCCGCTATGTTATGTTTGTTGGTTGAGATAGGCAGCTTTTGTGTTGAGTTTTATCTATCTCAGCCTGTGTGAGGTTAGGGTGTCACAGTTGGTATCAGAGCCTGTGTTGAGGTCTAAGTAGAGATCCTAGGGTTGAACTTTTGAGACTCTAGGACTTGATCAGTAGGAATTAAGATGTTTGAGAATCCTAGGATGTGTGAATTCTAGGAATCGCGGTGAGGACATGCCTTGTTTGTTTAAGTTATATATGCCTTGTTAACCTTGTTGTTTTGCAGCTTGCGGGCGCGTCTTCCGGGTAAGCCTTAATCGCTTTTAGTTAAGTTGCTTCGTTTTAGAATTGCCTAGGAGCCTGCTTTAGACTAGGAATAAGTAGCGTAGTCGATGCGAAACGATGGATAGCACCGTATGCGTCTAAGCAATCAGAAGATGGGCGGCTCGTTGAAGAAGAGTAATACACTCGCGGTTTGGAGTCAGTGGCAGCAATCTACGTTCCCCGGGAATTGGCGTACTCGCGCGTGTAGCCTCGTCTACAAATTCTTCTCCAACCTCAAGACTAGAAGAACAAGTTCGTGCAGCTTAAGTTCGATGCAAGACGAAGAAAGTAATTGGAGCCCGAAGACTAAAGACCCGAAGACCCTCGGCTGTGAGGGAACGGCAAGAGCAGACGTGACGTGCCAATAAAGAGTTAAAGCACGTCAAGTAGGAACTCTTGGATAGTGATGAAGAACCTCGTGCAAGTTAAGCTCGGAGTTAACGTTACATGAAGAATTAGAATTTGAAGTTGGGATGCCCAAGCCGTAAGATAGTCCTACCTACCTCCGAAGCGGCCACGAAGAACGAGTTAGAAGTTGCAACCTTCAAAGCAAAGAAGACTAAGTCAAATAGAAAGGGAAACTTGGATGCTTAAGATCCCCAAAGACAAGAAGAAACGCCATTAGCAAGTTGTGTTATCTCATGAAGTGCGAAGGAACTAAGAAGTGAATTGCGAAATAAGGACCTCGTGTAACCTATTCGGTGCACCTTGGGAGTAACTCCGTGTGCATGAGCTTAAAGAAGGAACCTCGGTGGTTAGGAAGAAATAAGGAGCAGTTAACACAGCTAGTAGAAGACCGAGTCGTCGAAGAGGCAAGAATTTTTAATGATAAAGAAGGTGCACGCGTTACGTTGGCTTTAGGACCTCGATGCTTCAAGTACAAGGAAGTAAACTCAGTTTCTAAGATCACCAATAATCCTACACGAATCTCCTTTCAAGATCAAGCGACACACTCCTAATTGATCCTACGTTTCCAAGAATCTCCCCGAGAATCTCTCGTTCTGCACCCATCAGTCATCCGCGATTCGTCGTCTTCGGCCTCTTCTGGAGTGATAAGGTTGTGCAGGTCGTAGCTTATAAAGTAGAGCTTATACGAACTATAGACCCACGTTGCGTAGGAAGCAAGATCAAGATCCGTCAATCGGTTAGAGTGTCGTGATCAAATCGTCAAGCTGTGGAAACCGCTTAGAGTTGAGAGACTTCCTATTCTTCTTAAAGCCGAATTCCTCTTTGTTCCTTGAAATCCAAATTATCCTTTTGTTGGGAAATCCCTTCTCTTTGTTCTAACCAGTATTCCTATATATTCTTGGGAACTAAATTCTTCTTTGTTTCTTGAGACTCCAAATGCCTTTTGTTGAAACATCCCTCCTATTGATTCTAGACCTCATTGCTATCGTTCCTTGAAACCGAATTTCTCTCATTCCTTTGGAAATTGTATATCCTTTCGTTGAGACATCCCTTAAGTTTATTTTAAATCTCATTCATTATCTCCTTTCAAGATTGAACTTCCTTCCATCCTTTGGAGAATTGCATACCCTATCGTTGGAAAACTCTTCCTGTATTTTCAATCTCGTTCCTACATTTCCTCAAAGCCAAGTTCTTTTCATTCTTCTTCTTTTGTTGAAAGAGCTCGATATTTTTCCTTGGTTGTAAAATCCTTTCTATCATTTCCAACGTTGTTCATGTTTGCCTCCTAAAATGATTCTGTGCAAGGCGACAACCTCGTTTCCTAAGTTGTGACTTTGATAACTCTTGATTCTATTCTTAACCAATAATCATCCTTGAATCTTGAACCCTAAACCTTTCATTCACTTTCCTTGTTGGGTCAAATTTTCAAAATGTGCATACGTTCTATAAATACTTTCTCTATATGTACTACCGTACTAGTTTTAACCTTCTGTCCCCAATACGAATTATCCTTATGGAATGGTTCTGAGTTGGATCTTTCAAGAAAATGGAGTCGCCTAAGCTGTCAAAAGGTTAAAGCAAAGAACTGTAGAAGCTCATTCGGTTGGGAAGTTTTGTAGATCGGGTAACCTTAAGATCGTAGCGTCTGCAAGTGTCATCGGAAAAGTTGAAGCTGAATCAAGAAAGAGTGAAAGCTGCCCATGGCCGATAGAAGACATATGCCGACCAAGTTAGACCAGATGCGTGATGCGTTCGCATTTTGCTGCTGAAGATATATGTGTGTGATGCGCTTCGTGATATCCAGCTTGAAGTCGTAACCTTTGAAGATGCTCTATTTTATGAAGAGAAGCCGGTGAGAACTTTGTCACCCAGTTAAGAGAAGCGCACCGGGAAGTAGTGAAGTTCATGAAGGCAGTATGATCCAATCACGTGGCCAAAGGCGCGACCTTAGATATGGGGGATGCGATGAGAAATCGGTTCAAAGCAGTTTGTCACGAAGAGGTCCCCCGGATTAGTTGATAGTTCTCGTGCTCGTAATAGATCCTTGTAAGGAATCCTTTTGACCTAAGTAAGTTGTTAGTTTAAGTTCTTGCATGCTAGGCATGGGTTGGGTAAGTTATAAGTTTAGGGTGCTAGAAGTATAGTATGTTCTTGAGTTTAGGATTAGTTGAGCAATCGTTCTCTTTAATCTTCCATTGAATCTTTGTTTCCTTTGAATCGTTTCGTTTCAAGTTCCCGTGAGCTTTGAGCTTCGGGGACGAAGCTCCTTTTAAGGGGGGTAGAGTGTAACACCCCGTAAATTCGTTCAAGCCTTACAATCGATAATTAATTCCTTGGGGCAATTTAATTATTTTAATTGGGCTAGTTCTTTCAATTTCATATATATACATATATATATTCCTTGAGCCTAATTCAATTATTCTAATCAAGAGCCCGATTAATTGAATTTATTCTTGTAAGGGATTTTTATTCAATTTGGATCCTTACAATCTTTGTAATTAAATATTCCTACATTGCCCAATTTCTTGATTATATATTAATATAATGTCTTTAAGACATCTTATGGGCTTCTTTGTTCTAGTTATTATATCTAATTGTAAGGGATGAATTCATTAGCCCAACTTATTAGTCTTGAATATATTTAATTCTTATAACTAGTATAATATATGTAACTTAAGCCCATTTCATATTAAAGTCTTTCACCCTAATACATTATATGTATCTTAGTATATATATTCAAGATAAAATTTCCCTAAAGATTTTCACTCCCTCTCCTCCCTACACACATTCCACACGCCATTTCCATCTTCTTTACTATCCAAAATTTGATCTTCATTTCCCTACAAGTTTTCAAGTCAAGATTGCTCTTTTAAGCTTGTTTAGGATTGGGTAAGTGCATCTAGCTAAGAATCTACCTTGCATTTTATGGTTTTGATAGTCTTTTTGCATATTCTTATGTATGTTCTTTTGGGGTTCTTTGGGTAAAAGATGATCAAGAAGGTGGTGGGGCTTTGTGAGCTTGCTTGAGGCTTGTTTGGATTGGAGAAAGCTCTTTGAGGTAACCACTATGTCCATCAAAATCTATTTCTACACTCCTATTCTATTATGATATTCTTGGTGTTGGAAATCCTGAAATTTCTTGTTGTTTAGCCCTATTTTTGGATGTATTTGTTGGATTTCATCTTGATCTTTTGCCTTGTGTTGTTATGATCAATGATGTTGTGGATTTCCCTATTTTTGGACTCTAATTTGATGCAATGTTGGTGTATTTTGGTCTGAGTTTATATTCTGGAAATGGTATTTTGAGCTCTGGGCAGAATCTGATTTTCTGGGATTTGGGTTGGCCTTGCGGAGACCTGCGGCGGAATAATGTAACCCGCCTAAGTGATCCGCAAGGTGGCAACGGTGCGTGGTGTGGGCGGAGGGGAGAGGCCCGTTGAGGGGGACCGTCTCCTCTTGCGGAGGAGTCGGCGGAGGTGTGAGTCCGTTGAGGTTCCGCAGTTCTGGGAATGTGTTTCCAGTAGTCTTCTGCTTGTTGTTGTCTGTTGTTGGTCTTTTGTTTCAGATCATTGTTGGATTGTTTTGTTGGTATTTTACCATGTTATTGGAGTATTGTGACACCCCAACCTACACACGAGCTGAGATAGCTAAAACTCAACATAAAAGCTGCATCCAACAACAAACCAACATAGCGGAAGCGAATTTAAAACTTAAGGGCGTCATGCCACATCTAGGTATAACAAAGCCTAGATGCACAGGCTAAACAGAACGAACTAAACTGTCATAAACGATAATCCTAAACATTTAACAATATATCAAAGTACTATCTAGGTATATAAAGTCTCAAAGGCTCACAGGCCAAACAAAATCTAAACATAACCACTAAGCTAAGCCTCCTCATAGGACTCTACGCGCTCACGCAAGCTTAACACAACCTGGAAAACACCAAAGAACCATTAGCAAAAGATGCTAAGAACCACCATTCACACCCGCAAGAAGTATAGATATACATAAGCTTTAAATAGGTTTACACACCCATATAGAATATAAACACCAACAAACTGTTCAAAGTTCAAATCGATACTCAACAAGGATAAACTGAACGAATCAAAACCAAGACTCAATCAAAAAAGCCAATACCAAAAGAAAGCAAATACATAACGAATCATAAAGAGATACCAACTGAACACAATCCAAAAGGAACCAACCCTCAAGAGAACAACAAGTATCAACCGAATCACAAAAGACACTACAAAACCAACAAGAAAGACATCCCAACCCAACCTCCAACCAAAACCAACCACAACCAAACCAATCTCAAATCACAAATCAGAGTCAACGAGTACGAGGGTAACCAATCACAGGGACGATAGTCCAATCACAGGGACCGAAGTCCAATCACAGGGACAAGTCCAATCACAGGGGTAATGAACCCAATCACAGGGGCAAAGCCCAATCACAGGGACCGTAGTCCAATCACAGGGGTCGTCGACCCAATCACAGGGACCGGAGTCCAATCACAGGGGTAATGAACCCAAATATAATCAATAGTAGCCAAACCCAGATAACTGGTACGCAGGGACCGAAGCCCAAAGTCAGTAATAGCACAATCAATCCACCCATCAATCTCCACAAGATACTCAAAGAATCCACAACCACATACTCATACTCAACTCAGCCCAAGAACCATCACTCAGAGTGTTCATCTCAGATATGAACACCAACCAACTCCAAATAATATTCAAGGATCATAACAAATACTCATAGGAGGTATGAATAAATACTCCAAAATCAAGATAACACGACCAATAGAATACTCCAATAAACTCAAGAACAAATGAGGAAACAAACAACGGATTGCTCACCAATCACTACCACCTTACTCTCACGGAAAAACCCTAGCGCTTACATTGTCACGCTAGAGAACCCCGCAAGAGCAATTCCCACATACCGAATCAGACTCAGCTCAGAATACAAAGAGATACTCCAGAATACAAAGATCATATCACAATACACCAATATTCATATAACAGAGGCCAAATGACATGGAAATCCAAACCAACAGATGATCATATACATCAAATAGATAAAGGATTAGGACACGAGTCCATGAATCCACAACACAATCAATAATAGGCTAATAACAAGGATATTCAGGATTCCAATCCACCAAATAATATCATATAGAGCGAGAGTAAAAATAGGTTTTGATGGACATAGTGGTTACCTTTGAAGCGTATTTAATTCCAAAAGCATTTTAATCCAAAGCAACGTCAACTCAAAGCTTGGTTCATAACCACGAACCTGAAGATTAATATAATCTAACACCGTTACTAACTACTACTAAAACAAGGACATTGATATTGACATTCCTATTTGTCCCATGATAATTATCACTCGGGATCTAAAATTAATCCTTAATGACTAGCGGATTATAGCACCTAACCCATAATATAGGGACATGATCACTTGAATAATGTCAATCTAATAATATGCTACTAATCCATAATAATCCTAATCATAAACTAATGCATCAAACCATAAGAGTCTAGTCTAATAATATCCTTAATAAAACTGATTATAAATGCTTAAAGGAATTATACCTTAATCATATGCTAAACCCTGGGTTCGAACCCTCGCTCTCCGGCTCACCACCCGAATGCCATACCGCCATACCAGATCATTTCTTGTGATAAGCTATGCAAACACCGAACCAATATCCTTCCAGCGAGCTTCCAGACACCATGCGGAGAGCTGCTGCTGCTACGCTGTCCGTTCACCGTGCGGAGGAGGGGAGGCCGCCTATGTCTGCCGCTGCTGCCTAACGGAAGGGAAGCCACCGCCACTTTGCCCGCTGCCTTGCTCCGCTGGAAGCCACCGCACCCACGCCGACGCCGCCCGTCGTTCCTATCCGAGGAGGAAGAATAGGGGCGAAAGCTACTGCTTGCTGCTGGAGAACGAGATGACGCCGAGAGTAGGGGGGGAGAGGAGCCCACCGTGCTCCATTCTGCCACCATTGTTGGTCTAAGAAGAGGACGGAGATCAGCCATGCTTCATGCTCATGCCACAAACTGCGAAGAACGACAAAAAGGTTGAAGGTGGGAGCTTCGCCGGAAAATCCTCCGCCGTTGCCGTTCGGCTGCTGCTTGGTCGAGAGAGGAAGAGAAGAGAGGTAAGAGGTGAGGTAGGATGATAGTGTTGTTCAGCAGAGACGAGAGAAAGACAGAGGAGGAGTCCCAGGTTACCAAATGTGGAAGGGCTACTATTTATATCTAGGTTATCTATTTTGAGTTGGGCTAAAACATAGCAAGTGGGTCAATAACCATATCTTATAATATATATATATATATACACAATTATGGGCTTAGTATAATCTTAAGGAAAATATAAATTGTGTGGGCTCAAGAACAATTTATAGATACTATATACATATAATAAGAATCATGGTTCATGGGCTTAGTATTATAAGTCATATTCATACTCTAGTTTAAAAATAATTCCTTGGGTCCATAGCCCATAGTAACAATCATATACTATAGAATATATATATACACATATATATATGAGTATACGATTCCAAGCCCATGAGAAATAGTTATACTTATAGCTATTTAAATAATTACTTACTAATAAAATAACCCCTTTATATTTCATAGAGTAGTAGGGAAATTTCGGGGTGTTACACTCTACCCCCCTTAAAAGGAGCTTCGTCCCCGAAGCTCAAAAAAACATTTGGGGACAGAGAGTTGAAAACTAGTACGATAGTACACATATAGGGAAAATATTTATATAATATATATATGCCCGGTTTTGAAAATTTGACCCAACGAAGGAAGGAGAGTGAAAGGTTTAAGGTGTACGGTTTTAAGAACGATGTCGGTTAAGAATAGAATCAAAGGTTATCAAGGTTACAGCTTAGGAGTTAGGATTGTCACCTTGCACAAGATATTTTCAAGAAGTACATAAGAACAACGTTTGAGAGAATGAGATTGACTTTTCAAAAAAAAAAAAAAAAGGAGTGCCACGTTTGTAAGGGAAAGAGAAGAACTCGACTTCGAAAGAAAATGAGAATGAGGTTTGCCGAGGTCAACAGAATTTCTCAATCAAGGAAATACCGAGTTCTCTCAACAAAAGAGAATGAACGAAAAGGACTTGGCTTCGAGAGCAGATAAGCGCGAGATTGAAAACACAAGAGGAGTTTTCCAACGATAAGGTATTTAGCTTATTCGAGGAAAAGAAAGAAACTAGATTCCAAATGGGATTAAGAATAAGATTTCGAAAGACAAAAACGGTTCGTCAATGATACGGTATTCAGCTCTTCAAGGTAAGAAAAGATTCAATTTGAAAGGAGATAAGAATGAGGTCGAAAACGCAGAACGAGTCTCCCAACGGTAGGATATTCAACTTACTCACGGAAAGGGAAGAATCAGGTTCCTAGAGAAGTTAAGAGCAAGGTCTTAGAGAGGCAGAACTGTTTTCTCGATGGTAGGGTATTCAATTTTTCAAAGAAAGGAGAGGAGTTCATTTCCCAACGAAGGTAAGAAGGAGGTTTAGAATGGATAGAAAGGGCTGCCTTAATAAAAGAGTGTGCAATCCCCAAGGGGATGAGAGAGATTCGGTTCCAAGAGTTGATAGTAGTGAGGTCTAGAAAGATGGAAAGGACTCTTTAATGATAGTGTATTCATCTTACTCCGAGAGGTGGAAGAAATTAGGTTTCGAGAGGAATTAAGAACGGGGTCTGGGAAGGTGAAATGATTTGTCAACAGTAGGGTATTCAACTCGTCACGGGGAGCAAGAAATTCAATCTTGAAATGGGAGAAGAATGAGATAAACTGAAAGGTTGTCTGAACGGAAGGATATACAATTTCCAGGGGAGTGAGAGGAATTTGAATGTAAGGGACGATAGAAAGGAGATCTAATAAGATAGAAAAGATTCCTTAGCAATAGGGTACGCACTTTCTCAAGGGGAAAGAGAAATTCAGTTCCAAGTGGAAATGAGAAAGAGATTGGGATGTAGAATAGGTAGAAGGGATGTTTAAGCAAGAAGGCATTTAGAGTTTCAAGAATCAAGGAGAATTTAGTTTCCAAGAATCGATAGGAATAATGATTAGAGTAAAGAGAAGGGATTTCCTAATGGAAGGGTAATTGGGGTTTCAAGGAATCGAGGAGAATTTGGTTTCCACAAGGGCATAGGAATGAAGATTACAACGGATAGGAGGGATTTCTCAACGAGTATGATACTTGGGATTGCAAGGAACTGTGAAGGATTTGGTTTTACAAGGAATAGGAAGTCTCTCAACTCTAAGCGGTCTCTTCGGGTTGACGATTCGATTACGATACTCTGACTGATTGACGGATCTTGACTTGCTCCCCACGCAACGCGAACTTGGGATCCGAATAAGCTCTACCTGCAGACTACGGTTCGCATAACCTTATCTCTCCAAAAGAGGCTGAAGGCGATGAACCATTGATGACCGATGGTACAGAACGAGGGATTTTCGAGGAAGCTTTATGAAAAGATAGGTTCAACTGGAAAGGTATTGCCCGATTTTGAAAGGAGATCCGCTTATGGTTACTAGTGATCTTTAGAGACCGAGGTTGCTTCCTTAAGCTCTTGCACAAGGGGATTACTTTCGAAGGTACACCGAGGTCCACTTCACGGAGTCGCACCCCACTTGCTTATGGCATTTCTTCTTATCTTCGGGGATCTTAAGCGTTCAAGTGTTCCTTTCTACTTGACTTAATCTTCTCTGCTTTGGAGGTTGCAACTTCCAACTTGTTCCTTTACAGCCGCTGTAGGGCAGGTAGGATTGGATTAGAATTCCTTAGGCTTCATTAATAAGCTTGGCTTGCATGCGGTTCTTCATCATCGATCCAGAAGCTTCTACTTGGCGTGCTTTAACTCTTTAATGACGCGTCAGCGCCCGCTATTGTCGTTCCCTCAAGGCCGAGGGTCTTCGAGTCTTCAGTCTTCAAGCTCAGTTGCTTTCTTCATCTTGCCGAACTTCAGCTGCACGAACTTGTTCTTCAAGTCTTGAGGTTAACGAAGATCTAACGAGGCTTCACGCGCGAGTATGCCATTCCGAAGAACGTAGACCGTTGTCGTTGACTCCAGGCCGTGAGTAGATTAGTCTTCTTTGACGAGCCGCCCGATCTCCAGATTGCTTAGACCCACACGGTGTTACTCATCGTCTCGTACCAACTAACTACTCATTCCTAATCTAAGGCAAGCTTCTAGGCAAAACTAAAACGAAGCAACTTAGCTAAAAGCGATTAAGACTTACCCGGAAGACGAGCCGCAAGCTGCAAAACAACGAACGTTAACAAAGCACAATAATATAAACAGATAAGGCGCGTCCTCACCGCGATTCCTAGAATTCACACATCCTAGGATTCAAATCTTAAGTTTCCTACTTAGTCAAGTCCTAGAGTCTCAAAAGTTCAACCCTAGGATCTCTACTCAGACCTCAACACAGGCTCTGATACCAACTGTGACACCCAACCTCACCAGCTGAGATAGCTAAAAACTAACAAAACAGCTGCCTATCCCAACAACAACCAAACATAGCGGAAGCGAATTTAAAACCTAAGGGGCGTCATGCCACATCTAGGGTATAACACAACCTAGATGCACAGGCTAACACAAAACAACGTAAACTGATAAACGATAATCCTTAAAGCATGTTTAACAATATTCAAAGTACTAGACTAGGGTATATAAAGTCTCAAATGGCTCACAGGCCGAAGCATGAATCTAAAACATAACCACTAACTAAGCCTCCTCATACGGTGTATCTCTATCGCGCTCACGCAAGGCTTTAAGGCAAACCTGGAAAACACACAAAAACCATTAGCAAAAGACTGCTAAAACCACCATTCACACCCGCAAAGGAAGTATAGATATACTAGTAAGTTGTAAATAGGTTTACGACACCCATATAGAATATAAACACCAACAAACTGTCTCAATAGTTCAAATCGGATACTCAACAAGGATAAACTGAACGAATCAAAACCAAGACTCATCCAACACAAAGCCAATATTCCATCAAGGAAAGCATAATACAACAACGAACATAACCAAGGATACCAACTGAACACAATCCAAAGGAACAACAATCACTCAACAGGAACAACGAAGATATCAACGAATAAGCACAAAAGACTCTACAACACAACCAAGAAAGATCCCAACCCTAACCCAAGACCCCAAAATCCGAACCCACCACAATCCATAATCACAACGAAGTCAACCGGAACGGTACATGGGGTAAAAACCCAATCACAGGGCGTATGAACCCAATCACAGGGACGAGTCCAATCACAGGACGAAGTCCAATCAAAAGTCACTGAACCCAATCACAGGGTGCAAAGCCCAATCACAGGGACCGGCCCAATCACAGCGTCGTCGAATCACAGGGACGATACCAATCACAGGGTAATGAACCCAACGGTATATAACTCAATATACAAACACAATAATGTACGCAGGACCAAGCCAATAGTAATACCACAACTCAAGTACCACATCAACTCCACAAGATACTCAAAGAATCCACAACCACATACTCATACTCAACTCAGCCCAAGAACCATCACTCAGAGTGTTCATCTCAGATATGAACACCAACCAACTTCCAAATAACAAGGATCAGAATCATAAACCAAACAGTGGACAAGTGGTATGAATAAATACTCAGAATCAAGTAACATAACCAATAGAATACTCTAATAAACTCAAGAACAAAGAGGAAACAAACAACGGATTGCTCACCAATCACTACCACCTTACTCTCACGGAAAAACCCTAGCGCTTACATTGTCACGCTAGAGAACCCCGCAAGAGCATTTCCCACATACCGAATCAGACTCAGCTCAGAATACAAAGAGATACTCAGAATACAAAGATCATATCACAATACACCAATATTCATATAACAGAGGCCAAATAACATGGAAATCCAAACCAACAATGATCATATACATCAAATAGACAAAGGATTAGGACACGAGTCCATGAATCCACTGACACAATCAATAATAGGCTAATAATCAAGGATATTCAGGATTTCCAATCCACCAAATAACATCATATAGAAAGGAGGAATAAATATTAGTTTTGATGGACATGGTGGTTACCTTTGAAGCGTAATTTAATCCAAAAGCATTTTAATCCAAAGCAACGTCAACTCAAAGCTTGGTTCATAACCACGAACCTGAAGATTAATATAATCTAACACCGTTACTAACTACTACTAAAACAAGGACATTGATATTGACATTCCTACTTGTCCCATGCTAATTATCACTCGGGATCTAAAATCAATCCTTAATGACTAGCGGATTATAGCACCTAACCCATAATATAGGGACATGATCACTTGAATAACGTCAATCTAATAATATGCTACTAATCCATAATAATCCTAATCATAAACTAATGCATCAAACCATAAGAGTCTAGTCTAATAATATCCTTAATAAAACTGATTATAAATGCTTAAAGGAATTATACCTTAATCATATGCTAAACCCTGGGTTCGAACCCTCGCTCTCCGGCTCACCACCCGAATGCCATACCGCCATACCAGATCATTTCTTGTGATAAGCTATGCAAACACCGAACCAATATCCTTCCAGCGAGCTTCCAGACACCATGCGGAGAGCTGCTGCTGCTACGCTGTCCGTTCACCGTGCGGAGGAGGGGAGGCCGCCTATGTCTGCCGCTGCTGCCTAACGGAAGGGAAGCCACCGCCACTTTGCCCGCTGCCTTGCTCCGCTGGAAGCCACCGCACCCACGCCGACCCGCCCGTTCCTATCCGAGGAGGAAGAATAGGGGCGAAAGCTACTGCTTGCTGCTGGAGAACGAGATGACGCCGAGAGTAGGGGGAAGAGGAGCCCACCGTGCTCCATTCTGCCACCATTGTTGGTCTAAGAAGAGGACGGAGATCAGCCATGCTTCATGCTCATGCCACAAACTGCGAAGAACGACAAAAAGGTTGAAGGTGGGAGCTTCGCCGGAAAATCCTCCGCCGTTGTCGTTCGGCTGCTGCTTGGTCGAGAGAGGAAGAGAAGAGAGGTAAGAGGTGAGGTAGGATGATAGTGTTGTTCAGCAGAGACGAGAGAAAGACAGAGGAGGAGTCCCAGGTTACCAAATGTGGAAGGGCTACTATTTATATCTAGGTTATCTATTTTGAGTTGGGCTAAAACATAGCAAGTGGGTCAATAACCATATCTTATAATATATATATATATATACACAATTATGGGCTTAGTATAATCTTAAGGAAAATATAAATTGTGTGGGCTCAAGAACAATTTATAGATACTATATACATATAATAAGAATCATGGTTCATGGGCTTAGTATTATAAGTCATATTCATACTCTAGTTTAAAAATAATTCCTTGGGTCCATAGCCCATAGTAACAATCATATACTATAGAATATATATATACACATATATATATGAGTATACGATTCCAAGCCCATGAGAAATAGTTATACTTATAGCTATTTAAATAATTACTTACTAATAAAATAACCCCTTTATATTTCATAGAGTAGTAGGGAAATTTCGGGGTGTTACANATTATATACTCGTGACTAGTGATTTGAATATTGTTGATTATGGATTGAGGATTTATTCTATTTTATGAATGACAGCTTAGTTCGTTTCTTATGTTTAGCCTGTGCATCTAGGTTGTGTTTATACCTAGATGTGGCATGACGCCCTTAAGTTTTAAATTCGCTTCCGCTATGTTATGTTTGTTGGTTGAGATAGGCAGCTTTTGTGTTGAGTTTTATCTATCTCAGCCTGTGTGAGGTTGGGGTGTCACACTAAGCTTTGTGCAAGAAATTTGCATGGAAAATCATCAAAGAAGCTTACCAACAAGTGCTTACATGGATCCACATGTTTACCCACACCATAGAGGACAACACTTTAGAACTTTTTCTCCCCAAACCTTCGAACATCACCCCTATTATCATCCATATCCTTAATTTCATCCACCACCGCCTTACCACTATATCTCACATGCATATTCGTACTTAAATCCTTATCCTATACCCTCCGCCGAACACTTTTTCTTATAAGCATAAAGAAGAGGAATCATTGAGTTCTATAGCTGAAAATATCAACAACCAATTATACCATATGATGAGGGAGATCTATCCAAATTATGACTTTTCAACAAGAACCACCAATCCCTCCAAAAATGATCCTCTACCTCTTAATCAATCTCTACCCAAGCACGATTATGAACCACACAATTCTACCCTAACTCTCATTCGAATATTTCTTACCCATCCCCACTCCAATCTCGACAAGGCTATCATGCTCTTCACTTTCAAGAAGCACTATCTCCTACTCCATATTTCAACCAAGATCATTACTACATAAGATTACCTTCAGATAAATTTCTACCGAGCAAGGATGATATCCAAATTCTCAAAGAAAAGGTGGAAATGTTTATACAAGTCGCTAAGGAGGATACATCTAAGCTAAAGACCGAGCTCCGGAGCGAGATGAAAAAGTATCTTACCGATCTTCAGGAGGAAGGACTCCCTTTGGAAGTCATTGAAACAAAATTGCTTACCATGACAGAGGAACTAATGAATCGAATTTCACCCCATCATGACTATACCACCATGGATGACTGTCCGATGCGTAGAATTGGACCATAAGAGATTAGTGGAGTGGAGGAAAGCAGCAAGTGTGGAAAGGAGAACGAAAGAGAAAACAACAAAAGGAGAGAAACTTTAAGGTTTATTGAAATTTTGACTCCCGTGTCAGATGATCAAAGAGATTACAAAATTGAGAGTGGGGATGATGACAACATCGAAGTCGTCTGGGAAGAAGACAAGCCAGAGCTAGGTATAATTCTCAACCCTTTTTACGACATAGAATTGGGAAATCGTAATGATAATATTTTTATGCACTCTACTTACAATATTCATGAGGATGATTCCTTCTTGGAAAATGATTCCATTGATTGTCGCAGTGAAAAGTCGATAAGCGAGGAGGATAATGAGTCATTTTATTCTTGTGTTAATAGATTTGAGGAATGTGAGTGTGTTGACGGAGATGATAAGGAAATGTTCGAAATTGAAGAGCAAAATGTGATGTCTAAAAAGGAGTTTAACTCTTTTCAGACGTGTCCTAGGGAGAATTTGAATATTCTAGGTGGAGAAGATGAGGCATGTGACTTCACAATCGTTCAAATGTTTACTCTTGATAAGGAAACCTGTAGGGAAAGACTAGGAGTAGAAGAGGGAAGGAAAATGCGTACTATCTTTGGAAATTTTGAAAGAAATTGCATTGACCATGTTTACCAATTTACATTAATTACCATTCCTTTCTTTGGTTATGCATTCAAGGACGCTCTACATCTTCGAGTGTTCCTTGAAGATAAAGTTCATGGGATGCTTGGTAAGGTCCCGAAATCGGTGTGTTTCGAAGGATAGAAAACATCGCGTCTGGCCAAAGACGTAAAATGTGTCGCACTTGGGAGGTAATCCCAACGTTATCTTTTATTTTTAGAACTTTCATTCTTGTTATTATCTTGTTTTCTTTTGATTATTACTGATTCTGTTTTTTGTATAGCCCCGTTTAAGCTAACAACGCAGATTAGGCATTCGGAAGGCATATGTTGACCACAAATCACCAAAAAATCATCAACGCTAGCAAAAGAGGTAAAAATAACCAAAAGTGGGACGTATTGGGCATGTCCACGCCTTCCTCACGCGTGGAGGAAGCGTGGACATAGACAAGTATCCATCCACGCTGGCATCCACGTGTGGAGCCCGCGTGGACATAAACCAATACCCGTCCATGCCACCATCCACGCGTGGAGGCGGCGTGGACGCGCACCAGAAGTTTCGCGGGAATTTCGCGGAAATAAGTTTAAAACCCCTCCCTTCCTCATTTCCTTCTCTTCCACGAGCAAAACCCTTCTCCAAGGTAAAAACACTTCATCCTAAAGCACTTTTCTTGCAAGATTACAAGATCATTTCACATAGCAAGTCATCTAAAGAGGTAATCCGTTTCTTTCCTTGCTTTACTTGGTTCAAATGCTAGAGTTTGCTTTGTTGGGTATATCTCCATAAATCTACATTGTATTAATCTTTTTCATGATTACTTTGTTGTGAAATCACATATATGTTTGGTTTGAGCTTGCATTGTCACTACATTGTGAAAATTTCATGATTTTGCAAACTTATTAAGGCTTGGATGATGAACCCTAGATGAACATTTGGGCATTTCCTGTTTGGTTGGATTAAATGTGAAATTGAGAGCATGAGTAGAAAAGAATGATACTTAATTATTCCTTGAGTGCTACATTGTTGATTCCAACCATCTATTTGTTGAATTTTGAGCTTATGTGTTCATTTCATTTTCAACCTCAACTTGGTCTTGAGGAAGATGATGAAGTTGACTTTTGTGTTGACTATTGTAGTAAGAATTGTTTCTAGAATATGAAAAGCTATTGTATGATCATTGTTGTTTGTGAAATTGAAAAATCATTGAGGAAATTGTTGAGAAGAACGGTAGTTATGCAAAATAAGTGTGAGGATGTTTGATTTTTGTAATGCATTTCATAATGATAGATTCCGAGTTGAAATGAGAAAATTTTCCTTGTGTTATATAGCCATTGTTTTCTTTTAGGAAATGTCTTCCCAGGAATCTTTCACCCACGAAAATGAGGAGCGAGCTAGAAAAGGAAAATCCCCAATGGGAGAACCTAGCAATCAAAACCCAGAAAAGAGATATGTAGAGGTACCCGCAGTAAACCAAGTACTGTTAATGACCCCAAGCATGCGAGATCGATATCAGTATCTCCTACGATTTCCGATCACTCAATGGAAATACATGAACCATATTGAAGCACTATTTTGGGCTGGCGTCAGGACACATACGCTTCGTTGATCTATGAATTTGTTGCGAGCCTTGAAGTAACTGGAGTAGTTGGAGACCTTAGGAGCCCAACTATCAAATTCTGTCTTTTCAACGAGAACCATCACATCTCTATTAACACTTTGGGCGTTCTCCTTGGATTTTACAGTGAAGAGGATCAGACTCGGCACTGGTATCGTAGATTAAAATGGGATTTCGGGGGTCATGATACCTCGACGAAATATTGGGCAGCGATAGCCAGGCTAGAAATCGAGTGAAACGGATCAAGGGTCAGTGTTTCTCAAATCATCCGGGAGGATCTCAAAGTTATTGGAAGATAATTTCTCATTCTTGGGGCGGAAGACCAGGAAACCACAATAAAATCTCCAAGTCTGATATGTTCACGTTATGGAGCATGGATAGTGGAAAACCAGTGAACATGGGAATAATATGCAAAGGTTGGTTGCAAACACAATAATATGACAAGGTGAAATCACTATTCATAAGGCCCTTGGTAACTCGTTTGTGTGTTGCTTTGGGATATCAGATGAAAATGCATTGGTCTGACTACCGGGTACAGGGAGCGCAAATAGTCCTTATTGCTCTTGAGGACATAGCAAAGTTGAAACTTACTCCCATGTCAAGGGTCAGAGAGACTGAAGGGATGACTAGAGAAACTACTGTCACACCACCTGCACTAACGGTTGGACCGTCATCTCCATCATCGTCATTCCTTTCTTCATCTTCTTCATCGCTATATTCACCACTTGACTCCCCAATGTATTCACCGCCTCGACGAGCAACAACACTTTCATCATCCACACTGCCTGCTGCGTATTCGGACTTATCCCCCATTATTTCAACCTACTCTACATCAAAGGCCACACCATCTATTGCTGCGCCAATTTCTTCGTCACAGTTTTTTGATATTCCGGGATGTTTTATTACAGTCATAGATTGGAACTCCATGCAACTCTTCCAATATCAGCTACACCTGGAACAAATGCAAAGAATGGATGATCTGGCAAAAGAGCAGACTAAGTTCAAGAAGGAAAATGTGAACAGAGGACCCAACCCACCAGCTAAAGGAAATTGAATCTCGCAAAAGCGATCTGTTGAATGACCAAAAGTGATGTTCTGTTGATCATTTGTGGACAATATCTTATTTTGTTTTGTTTAATTTATTTTCCTTAAGTTCTGCATTGTAAACATTTGGTAGTTTAATTATGTTGCTAGTTTTCACGTTTCGTCTAGCCAGAGACGTAAAACGTGGCGCTCTTGGGAAGCACCCCAAGCCAAAAAAGAAGAAAAAAGAGGAGACCACGAACAACTTACACACCAATGGAGAAGAAATGTAGAGCTTATAATTCTTTATTCTTTCATACTAACCTTAATGTAGGAAATTTTTGAAGGGCAACAATATGCACATATGGTTAACACAGGGATATGCAATGTTGGTATACTTTTTCTATCCCTTTTTCATTATGGATGCCTTGTTGATTTTAGATGTGAATATTCTTTCCTATGAGCAAGCTTACTTTGATTTACATATGATGAGTAGTGTGATCTTGTTTATGAATGGGTGTTTTAATCGAATTGTTAGAACCAGGAAACAGTTCTAAGTGTGGAAATGCACTTGTGTTAATTATTTTAATGACCCCTGATCCTTGTCCACCGTTCCTCATGGCAACATCGAGGGCGATGTTAATTTCTAAGTGTGGAAAGGATGCGTTGCACATTACATGATCGTTGAATGCTTGAATTGATTGATTGATTGAGTTTAATGCGTATAAGAATTAGAGAGTGTGTCATTGTCGATACTATCTAGGAGGAATTCAAATATTGTGCCAAGGAATTTTTTAAATATGCTTTGGAAGTTGCCTTTTGCACCTAAAATTAGAATCTATGGAACCAATATGGTTCAAACTTTTGTGTGATTACATGTTATTCACCTCTTATTTTGTTGGGACCTTAGTCAAGGATCTTTCGAAGTGGGAGTGTGTACCCTCTAATTTTAGAAATATAAGGTTAGCAAAACCCGGAAATTGAACTTAACTTGGTAGGGCATGGGGCAAAAGGAGTGCCTAAATGTGAGAAAGAGAGATCATACCCCAATCCCCTAGAAAAATGCATGAGAGGTTGAAATGGTGAATTGAGAAAAAGGTTAAAATTTGGCCACTCCTACAGATAAGATCCGAGGTTAGCCATCTTGCTAGGATATGGGGAAACCATTGCACAATCTTCAAACAGGTGTAGAGCTCTACGTGAAGTCGGCTATCCTAAAGAGGTCCTGGGAGATGAGAAAATTGAGAGGAGGTGAGCCGCCCTACTTGGATTCGGGCACCCATTGCACTGACCTTCGAAAAAGCATGGAGATCCATGTGAAGTCGGGTTGCCTGAGAAGAGATCCGAGGGGGATGAGAAGAAAGAGTGACCGCCCAAGCCATGGCGGTGATTGGTCCATGCCCTTACCCTTATTTATTTTTACGTAAAGGGGCTTTGGCGTAAGGTTGGATATTGATTAGGGTGTACACATTGTTCCCACTAGTGGGATCGACTTTAGGCCCCTACAAAATGGAAGGTGAACCCCCTATTGTTTGCATGCTTGGTAGGTGTGAAAATGGTTTTAATTGTTATAAAGTCTATCTTATAAGATTCTTGCTTCCTTAGCATATTCCTTAAATTTTAATTGGCATGAACTTAGCATTCTTGGTGGATAGTGTAGGGAATTTCACCCGCTCTGCTTTTAACACCCGTAAACCACCTGGTCGATCAATTGATAAGAGTACTTAACTATTATTGGCACTTAAGTGATTAGAAGTTCAAATAGTATACTTGCTTGAGGACAAGCAAGATTTAAGTGTAGAAACTTTGATAAGCGCCAAGAATAGTCGAGTTTTGGGTCAATTTTGGGACAATATTGTGTAGTTTTGTCACTCATTTGTAATCGTTTCATGCGTAAAAGACTCGGATGTGATAAAAATTGCTAATTCAACTTTATAGTGTGTTTTAAAGTCATTCCCACAGGACGGAACGCGATCCGAGGCCAAAAGGAAGCAACAAACGAAGAAGCAACCAGGCAAGATCCAACCACGAGTGCTTCACGTGTGGAGGAGACGTGGATCAATTCTAGAACGTGTCCACGCCCCCATCCACGCGTGGATGAAACGTGGATCGGGCCATTAAGGGAAACTTCAAGATTTTGACTTTGAATTGGCTATTTAAACCCTTCCCCTGCATTTGAGAAGGAGAGCCCTAATTTTCCAGATCTGATCTCATTTGTTTTCTTCCCTTTGGGGGAAATCTCCCATTTTCCTTAGCTTAGATTAATTTTCCAATGGTAGATTTAGCTAGATGGATGAGAACAAGATGTAATAGGATTACTCGATTCGAATGGTAACTCCTCTCTACTTTTATCTTGTTTAATTTCATTATCATTCCCTTTCAATCTTTTATTGATTTCTCTTGTTATTTCTTTTAATGTCATGTCTTCAAATCTTTTAGAAAAATTAAACTTACCAAGTTTGAAACCGACAAGGCTGACTCTACGTTTAGCTGACGGAACCACACGGTATCCTGAAGGCTTAGCATAAGATGTTTTAGTAAGAGTAGGAAAATTTCATGTGCCTGTCGATTTTGTTGTTTGCAAGATGGGTGATAATGAGGCCCATGGATCCTTAATTCTTGGAAGACCATTTTTGGCTACGCTTCATGCACGCATAGATGTGAGTTCAGGTGAAATAACCCTGAGATTTGATGGACAAGCCACAAATGATGAGAAGGAAAGAATGAAGGAAGAAGATGATAATGTAAGGGCGACGGTCAAAACGAAAACTAAATCAAAACCGAAGTGGAAGAATGACAAGCTTACATGGAAGAATACGTGGGTACCAAAATGTTTCCTACCCACTACCAAGGAGTATGGTTGATTCTTGAACAAGGTATAATGCGTCTAGCCAATGACGTAAACTGTGGTGCTGCTTGGGAGGCAACCCAAGGTTTTAATAAAATGCTTTTACATTCTTTTTATGTTTTCGTTTTAATGTTTTTGTTACAATTCCAATGGTACCATGATTTCAAGGACTAACTTGTAGGATTCGAGACTAAAAATTGCTTTGGAATGGCCTAATTCGGGCATAGGTATGAAGGGAAAGACCAAAACCGGAGGAAAATAGTGCACCGCGCTGACACGCAGGATCACACGCGTGCAGATGTGCGTGGGAGCAAGGCAGTAAGCTCCCACGCACGCACACACGCGTGTCGCTGGCGTGAAAGGACCCCCACGGGTTAAAACCCTCCCTTCGGCCTTCCCACGCCATTTTTGTCTTCCAACCCTATTTTTCTTCTCTTCTCCACGCAAGGTATACTCCATACTCAAGGTTTGAACATTGTAACACCCTACTTTTTCCACTACCGAAAATACGAGTATAATTAAATTTTTTTTTTTTACAACAACGGAAGCTTAAACAACAACTAAAAGGAAAAAGGGGTGTTATGCCATGTTCGAGTATCTCTCTTATACCCAAATGCACAGGCAAAACCTACTACCAAAATTACTATTACGATGGTGGAATTCCTAATGGTAAAATAAAATCTTTATACAACGATTCACTCTCATGCCAAGTGTCATGCCAAATATTTCCTGCAAAACACTTATGGTAGAAACAAAGTCAGCACGACGGCTGGTAAGACATATTCTACCCCGTAAAACATTTTGCACATAGCACTTTGGAGCACATAAATTTCCACATAATAAATTTCAACCCCTTAACATGGCATTTTTAATCTCATCAATATAAATCATCTTTAAAACTTCCTTAGTTTCATATTAGCAAGCGTGAGGCCTACAACCTCGGGCCATGGCACTCCAGCCCTCCCATAGGTCTCCTTATTCCAACCCCGGGCCATGGCATTTAAGCCCTCTCGTAGGTCCCTCCCCTTATTCCAACCCCGGGCCATGGTATTTAAGCCCTCCCGTAGGTCCCCATCTCAACAATAACGACGAATAGACTTCGCCCTGCAGTATGAATAATCATACAATAACATAACGACCACTGGGCAAGGGCACTTAAAGCCACCCGTGGGTCAATCAAGGTCTTCCTCAACTCACTTTAGAAACTAAGGGTTTGAAAACATGATTCTTCCTTCAGTTTTTCTTTCTTAAATCATTTCTTTTGGACATATTTCACAATTGAGTCCAATACTTGAAATTGGCTACCTCATTAGCCCCTGAAGGATTTTCAAAATACTTTCAGTACCCGCAGTACTTTTCAACACCAAATCTCTTCAACATCATAATTTCATTACTTATCATAATCTCTATAAAGTTAATAATATCACTAATAATCACAAGAAAAAACAATATGTATTCACATCAAATAATTTCATAAGACATGTACTCACATTTTCACAAAATCATTTAAACATAATATCACATAAGCACATATTAAATATTTTGATTTGGGGTAAAATAAATTTTGGATAGACATAAATCTTACCTATAACCAACTCTTCTACTTCACTTGCCCAATTCTTCTCCCACACATATATGATTTCTCTCCTCACTTCTCCTGATTTTTCCTCACCACACAACCCCTCTATTTATAGGCAAAAGGGAAAGGAAGACAAATCTTGAAGAGAAAGACATATGGGATAAGAATGAAGAAACTTGGAGATCAAGCTTCAATTTGGATCATCTTCAAAAATTATTTAAATAATAACATGTGGCTAGAAAGAGTGACACTTGTCACATTGTTATGGTAAATCTTGAAGAATAAGCCTTCCCTTGCCAGTTAGGGGTTAAAACAGATATAGTTATGGTAGGAAATAATTTAGGGACAATAGGGTGGCTGCCTAGGTTCTAGAAGAGACAAAATAAAATTAAAACATAGATGATATCAGTCAAATAATTGGTATCAAATTGAAGAATACATGTGCTGGCAGAAAGAAATTGGCATAACACTGGATCCGGATTAAAAATATTATTGAGAGTATTTGGTAAGGTATTTTGATACCATTTTCTTCAAATATGTATTTAAACAAGTCTAGAACCTACATATAAAAATTTCATAGAAATCTAAGGAGTAGAAGTATGGTTTTCGAATTTTTTTCCAAAACTAGTCCAGAGAGAAAAATTCTGGACAGCACACTGCCAAGGGCAAAAACATAATTTTCTGTGTTTACTCAAATATCCAAATGACCAAAACTTTTTAAGGATATCAAGTACTATAGGTTGGGGTTCTAAAATAAAAATTTCAAGTAAAACGGAGTTCGGGAAGTATGTTTACCGAATAAATCTTTCGGACTGGGCCGAGCTGAAATTTTCTGAAAAATGAATAGTTAGAAACATTTTTGGCTAAAAATCATTTTGTAACAAAAATGGTGAATAAATTTCGGGGTGTCACAAACATAGTGTCTTATTTTTACCATGAAGAAGGATTAAAACATCACCATCAAGGTAATTTCTTATCCTTTAACCATTTATTTTTGAATATACATGAATTTGGAAGATCTTGAATGTGAAAATTTATTCTACATTACCTTGCATGATTTTGAATGATTTGAATGTTTAAATTGGTTTATAATGCTTCATAGAACTATCCTTTGATGTTTTCTTTTATTATTGATGATTGCATTGATGGATTGATATTTATATTTGAGCTTCAAGTGTGAACACCATTGTTGAACAAATGGGTTTGTTAAATTTCTTTGTTCAAATTATAAAATTGATGCTTGAATTGATGAGTAAACTTGTTGTAGAACTATTATATGCCATCAATTTGACTTTCCACATGCTACATTGCCCGAATTGAATTTTCAATTTCAAACCCTAATTTTAGAATTTGGGGAAGAAGATGAAGTTGACTTTTTGAATTTCTTGACTTTTATAGTTGACTTCTTATTTGACTATCAAATTGAATTATCTTATGATGAAATTATGCATGTGTGTGATAATGGAATGATATTGTTGATATTCTTATGCTAGAATTGTTCAGAATACAGGGGAAACTATGACAAAATTTTCGAAAGTCCTTAACCCTATATGTTTGAAATTCATTATCTTGACAAGGAATTTTATATGAATCCAATGGTGAATTATTTGAAAGATAGTTATTCAAAACCAATTACCATGAATGTTAATTTCTAAAATTTTGTAGGATGAGACGAGCTAAAGAGATAGCAAAGAAAACCAAATATGATCACGGAGAATCCAGCAGGTCACGAGCACGACCTCAGGCTACAGTTCAACAAGCTCCCCAGGAGCGAGGTTCAAGGTCGCTTAGGCACTTGACACCCCTTCAGCTCACCTCGGTGGACAATTATAAAAGCAAACAACTGAGCATCGGCCGTTACTTTGATGACAATGTTTTAACATCGTTTGGCTGCCTAAATGAGGTTACTGGACTGATAGGCACCGACAGCTCCGCCGTCTATTCGAGTGGAGAGGACTTACATTTGCGCCAGTTACGTATGAATTTTTAGCGACACTGGAGATCCGAAAAGAAGTTAACAACGCAAGAGAGTCCATTTCGTTTAGACTGTTTGGCAACCACTACAGTTTGTCAGTTAACACTTTGGGTGTTACTCTAGGATTCCATGATGCTGCTGATATTTCTTTGCCATACTTTAGGGAGTTTAAGGAAGATTTTGATTCAGAGGCTATAACTATTCGATACTGGAAGAGCATAACAAACAATGCACCTTACAATTCATCCAACCTCAAGGAAAACCTCATTACTCGGAATGCTTTGAAGGCTATTAGGTTAGCCTTTGCAGTGAATCTCTCCGGCAGGACCACCAACCGCAACAAAGTTTATAAGCAAGATCTCTTTTATATGTGGTGCATGGAGAATGGAGTGAGCATCAACATGGGCGTGCAACCGAGAAAGTGGCTCCAAACCCAGCTTAAGCCTAAGGTTCAGATTGTTTTTATTGGACCTTTTGTTACTAGATTGTGCAAGGGTTTGGGCCTAACAGACTTTCTTATGGGAGAAAAAGATGAAGGTACCATGATTGCTTTCACTGTTAGTGAGTTCTTTGCTATGAATATGAGGTTGGGAGGTGATGATGTGCCAGATTTAGAAGCTTCTAGTGATACTGACGAGGATGAAGAGAATGAGGAGGACGAAGCAGCGCAGGAGCAAGGCCCTACCTCAATGGATTGGGAAACGACTCAGACTTTCCACAGGCAGCTCCATAATGAGCAAATGACTTATTGGCATGAGTAGTGCACTTAGCAGGAAGGCCAGTTTACTTCTATATCTGCGAGGCAAGAAGTCCACAATGAAGAGCTTAATCGCATGCGAAGAGCAGTGGAGGAAAATGAGAGAAGAATTGAAGAACTTCAGGCTAGATTTGATAGCTAGTTCCACCATCCCTCCTTCGGCGATCAGTGATGCCTCCCTAGTCTGTTCTCCATCCTGACCCTTGACACCTGATTCTGAAGTCCGATTGACATTGGTTACATTGGTTGATTGTCCCACTAAACATTAGGTTCCCTATGCGCGGGGTTCCGACCTTTATTTCTTTTACTTTACTTTGCTTTACTTTATTTCTGCTTTATGTTATTTACTTTCCAACTGCTTTACTTTTATGCACTTTTAAATATCCGCATTTCTATTTGAATAATTTTTCTTATTTTACATTTTATTTTAATTATCTATGTTTATGTTTTATTACTTTTATATTTCTATCAGCTTATAATAATTGAATAGCACTTCGAAAACCCATTTTGTATGTTATGTCTCCATTTCTTAATAGAACATCTATAACGGGAACATGCCTATGCTGGAAGCTAAAGTGTGGAAAGAGGGATGCATACTTGGTTTATCCTCTTATCCCTTTTCTAATTTAAGCCCCGTTTTGATCTTTAAAGTGTGGAAATATTTGTTTATATAGCTTTGTGTATGTGTTAGAGCTTACCATGTTAAATAGGATCGTTTGATGCATACCCTATATCCCAGAGTAAATTCCAAAGTGTGGAAAGGGATCTTTTATTTGTTTAATCTTTAGCATACCTGTTTGTTCATTTACCCTATACGGTATGGAAACATCGAGGACGATGTGTTATTTTAAAGTGTGGAAAGGACGCACTTTGTATGTTTATATGCTTAGAATAAGAAAGTTGAAGCTCCTGGGAATGATAAGTAGGTGCATTTGCAGTTTGAAAAGAGAGTCATTATTTGTGTTATCTAGAGAGAATTTTGACTAGATGCCCAAAAATTTTTACTCTTGAAATATCTTTGAGGAAGTTACTTTTCGCACCCATGAGAGTGCTTAGAGCCAAAATAAGTTTATATTCTTGCCTGTTTGCATGATGTTCACCTCTTATTTACGTAGGACCTTAGTCAAGGATCTCTCGAAGTGGGAGTGTGCACTTTTTAATTTGAGAAAGATAAATTAGAGAGGCCCCGAATTGGACTAATTTGGTAGGGCATGGGGCAAAAGGTGAGCCTGTTGGTAAGCTTAATAGAAAAAAAAATCCCTTGATCATAAATAGAAAAAGGCATGAGTGTTTGACATGGAGAGAAGTCGAAAAGGCAAAAGGCCAATCACCAAGTTTAAAAATTGAGGGAAGCCAATTCGTTGGGTTGTGTTCAAACCATAGTCTTCGGTAAGAAAAAAGCTTTATCTGGAGTCGGTTGTTCACATAAAAAGATCCCAAGAATTAAGAAAATAAGAGATGAGGTGAGCCGCTTCGCTAGGATTCGGGTACCCATTGCACTGTCTTCGAAAAAGCATGGAGCTCCATGTGAAGTCGAGAGGCTCGATGACGTTATCTTAGGAAGTGAGAAGAAAAGAGGGATCGCGCTAAGCCAAAAGCGGTGAGTGGTTCATGCCCCTACCCTCATTTATATTTACGTTGGGCTTTGGCGTATAAGGTTGGAAAAGTTGATTAGCTAGTGCACATCGTTCCCACTACCGGGATCGACTAGAGGCCCTAATTAAATAGAAGGTGAACCAAAACTTCGGAAATGCATGCTTGCGTATGGTGCGAGGAGTGTGATCCTTTATTTTACTTGTTTATCTACGAAAGGTTTTTATTTCCCGAAAATATTTCTTGAGTTGATGACATCTGACCAAAATCCTTTGTAGATAACACAAATGATTTCTCCCGTTTCAACAGTCTTAGACACCCATCATTTTGATTTGCCAAAAGCTTTGTTTTACATGAGAAGATATCTCGGAGACTTATGTGCTTAGATAGTAAATCGTCCTGCTTGGGCAAGCAAGAAGCAAAGTGTGGAAAATTTGATAAGCCTCCGAGATACCCTTAAATCAAGTACATTTTAGGGTGTTTTGTCACGTTTATAGCATCCTTACATGATGAATTATGCTCATAAATGCTTGAAAATCACTAACCAACACACGAAAGCTACTTTTAGCCTAAAGGAGGTGAAACAGGAGCCTCGGGAGCAAATAGGAGCAAAAGTTGGGCTTAAAGAACGAACCAGGCAAGATCGGAGCCCCGGAGGACCCAAGTGGATGGCCACACGCGTGTGAGCGTGCATGGAAATAATCCAGTAGCCTCTCACGCACACTCACACGCGTGTGAGCAGGCGTGGAGACTGCATTGCGCGAAAATTGACTAGGGTTGCTTTTTCGGAGACTATTTAAACCCCTTTGATAGATTTTCAGAGGAGGTTCCCAGAAATTTAGTTTCCCTTTCCTTAGTTTTTCCTTTGGAGAACTTTCTCCATTTTTCTTAGATTTTCATTTCTTAGTTTAGATAAATCTCCATTGTAGCAAGACAACAAGCTTGGATTGAAGGATCACTTCACTCTAGGTGATCTCTATTTCATTTATATTATATTTTGTTATCTTGTTCTTGGATTAAATTAGCTTTTGTCTTGGATTTCATATCATGAGTGGCTAGTTTAATCTAGGGATTTGGATTGTATGATTGTATGATGCTAGTGTGATGATCTTATCTCTATTTTGGATCTAAATGCTTAGATTGTTGGATTATCTATTCTTGTCTATTGATTGTTGTTTTGATGAGATCTTGTTTGGATTTGACCAATCTAGATGAGAGATTGAGCTCTTGACTCTTTCATGTCTTTGATTAGAGTTAGGATTTGAAGCTTGACACAATCATAGTTCCTATGGACTTCTTAAGAATAGTAGGATAGTGTGTAGTTTAAGTGTTTGATAAAATTCCTCTTAGAGCTTTGGATGCTTGAAGGCACTCCTAAGTCAAAGAAGACTTAGTACACAAAGGTGGAAAAGGACTAAGACAACACACTCTTGAATAGCCAACATCCTAGCATTATCTATCCATTACCTTAGTCACACCAAGATGCAACATACATGAACACTATCCAATCCCTACCCCTTTTACATATTTGCAAACTCTCTTACTTTACTACGTTCTTGCACTCAAACCAAACCTTATGAACTCCTTTCACTCACGATCCACCATTCACCACACTCGAATCCCATGCATGACGCAATCAAGTAAACTCCCGAACCTTTGACACACCTCCACGTCCCTCCTTCGAGACCGACACTCGGGGAGTCACTAACTTTCCGTTTTAACACAAATATCTTTTGCCACCTCAACCCTACACAAAACTCAAATGTCATGACTCTTGCCTCTTAACTTCCCAAATGCCAATACGTTATTCGACTCCAATTTGCCTTCCTTGAGACCGACACTTGGCGAATTCTCTTTTCCTCGTTTACACCTTATATACCACATACATTCCGATTTACCGCAAAATTCTCCTATCAGTTACTAGGACTGGTTTACTACCCGCTGGGTTTGGAATCTCAGTTAGGGGGTGTGCACACTTAAGGTAGTGGTCCTGATTCCACTTGTGGTTAAGTGGGGGTTGTGTTGTGTTCAGTAGAGGGTTGTTGTTCACTAATGACTTCACTAAGATGATGTCCCTATCCCGCTATTGTGATTTGAATTTTCCTCCATATGTATGCATATATGATATTGATTATGCTTGAGATGATACTAAAATTCCTCCCTATTCATATTATTATAAGTCTACACTTATACATTGCTATCTTATGAGTAATATTTGAGAATTTAAAAATGAATGGATATTTTGGGAAGAATTATATGTACTCGCGTATTCTTGTGGTGTGAGTACTCAAATGTTTAAGTGTGAAATCTATGGTGCCAAAGACCTTGTGGTCTAGTAGCACCCGATTTACACTCCTACAAGGAAGGGAGTGGGTTTGAGCCTTAATGGAGGCAACTGTTGACTCTTTGTACTTAGTTTTTAAAATAAAACTCCCTTTACAATATATAAAAATGTACCTATCTACAAAAGTATATTTATTTTCTAAATTAAATATGTAATTATTTTTTGGGGTAGAATGATTCTTACTTAGCATTTTTATGCTAACTTTATGTTTTTATATGTTTTGGGACTTAACCCTTTCAAGTCAGGACTCAAAAGTGATGTGTGACTCGAGAGCGCGACTTAGTGCTTGATTCTCCATTATGTTTTCTCTTGTTAGATTTGATCTCTGGGTTTAGATGTAACCCTTGATACACTTGACTTATATTTTGGGTTAGTTGTGAACTTATTTTCTGTAGATATCTATCATGTCCTACTTGGTTGCTAATACTTAGATTTTTGTAAGATGCACTGGACATTTGGGCTTGTAGAGTCGTGTTTTGGACTATGTTAACTTTTTGAGTTAGCCTTGCCCTTGTGACCCGATAGGTGTGGCGGTAACATTCCCTAACTTTTAAGAAGTTTGAATGTAATTTTAATTAGTTGAATGAAACTTTATGGGTATTATATCAAATAAGTCTATAATCTCCTTAAGTTTTGATGAAAAGATTTGGGGGTGTTATAGTATTTCTCTTGTTGTTTCAGTTTGTTGTTATGATATGATATCTTGAGAGATCCTTATCTTGCTTATTGAATACTATTCATTCTTGAATCCCATTCTTAGTAATGCTTATGGCTTGAGAGTATTGGAAATCCATGTCTCTTTGTTAATATCTATGTTCTATTGAGTATTTGTTACCCATGATATTCTTGAATATATTCCTTTGATCCTAGTATGAATCCTTTGGAATTCTTGATCATGAATTGAGTATTGTGATAAACATTTGTTCTACCTTGTATATGTATTCACTTGGAAATCCTATATATATATATATATATATATATATATATATATATATATATATATATATATATATATATATATATATATATATATATATATATATATATATGTATATATATATATGTATGTATGTATGTATTCTTGAATTGATATATATGTACTTCACTAATTGAAGCATTTATTGAGAGTATTCTGTTGGTTGTGGACTATGTGGGGCTTATTGTGACACAATGGATTGAGATTGTGGCCTTTGGGCTTTGGTGAATTTTGTGGCACCTGGTAGAAACGTATCCTGAGTGTAAGAGATAGTAACTAGCCCGTTAGGCTTGGAATCCCAATAGGGGGTGTATACACTTAAAGTTCTATGTCTATTTCTTGTGATATTTATTGATTAATGATATTTTGTTGATTCATTGGTATTGATTATCTATGTTATGGCATTGAGATTGTATGGAAGCCCTCTACACTGGTTCCACGTTGATATTGATGATTATGACTATCTTGACTATGTCTTACTATACTATTGAGTGGTTTATGCTATGAATTGGTATATTGTGAACTGTTTATCTCCTTTGTTGTACTTATATCTCCAAATGATCTTGGTAGAGTTTGTGCTTATGACGTTCCTTGCTATGGTGTTGAGATCGTACCTTGTTACGTTATATATTGAGTTGAGTCGAACCTGGTTGTGGTCTTACATGCATCTCTTCTTTGAGTTGAACTTCTACTTATTGCTATCGTGATGAATAAGTCTTTTGAAAACATTCCATAGAGTTGGGTAAGGGATGTGTATATATGTTATATGTCAGTCTCAAACCTATATTGGATATCAAATGTATATATTGTAGCTTTACGTATTGGAGTGGGGTTTACTTAGCATTATTTGCTAATGTTTTAATTTATGATTTCAGGTATGAAGTAGACTCTTCTTTCGAGAGCACGCTAGAATTGTTATTAGCTCCTTCCCATGATTATCTAGTTATGTTTTCTCCTTTTGATAGACTTTGGGCCTATGAGTACGGGTGGAAATAGGCTAGGTCAGGCTTTGGATATTTAGGCTTGTGCCTGATATAGAAATTTAAGGCCTAGGCTCGGGCCTTAGCCTGTATGTAGGCTCAAGCCTGAGCCTACAATTGGCTTGGCCTGGCCTAAAGCCTTTTTAAAGGCCTATATAATATAATATATAGGCCTTTAAAAGGGCTTCAAAGTAGATACTAAATAGGCTTTGAGCCTATTGAGATAGGATTTAAGCCTATTTATGGCCTACATTTATATCTGTAAAAAATTTATATCTAATACACATTACCACAAATTTATATATCATATTATAAAATTACAATCAATCAATAAACCAAAAAATAACAAGTCATTGCTTCAACATAATTAGATTCAATATATGAGTAATATGACATACTTAAATTCAAATTCTAACAAACAGCCGGAGCCTGGAGACATCAAGCTAGTAACCTACAAATGTAATGTCTTCACTAACTCCTTCTTAGCCAACAACCTACGAATGTAATGTCTTCATTGACTCTTTCTTAGCTTGTTCTTTAGCTTCTTGAGAAGCAAATAGATTATTCGCCTCCATAAACTCCTGCGTAAACAGAAGACAACCATATAGCTGAAGAAAAAATTATCATATAGAAGTAATTAATAGTGAACTAAAAGCAATCAATAAAAAAAAACATATTGCTCATTCAATATTTAAAGAATCAATCAATAAAAACGTAAATCAAATATCATCACGGGAGCTTTCAATCAATCAATAAAAACATAAATCAATGAAAACTATTTTTTTGAGATCATGTTTATGCTACTATTTCTTCTCCACATTTATTTTCTACCAGAACTTGGAAGATGCAGAAGCCTTGGTGGCTCCATTAGGTGATAATACAGTTGTCTAATGTCGTGGTAAAGAATGATTAAAGAACAACAGGATGAAGAAATTGATAGCACTAGATTAAAGACAGTTGATACAAATTCAAATCTTAAAAAAAACATAATCAAGAATTGAATTAGTTTTTCTATCCATTTCCTTCATAATATCCGCATAAAAGTTGCTCCCACCCTCATAACCTATGCTTACAGCTTACTCCATTGTTCAAAGCAAACAACACAAGCAGCCATTGGGGTATTGGGGATGGGGAATTTGAATCGCAAGCAAATGAAATAATAATAATGACAGAGTAATCAAGCAAGCAGCATCCGACCTTAATCACCAGCACTGACCCGAAGGCAGACAAACGACTACCTGTTACACAAGAACGACACATTGAAGAGGAGTGGGCATCACATTGAAGAGGAGTTACTCCTTGTCGTTATTAGCAGCACTTAGTACAACATTAAGCACCCGTTACTTACTCACAAAGAGTCGTTGGCACTTGTGGTTCTAAAAGAGGTGTCTTATTGGAGAGTGGGGGGGGGGGCACTTCATTTATTACACACTACACTATTGTATTGACTACTCACTGTACTAACATACTTCAATAATACTCAAATTATATTCCAGTAACAATACTTACCGTCAGATCTCATGCAAAGCTCTACACATAACAATAATATCAGCTTATCAGTGGAGATGGCTGGATCAGGATCTAGCGATTCCCACAATTCTCATCACGTAAATCGTGGCAACACCGGTGTTGGTCGCAGTGATGGTCACCACCAGCGGTGTAACAATAATCACATAGGAGGGCAGCAGGCACCCAAAGCACAGGTACCATCTATGAAACCCAAGTGACAGTTCGGGCCATTCAGCAGGCGGCGACAGCCTTAGCCCAGTTGGGGGCGGAGATTCAAGGTCAACTACCCCAGGCATCTGTGCAGAAGGATGAATAAAGGAAAAGATTACCAGTGTCTGTGTCATAGTGCAACTCGTCGGCCGGCCGTTTCTACCATGGGACGGTGGGGTGAGAGGATTGCTATCCAGCTAAGGTTGTGGGCACAGTCGAAGGCCAAGAGGAACAAGGGTCCACACTAAGATAAGCAGTCACACCAGATGGAAGGGATGGGTGAGTTTGGAGGGCCGGCTCCGTGTCAGTCCACGACGCTCAAGCAAACCCCAAACGTGCAGAAGGATGTGGGGGAAAAACTCCGAAAACATATAGAAGAGCTAGAGAAGAAGGTAGATGTAAGAGAACATTCACCAGAACCTGAGGTGAGGATGGCCCCTCCATTTTCTCCTAGTATAATGGAGGCGCCCCTCCCAAGAGATTTTAGGTTGCCTGCTATCAAGGCCTACACCGGGACTTCTGACCCGTGTGTCCACATGACAAGATACAAGGCAGCCATTGTAATGACCGGGGCAGGCGACGCCATAATGTGCAGGGCGTTCTTATCCACTTTAGATGGAACTGCCCAAGACTGTTTCAAAACGATTCCAGATGGTTCGATCAAAAACATTTCAGAGTTGTCCAAAACTTTCTTGACTTATTTCTCCGGGCATATATAGCACAAGAAACCGTTCTCACATCTCTATGGAGTAAAGCAGGACAGGGGTGAAGGCTTAAGAAATTTCTTAAGCAAATGGAAGAAGGAAGTCAACAATGTGTACGATTTCGACTCTAAAGCGACGATCCTCATATTCATCTAGGCATTGAGGTCAGGAAATTTTCATAGACAACTGAACACTCACCGCCCATCCTCCTATGAGGAGCTAATGAGGACAGCAAACCGCTATGCCGAGGCGGAGGAGGCTGATTGAAAGAAGAACGATGAGAAAGAAGGCAGGAGAAGTGGGCAATTTGATAAAGTTGGTCTAGCCAACCACACACCACACCCAAACCAGTCATCCACAATGAAGGGGAAAGATCACGAGCGGCCTCGTCTCGCCCCACCGCGACACTTAACACCACTAACAATACTTACCGTCAAATAACAAATATAATTATAAGGATTAGGGTTAAAGATAGTTATATATATATATATATATATATATATATATATATATATATATATATATATATATATATATATATATAGGCCGAGCCTACAAGCTCGTAGGCCAGACCTTCATATTTAGGTCTGGGCCTATTTAAGTAATTAGGCTTGGAAATAGGCATAGGCCTGGTTTTTTTACTAAACAGGTCAGGTCATAGGCCCCTTTGTAGGGGCCTGCCTATTCCCACCCCTACTTGTGAGCCTTAGACAATTTGGGTTGTAATAATTGACTCCTTAGATGTTTTGGATTATGATTACGAGGATCTTAGATTCCGCCTTAGTATTTAGGTTTATGTGGCCTAAATGTGGCATAGCACCCCATGAGTTTGACCTTACTTCCGCTGATGTTTAATAGAAGTTGTGACCCTTTTCTATCTATTTCTATCTTTTATTGTCTTGATTATTATCCTAGGATTGGGGGCGTTACAAAGTAATTGGACTAATGGCTAGTTTACTCTAAATTTAAAAATATCTTCTGGTCCTAGTATTATTGTGGCATGAACATTTTTTGTCCTTGATCTGTCAACAAAATTGTTTTAATGGTGTTAAATACAAGGCCAGCGCATTTTGGTATATTCAGTTCTTAAGTGTTAAGTGTTTTTCATTTTCTGGTCATAGATTTATATGTGCATGTCAAACTGTCATTCCATTTTTAGCCCTTTATTTTCCAAAACATCCCCGTTTGTCCTAGCATTATTGTGCATAACCATTTTTTATCATCCATCAACAAATATGTTTAAATGACGTTATTAACCACTCAAAATCCTCATTTTTCTTCTTGGTAATAAAATTGTTATCAATACATAAGTCTACTATAAAATCCCAAAAAGTGAAATTAAAAAAAAAAAAAAAAAAAAGTCCACTTCATGGCAAACGTTAAGCCTGGTGCATAATTCCACTTCATAAAAGTCCACAAGACTTGTGGTTCTATTGCCAAGAAGAAAAAATGAGAATTTTGAGTGATTAATAACATCATTATTTTTAATGTCATTTAAACATATTTGTTGACGAAGGACAAAAAAATGGTCATGCAACAGGAGCAACATGGATGTTTTGAAAAAAAAAAGGACTAAAAGTGGAATAACACATAAATATAAGACCAAATTAGAAAAGGAAAAAGACTTAACACTTAAAACTGAATAGACCAAAATGTCCTTGTACTTAACGCTATTTAAATGATTTTGTTGACGAAAGACCAGAAATGATCATGTCATAATAATACTATGACCAAACGAGAATATAATGTTTTGATAAAAATGAGTGAAAGTGGGCTGATAGCTATAAATATATGACCAAATATAGAATTAACTCTATTATTTCATTATCCAAAATACTCTCATCTTTAAAAGTTACAATAAAATATATTACTTAATCAATACATAATTACATACATTAAATACATTATCTTAAAATCTATTTGTCCAAAGAAATTAAACAAGATAATATGGAGGCCAGGGAGCAACTATATCTCTCAGAAATATATCTATGCTAGTTTGTCAAGTGACAAAAGATGAGACCAGCACCATCATAGAATAGCTAACAAAAGAGCAATTCATGTTAGGTCTGCTGTAATGTTTACCCCACGGGCACAGTCCCCAATCCCAAGCTAACCGCAGAGTTTGTTCTCTTTTTGAAGCCCACACCAACCCCTCCACAATATGTCAAGGCAAAGGGACCCTCTCCGGCCCCTCAATTTTTTGATACATTAAACATCAAAACTTATGTTAAACTAATCATAAGATCTCAAAATATTTATCCCAAAACCATTGAAGAAAATAAATCGCGAATTACCTTATCAGTTTTTAAGTTTCCACCTATGTTAATACACTCTACAAACAAGAAGTCTTTTATCTTTTAACGAGGTTTTCTCCTCGCCCTATGACCCTAGCCGGCAAAGAACCACAAGGAGGTAAACCAGTCTAAGTTATCCATAGTTGACCGGCTCAAACCCAAGGGTTTGAGGATCGAACCTCCAACCTCTTGGCTGTAGGTAGAGTACTCTTACCACCTGTGCTGTCCTTACGGACAAGAAGAAGTCTTTCATCTCATGATGAGTGAAGGACACTGCCCCTCACTTCCTTCTTCAACCTTTCAATCCCTATAGTGGATTTGAATATATTGCTCCCTCGCCCAATAGCATGCATGGATGCCACGACCAACAATTTTAAACTTATCTCCAATCATGCAATGTTGTATAGTAGATCTAGAGAGGAGAGGATAGGCCACAGCATCCACATGTATGCATAGTGGAGCTAGCTAAAGAGGAGAGGTCATCACATGCATATAGTTATCGATTGTGATTAATGATATATATGTATATCTCTATTCTACTAGAATCTCCCTGCCTTGTACTCTACTGTACTCCCCAATCATAGAAAATTATTTTGTGTGCTTTAGACTAGCAGATTGTGTGATTTGAATGGAAAGAATTTTATTTTTTATAAACAAAACGTTTAATTTGAATTTTGTTACGTGTTTCAGAGATTTTTTTCATATATATTTGCGATTTAATTATAATTTATCTTTGAAAAAAAAAAAAAAAAAAACTCGATGTGATAATAAGGTCTCATGGTTCTCCTAGAGACATTTAGGTTAGTATTTTATCTAGTCTCTATAAGTTTCCCCTGAAGACAACCAATAAACGAGAACTGTCAATGCTTAACAATATATTGTCTCAAATTAGTTATGTATGTGTTCAACACATTTATGACATTATTAGTCTTTTCTATGGGCGATCCATGAAAAATAAATGTTTAATATTAATACTCAATGTTGAAATCTTAGTTATATTGAAATATTTATTAAAATAAAAGTATATAAATTTTTAAAAAAAAATTATAGTTGTAGGTTCATATTATATTAAAAATATAGTTGATAATTTTGGTAAAAATTATGGTAAGAATAATAATTATTAAAGTAAGAATTTTAGATATGGTAAATTATTAAATATAAATATGGTAAGATTTTATATATATATATATATATATATATATATACACTAAAGGAAGTTTAATGGTGTACGATAATTTTATCGGATAAAAATGATTGTACAATATTTGTAACTCAATGACTATGTTTGGCAAACCTAGATGAAAAGGTAGTTGAAAGCTGAAAAGTTGCTGAAAACTGAAAAACTATAAGTTATAAGCTAGAAGCTGAAAACTGAAGAGCTGTTAAGCTAGCTGTTATACTTAAAAGTGTTTGGTATATTAGCTTTTTGATAAGTTGATAAATGTAAAAAGAGTAAAAATGACATCTTCATAAAATTTAAATAGTTTTAAACTTAAATAGATTTGTTTACATATTAAAATTTAACATTTTGAAATGAAACTATTAGCATAATCATGATCTACCATCTCATAATAAAGTAGTAACATTGTTGCAGATCTCCTTCATCTCAATAATAATAATAATAATAATAATAATAGTAATAATAATAATAATAATAATAATAATAATAATAATAAAAAAAAAAGGAGGAGGAGAGTTGCGTAGCTTTTCAAAAATAAGCTAATAGCTTTTTAACTTTTTCCATCTTTATCCTTATTATTTTAAAAATAAATGACATCTTTTACCCATTCCAATTAAAACCCTTTTCAAAATAAACTCTTATTTTAAGCTACTAACTTATTTTTAAGACATTACCAAACAGAGCTTATAGCTTATTAGTAGCTTAAAATAAGCTCATAAATAAGCTCCGCCAATTAGAGCCAATAAGCATATGATTAGGATTGAATAGTTCTGTATATCTCAAAAACATAATTACACTGGGAGAAATATAAATACAAAACATAGAAGTATAATTGAACTAGAACTAGTCTATCTAAGAGTCCTAACACTCCCCCTCAAGCACAGGGAGGAGCGACCTGAAGCTTGTCACGAAGAAAGGCAAAACGAGGCGCAGCTAACGGTTTGGTGAAGATATCAGCCAATTGATCCTTGGTAGAGATAAAATTAACCTGAAGCTCCCCTGAGGCCACCTTATCACGAACAAAGTGATAATCAATCTCAATGTGTTTCGTACGGGCATGAAACACAGGATTGGCACACATGTAAGTGGCCCCTAGATTGTCACACCACAACCGCGGAGGAGAAGACGGAGGAATACCCAACTCACGAAGCAAAGAAACCACCCAGGTAACCTCAGCACAAACATCTGCAATAGCCTTGTACTCTGCCTCAGTGGAAGAACGAGCCACAGTAGTTGCTTTCGACAGACCCAAGAGATGAGATTCGAGCCCAAGAACACCGCAAAACCACTCGTGGACTTCCTGTCTTCCGGACAACCAGCCCAATCAGAATCACTATAGGCATGAATATCAGTATGAGAAGACCGACACAAACGTAAACCAAAATGCGTAGTCCCCTTAACATAACGCAGAACCCGCTTGAGCTGAGCCCAATGCGCAACCGTAGGAGCATGCATCTGCTGACAACAACAGATTCACTGCAAAAGAAAGATCTGGACGAGTTACAGTAAGATACTGTAAAGCCCCAGCCAAACTCCTGTATCGAGTGGGATCAGCATACAACTCAGAACAACCATCTGAAGAACGAGAGACAGGAACAGGAGTCGCCAAAGGCTTGCAGTCAGACATTCCTGCACGCTTAAGAAATATCAAGCATATATCGCTTCTGAGAAAGCAACAAACCATCACCAGCACTGACAGTCTCAATGCCTAGAAAGAACGGACTGCCTAAATCACGAATCTTAAAAGCTGCAGACAACTTAGAAATCAAAGCAGAAACTAAGCCAGAATCACTCCCCATGACTAAGATGTCATCCACATAGACCAACAATAAACATGCAACTCCCCCTGAGTAAAGATAAACAAAGAAACATCCGTCTTGGATGCCCGAATCCAATAGATAACAAGAAAGCATGCAAACGAGTAAACCACGCACGCGGAGCCTGCTTAAGACCATACAAAGATCTCTGCAGCAAACAAACATGATCAGGGAATTCCGAGTCAGCATACCCAGGGGGCTGGCTCATGTAAACAGTTTCAGCTAACGCACCATTCAGAAAGCATTGTGCACATCAAGCTGGCGCGCACAACCCAGGCAGAACTCAAAGCAAGAGACAACAACAAACGCACCGTAGTAGGCTTAACCACAGGACTAAATGTATCAAAAAAGTCCTGACCTGCAACTTGGTTAAAACTTTGGCAACCAGCTCGCCTTGTGACGCTCAACAGAAACCATCAGCCTTCCTCTGGTTCGAAACACCCACTTGCACCCCACAACATTCATACCTGCACGAAAGGGTACAAGACGCCACGTCTGATTCTGTAGGCAAGGCATTGAACTCAGCATCCATAGCCGCTCTCCACTCCGGAAGCGCACAGCCTGCGTATAACAAGTAGGCTCAACAGGGCACACCTCTGCAGAAAGAGCCACTAATTCAGCCCCTTCGCCCGAACTCTGCTGCGTGTCATAGGAACCCGAGCCACAGTAGTAGAGGAAGTGGATCTAGGAACCCGAGCACGAACCACAGGCTGGGCAGCCACAGCAGTAGAACAGGAGGCGAGGGCACCACCGAATCAACAGGGATAGATGGCACACGAGCAACACCCCAAGGCGAAGGCCTCCAAAACCTGTCACAGGTTGCAAACAGGCTTAGCAGCAAAAGGAAAAACCTGCTCATCAAAACGAACATGCCGGCAAATAAAGACCTTATTAGTGTTTAAATCCATGCATCGATACCCCCGAAAAGACTCAGGATAACCAAGAAAGACACAAGGAGCAGAACGGAAACTCATTTTATGACGGTTATAAGGCGAAGATGAGGATAACATAAACAGCCGAAGACACGCAAAAAGAATACGACGGAGGAGACCGATGAAGCATAAAATGAGGACTTTTATTACTCAGAACGGAAGTAGGCATTCTATTAATAAGATATACAGCAGACTCAAACGCATAGTCCCAATAACGAGAAGGCACAGAAGCATGAGCAAGCAAAGTAAGCCCAGTTTCAACTATATGCCTGTGTTTACGCTCAACACGACCATTTTGTTCGTGAGTGTAAGCACAGGACTGCCTATGACGAATGCCAAGCTTAAGAAACTCAGAATGTAGCTTCTTGTACTCAGCACCCAAATCAGATTGAATAGATTTAATGGAACAACCAAAAGAACGTTCAACTAACGAGCGAACTGAGCAAAGGCAGTATATAAATCAGACTTCAAGCGTAAAGGAAAAAACCAAGTAAACCGAGTAAAATCATCCACGAAAATCACGAAATAACGATAACCATTAACAGAGGTAACAGGCGCAGGCCCCCAAATATCAGTATAGATTAAGTCTAAAACATGGGTACTAGAAGACTCAGTACTAGAAAGCGGGAAACGCGCAGATTTCCCAAGTTGACATGCATTACACAAAGAATGTAAACGACTAGGAGGACTAACTAAACAAGACTCCAAAATACGACTCTGAACGCGATGGTGAGGATGACCCAAGCGCCCATGCCATACAGAAGCAGACGCACGAGCTGAAAGAAAAGCAGACGAACTAGAAGGGGGCAACACCGGAAGAGCGTAGAGACCGCCCGAACTCTTACCCTGCAGAAGGATTGCTTTGGTGCGGATATCCTTCACAACAAAATGCGTTGGGTAAAACTCAAAAAAGACATTGTTTTCAGAGGCAAACTTATGAACAGAAAGCAAGGAAGAATATAAACCAGGAACATGAAGAACACGAGACATATTAAACAAACGAGAAGGAGTAGAAAACGATGCACAGCCAACACTAGAAATAGGTAAGGCCTTACCATTACCGACACGTAACGTGTCATGACCAGTGTATTCCTCGGAAGCAGCGAGAACATGACCATCTGGCGTGGCATGATCAGTAGCCCCCGTATCCGGGAACCAAGTCTGCGAACCCAGCGAGACGCCCGAGTCAGACGCACCATGATAAACCATGTGAGCCTGAGATCCATCAGAATATCTGCGGTAGCACGAAACAGCAGTATGCCCCGTTAAATCACATATTTGACACCTAGGAGCACCCGAATTACCGCCACGACGCCGCTGTTGTCCGCCACGCCAAGAACCAGAACCCCGCGACCGGCCAGAATTACCACCACGCCACTGCTGGCCACCAGCCTGCTGACCGAACTGCTGCTGGCCGAAACTGGACTGCCGACCACCGCCGCGCCATTGCTGCTGTCCACGCCGACCAGACCGACCAGACCCCCGGCTTGCGAAGTGAGCAACAGACGCACCACCAACAGCCGGAGACAGCTCCTCTGCGTGAGAAAACTCCTGAGACCCAAGAAGATCAGCCAACCGCTCCAAGCTAAGCGGTTCATCACGAGAGGAGAGAGACGCCGTGAATGGCCGGAACTCCGGTCGAAGGCCACGAAAAATATAGATGTTCTGCTCATCTACAGACACCGGTCGGCCGGCCAAAACAAGATCCTCAAGCAGCACTTTAACACGACCAAGGTAATCGGCAACGGAAGAATCCCCTTGCTGCAAGCTTTGAAGCTGGCCGAGAAGATGAACCGCCCGGGCACGCGATGAAGAAGCCAACGCAAGCTCTATCGACTGCCAGGCAGCCATGGACGTCTCCCGGCCAAGTACCAACGGCATGACCTCTTCGGTCAGAGAAGAAATAAGCATGGACAGCAACTGTTGATCTTGTTGAACCCAAAGGCCATATGCAGGATTGGCAAGAGCGACAGCCGTAGACGAAGCTTCTCCGGTGGGTAACGGCAAGGTTGGCGATGGACAAGGATAAGAACCATCGATGAACCGCATAAGGTTCTGTCCACGCAAAAACGGCAGAAGCTGAGCCCTCCAAAATAAAAAATTACGATTAGTGAGCTTAATGCTCACGTAATGATGAGCCGAAGACAAAGATTGCGACAGGGAAGACACAGGCGCATCCGAAACAGTCCGCTCGGAAGAGACACCGGCAGAGCTGTCATTGGCGGCCATTGAAACAAACCTAGCGATGATACCAGATTAGGATTGAATAGTTCTGTATATCTCAAAAACATAATTACACTGGGAGAAATATAAATACAAAACATAGAAGTATAATTGAACTAGAACTAGTCTATCTAAGAGTCCTAACACATATAAATATAGAGATAAATCATGAGTAATAACAATGGTCACTTTTATAAGTTTTTTATTTAGATTTTTTGAGTACTACAACATAGTATCTGCTCAGATTTTAGATATCTATATTATATAATAATAATTATAATAATAACAACAACAATAACAACAACAACAACAACAACAACACCAACACCAACAATGATGATGATGATAATGTAATAAACTTTTATAAATTTGATATTTATATTTTAAGAAATAACTAACTAAGTTAATTCTTACTAATTAAAATCTAAATGAAATTAAAGGTATTTATTATATTACTCTAATATATAAGGTATACATATATTATTACTATAATGCTATTGAAGAATATATATATATATATATATATATATATATATATATATATATATAATGTGGTGGATGCATATGCATGGTAGTAATAATTTAAAAATATATTTAAAAAAATATAATGGAAGTTATAATGGTATTTGTCCCAAAAATTGTATAATACAACTCTTATAATATAATGCATGAATAAAAGTAATGGATAAACAAATATAAATGAAGAGTACCAACCTTATTACTCTTATTAATTTTTATTATTATTGATATTCTCAATTAATTTGCATATAATAAAACTAATGAATGTTAATCACTCAATATAAAGCGACACAAAATTTGTTAACACTGGTCCGTTTGAATATTTGAAAAATGTTTTCTAAAAAATGATTTCAAGAAAATGACTCATTTTTAAAAAAAAAAAAATATTTAAATTTTATGGTGTTTGGCTGAATGTCAAAAAAACTATCGTTGTTTGTCTAAAAGTAAAAAATTTGTTATAATAATAATAATAATAATAATAATAATAATAATAATAATAATAATATGTGGTGATGATGGTGGTGTGGGGTGGTGGTGGTCGTCGTCATCGTTGTTGTCGTTGTGTGGTAGTGGTTGTGTGGTGGTGTCATAGTAGTGGGGGTGATGCTATGGTTGTGTTGTGGCGTGGTGGTTTGGTGGTTGTGGCGGTGGTAATATTAATAATCCGAAAACTAACTTTAAAAAAAAAAACGAAAAAAAGATAGTGGGAAGAGAGATGGAAAATAAAAAATCCGAAAAATAAAAAACTAAGAAGATATTTTATGCCAAATTGAATCTTGTTTCCTTTAACCAAAATGAATATTTTTCTTTGACTTCATTTTCCTTGATTACCCAAACACTGAAAAATCCAAAAAATGACTTCCGAAAGTCATTTTCTGAGTTTCCAAACGGACCCTTAATTCATTTTCTCCCTCTTAAATAACTCTACATTAATTTGATTTCAACTTCAAAGGAAAGTAATAGAAGATTATATGAAACGATTTTGCATTGACTCCACAAGAGATTATGATGTGGTACTTAACTTGGGATCGAACATTCACTCTTTTTGGTGTAGCCCAGAGTTTCTACCATCGGACATAATGATGATGACTAATCCCCTCGCTAAATTGTAGGCATCTCTTTATTGGGTGAGACAACTGACATGGAGATTTAAGACCGTTCCATATCCAAAGCCAAGGATTAAACATTCATTCTTGAGTTAGCTTTTGTGGTAGGGTTGGAATTCTGAAGTGAAACTGTCCAATTATTTAAAAAAAAAAAAAAACAAAAAAACAAAGAACAAAAAAAAAAAAAAAAAAAA
>CP025655.1:9801907-9849717 GCA_003576665.1 Ipomoea trifida
ATTCATGCACCTGGTGTAACCTAGGTGCACCTAGTTATAACATTAGCTGGTGCACTTAGTATTGATGCTCAGTGTACAATTCACTTGCACCTGTAATACATTTTACTTGAATCTGCAATACATTTTACTTGTACTTGTGCAAGTAATTTACTTTGTTAACATTCATGCACCTAGGTGCAACCTATGTGCACCTAGTGATAACATTAGGTGCACTTAGTATTGATGCTCATTGTACAATTTCCTTGCATTTGTAATACATTTTACTTGCACGTGTGCACCTATTTTCACTTATAGGTGCAAGTAATTTACCTTCTTAGCATTTATGCACCTGAGTGCACCTATGTTCACCTAGTTATAACGTTATGTGCAACTACATTCCGGACACGTAGCGCATTGTGATTCGTTCGCAGTTCTCTCCTGGGCGGCCAATACGCACTAGAACGCGATCTTATATATATATATATATATATATATATATATATATATATATATATATATAGAGAGAGAGAGAGAGAGAGGCCTCATCAGATGTGAACAGCCTCCCACATGCGGCTGTGTGGCCTGATTTGCAGCATTGGATTCCATGATCTAAGGCTTCATATTAATCCAAACAATAAAGGTGTTTGATCTTTAGTTACGCGAACTACTGGAAGGATAATGTTGACAATTCACTATAATTTCAAAACAGATCAGACGACGACGGAGACTTGAAGTCGACGAGCACTGAGCAACGAACACCAGACGAGCGTAGAACGACTCCATCACCAGCAACGAACGCTCTGTCCTGAACAAAACGCACAGGTCGACTCCAACAAAGGGATGAGAATGGAGTAATTCGCAATAGTATGTGCATTATCAACATTAATCTGGTTCATACTTGAGATAATATTGGTGTAATTCGCAATAGTATGTGTATTTGGTGTGTGGTGGTTAAGTGGTGTGTTTTAATCTAAGAACTGGTGCATTTTATAACGTATAATGGTGTGTTTTAATACGTTTGTTGGTGCATTTGAATTGACTAGGTGTATTTGCGTATGGTGGGAAATGGTGTGCCAGTGGTGCATTTTATAACGTAGAATGGTGTGTTTTAATACACATGGTGGTGAATTTTACGAGAGTAGTTGCATTTGGTGTGTGGTGGTTAAGTGGTGTGTTTTAATCTGAGAAGTTGTGCATTTTATAATGTAAAATGGTGTGTTTTAATACACATGGTGGTGAATTTTACGAGAGTAGTTGCATTTGGTGTGTGGTGTTTAAGTGGTGTGTTTTAATCTGAGAACTGGTGCATTTTACAACGTAGAATGGTGTGTTTTAATACGTTTGTTGGTGCATTTGAATTAACTATGTGTATTTGGGTATGGTGGGGAATGCTGTGTTTTAATTTGTCCAGTGGTGCATTTAATTCAAATGTTGGTGAGTTTTACTAGAGTAGTTGCATTTGGTGTGTGGTGGTTAAGTGGTGTGTTTTTCATCTAAGAACTGGTGCATTTTAGTACGTAGAATGGTGTGTTTTAATACGTTTGTTGGTGCATTTTGTACCCTAACATTACATTCCCCCACTTACAATTGCCATAAAGCCCCCACTTACCTTACGCGAATTAAACTTCATAAATCTTAATATATAACATCCACCGTCAGATCACCTCAATCCAGCGGCATATGTTGGGCCACACGACCGCACCTACTGTGAAGGCCGCATATGAATAAAATTATATATATATATATATATATATATATATATATATATATATATATATATATATATATATATATATATATACTAGTTTTAGACGCGCATTGCACGAATGAGTTAATGCACAATGTTTATATTTAAATAAATATTTGAAAGTATATCAATGCAAGATTATATAGGATCGGAGAAGTTTATACATAAGTAATTGAATGTCGAATTTGTTTATTTAAATATGTAGCTCAAAGTATATGAATCCAAGATAATATATGAAGTTCATTATAATTGTCATTAAAATAAATGTTTGCAATTTTAGAAAATCGATAGTGTAAATACTTAGTCTAAAAATGATAGTCTAAATAAATACTACTTTTGGTTTGAATTTTTCTAAGTATTCTTAATTCTCTTTTGAGTAACATTGTCATTGTCTTCATCTTTACTATTTGTCCTCTTCCTTTTTGTTGGTAGTGTGTTATTTGTAATTGGGTTACTATTGGTAGCATAGATGGCAATGTCATGCAATGAGATTATGATATAGGAGCTATGGACTTTCTTTTAGGTGTTCTGCTCGGGGTTCATTTGGTCCAACCATTATTGTTAAATGAGTTATTGTGGATAAAGAAATCTCTAGTTTAAGGAAAAAGATCAAATTAATTAGTAAAAATTTGAAAATTTTAAATATGATGTTTTCCAAAGATATTAAAAGGTAGTTTCTCGCTTCAATTTGTCGGGTAATGGGTTATTCGAGTACTTTCATTGTCAACAAATTCCCCAAGTAGTTAATATAATTGGTTTGAAACTATTCTTTTTTATTTTTTTCATGATATTAATAAAATACTTGGTAAATAAATACTCCGTATATAACATTATTTTGTATTATAACTTTGATATTTAATTACAAGATAGTGTAAAAAGAACCTAATGGACAATGTAATGAATATCAATTGATGAATTTGAATGTATAGAATCTTTGCATTAGAGAAAATAAAGACAATATAACTAATGAAATTATTTTTCTTATTTAATTTATTGATAATGAATATTTTTTAAAAAAATTAAGGCATTGTAAACATATAATTCTAAATTAAAGATATACATATGTGTTGGGCGTCGGCAAGGTTGGCCGAGTTCAGCCCCTGCTCGATTCGAGACGTGGCGCTGTGGCTTACCATGGAGGGATGTGGTTAAATGGTATTAGTCCACCTACCTATCACCAATTGGTTTTAGGAAGGATATGGCAACCAGTTAGCCAAAGAACTCTGTGGTTAAGCGTGCTTGACTTCCGGCAGTCATGGGATGGGTGACCCCGTGGGAAGTAAGCTTACCCCGTGGGAAGTAAGCTTAGTGCAGCGCTGAGATCCATCAATTGGTATCAGAGCCGAGTCTCAAGAGGGGATTGTTGGGCATCGGCAAGGTTGGCCGAGTTCAGCCCCTGCTCGATTTGAGACGTGGCGCTGTGGCTTACCATGGAGGGATGTGGTTAAATGGTATTAGTCCACCTACCTATCACCAATTGGTTTTAGGAAGGATATGGCAACCAGTTAGCTAAAGAACTCTGTGGTTAAGTGTGCTTGACTTCCGACAGTCATGGGATGGGTGACCCCTTGGGAAGTAAGCATAGTGCAGCGTTGAGATCCATCCATTTTTGGTCCTACTGTTATTGGGGCATTGCCAATTTTAGTCCACTTCATTAATTTTTGCCACATTGCGGCCAGTCTTATTTAGTTCTTGCCACTTTTAGTCCACCGTTAAAATTTTCGTCAAATTGCCATCCAAAATAGGGGTATTTTTGGTCTTTTCATGCTTTGGTCATCTCCTTGACCCTTTGCAGTGGTTTTCCTTACACATTTTCATCCATTAAAGAGGTCCGACGAAAGCTATGTGAGCCACATTACAAAGCCATGCATGGCTTCATTGGATGAAAATCTGTAATGAAAACCACTACAAAGGGTAAAGGAGATGATCAAAGCATGAAAAGATCAAAATACCCCTGTTTTGGACGGTTATTTGACAAAAATTTTAACAGTGGACTAAAAGTGGCAAGGACTAAATGAGATTGGCCGCAATGCGAAAAAAATTAATTAAGTGGACTAAAATTGGCACTGCCCCAATAATAGTAGGACCAAAAATGAAAATGACTCTTTATTTAATTAAATAACAATAAAATAGGGTGAAGAACTTAATTATGCCAAATTTGATTGGGATGAGGTTCGAACCTAAGACCTTTCTTATAGAAATTAATTGGTAAGTTAAAAGTTAACAGAATATTAACGGAAAAGAAAATATTTAACAGAAAACTTAATGGATAATCATATAATTAAGGATAAATTAGGAAATCTCAAGGAAAAATATAAATCTAAACAATCTGAACCATTCATTTGATTAAATAATTTGACCGTCATTTTTTCTACCCATTTTAGGCCTAACTCTCTTTGGCTCTTATTAGTATAGTATAGTATATATATATATATATATATATGTATATATATGTATATATGTGTATATATGTGTATATGTGTATATATGTATATATACATATATACCTATATACACATATATACATATATATACATATATATACATATATACATATATACACACACACATATATATATACATACAGACATACATACAATATATATATATATATATATATATATATATATATATATATATATATATATATATATATATATATATTTGGATGCGATATTGATGTTTTGGAATGAGTTTTGATTGAAGAAAATGAAATTTGTCTGATAAATGTTACAGAGAAGGAGGCCACTACCTCGTCTGTTTGTGAACACGCGGGACTGGCCACAGGCTGGAAGCCTTGTCGGCCAACCCTGTGTTTTGTGTGGCAGGCGAGAGGAGGCAGGGCTCTAACCCCTGCCACCTCACCCCATAACCGCATGGGTCTCAAGTGATAGGGCTTTGAGCCCTGTCGTGTGACCCGTGAGGTTATGGGCCTGAGTGTGCGGGTCTTAGGGCCCTGCACCCCTGGGTCCGGTCACACTTGTTGAACCCGCTAGTTGCTATACGTTGGTTATTTTCTGTAAACTGAGTATGTTCTAGATAAAAAAAAAACAAATATGTGTATAAGTAAAACATGTTTATTATCTTTTTTCTCACTAGAAATCCATTCTTGATATGCCTAGAAGTAATATTCATGATTCTATGTGTTTATATGGGAGTGCCCGAGTTATTTATTTAAAAGGGAATTCACATGTTTATTAATTTACGTACTATCATTATTATTTTGTAAATCTATACTTATCTTCTATTTCCAAAACTTATATCTATATTATATTGTTAACGCATGTTATATATTATGTAAAGCCTATTATGGAAAGAAGAGTTTCTAAAATAAGTATAATACTCGTATTTGTAAAGTGTGAGGAAAATCTATATTTTTGGAGGATTCCATTGGACCGATGATCCTTTCGGAAGCTATGATGAGATGATACCTGACTGGACAGCTGATATTTTCGGAGTTTATATTATGATGAAGAAAGTAGCCTGGTCGAAAAATCCTAGGTATACTTAGGACTGGTTTACTACCCGCTCAGATTGGAATCCCAATTAGCGGGTGTGCACACTTAATGTAGTGGTCTTGATTCCACCTTTGGTAAAGTGTGGATTGTGGTTTTCAGTAGAGGGTTGTTGTTCACTCAGGGCTTCACTAAGTTGATGTCTCTACCCCACTTTTGTGATATTGAGACACATGAGATTGATGAGACATGATGAGATTGATGAAGTGATTGAGTTTCATCCCGTATTACTATAGAGTATTACTATTTTTCTTGAGAGTGAGAGTATTAGTATCAAATGATATTTTGAATAGCTATCTTATTACTATGACTTTTCTATACTTATATTTATAATAAATGAATGACTATTATTTAACCTTATGAGCTTACTTATGTTGATTTCATAAAGAAAGTGTCTTGCTTACTATTTAAGGATATCCTCCTAGTATATTACCCCTATTTGCTCTTTCTCTTGAATTGAATTCGTGCATCTTATGTACTTGGTTGGTTGTTTGATCACTGTATAAGCATGGAAGTATTATTAGCTAATGTCAATATGAATGTATCTTGATGTTCACATGCATGTATAGATATGTGAGTGAGCTATCTTTGCATATGTCTTAGTATGGCTTGTTATTCTTTTAAGTCTCTTTGAGGTATATTTTCCTTGACAAAATTATCTATTTTCCCTAAACCTATATTCTATAATAAGTGGATTTATCCTTGTATGGATTTATGCGGTATTTGTTACTTAATGTGCTATGTGATTGTCTAAACTACTCATTTTCCAAAACTATATATATAAATATCTATTTTACAAGGTTGAGTGGTTTATGCTTAGCATTTATGCTAACGAGTTTGTTTTCTACTTCTTTTATTAACCTCATTCAAGTTTGGATTAATGCATGCTGAGAGTGCGATTAGAGGCTTCCGACTTGATAGTATTTATTGCTTTAGTTTGGCCTTAGTTAGTAGCTTTTCTAGACTGATATTGTTTGTTGATGATGTGACTTATGATTATAGACTTGAATAAATTCTACTGAAGTTAACCTTTAGATTGTTTAGTATTGAAGAATGGTTTGATGTTTAGATATCTGGCTTGTAGGATCCTTTATTTATTCTTTTTTGTGAGCATGTGAAAGTTATTTGAAAGTTTTAGCCGTAGTAACTATCCGGGAATGGGTAGTTGTGGCGGTAACATTCCCCGATGTTGACTTTAGATTCTGCTGCGAGTGTTATATTTATACTAGACTCGGCTGTTAGAAAATTGGGGGACTTACAGTGGCTGTCCTCGTCGGACAACCATGTCCGTGAACGAGGTAGCCACCGGTTGTCCGTCACAGGCAGCTGGTAGCTGATATGTTTTTTTATTATTATTATTTACTTTTATTTAATAATTTAATAAATAAATAAATAAATAAATTTAAGAGAATAAAAATTTTAAAAAAATATTTTCAAAGTGACACGTGTCAAGTTTTGAAATACTTAACCTGCTATACAAGTCGATTTGGACTCAATTGCATTATTTTACAGGTTTAAGGGATGTGAATGAAATTTTTTTTTTTACTTAGAGAATCTAATTGCACTATCTGAATGACTTAGGGGACCAATTTGAACCTTTTTCCTAATAATAAGTGGTATAGTAGTGGTGGTATGGTGGCGTTGGTGGTGGTAGTGGTATATTAGTGGTGGTGTGATGGTGGTGATTTTAGATCTATCTCACGAATCTTAACACGTGTAACAATTTCACATAAGAATTTATCTTAAAACTATATATATATATATATATATATATATATATATATATATATATATATATAATATATATATAAATTTATATTGAAAAGTATGTATAAATATCAATTGTTGGTTAGTTTTTTTTTTCTAAAGCATTTTTAATTTTTTTTATAAAAACTAGAGAAACAACTAGAGCTGAATCTTTTATGGATTTTTTTTTTGGAGGAAACGCATATAAAACGCAGAAATACTCACCCTGCAAGTTTAATGCATATCAAGTGAAAACTGTTATGAAAAGCCAATTAGAGTACTGCTAGGGTTAGGAATGAATGTTGGAAGTCGATAACTTTGAGGAGAAGATCAATTGTTTTGTTTTTTAAAATTCAAACTAAATTGTTTTCCTCTCTCTCGTTTATCGTGGAGGGTTTTTAGGTTTCTCTGTCGTTTCTTGGTCTAGGGTTTCTGTTTGGTTTTTTTTCTCGTGTTTTCTCTAGATTGTTTTGCTATGGAGCAAGGTGGTCCTAGTGGTTTAGCAGATGCGTGTGAGGCGTTGACGATCATGGATGATGAGGAGGGCGTGGTGGTGGATGCCGAAGATATCGTTCGTCCTGTTTTTGATTTCCGGTATGCAGCGGTCGGCCGTGTGGTGACTGATCGTCCGGTTAAGCATGTGGTTTTTCGTGATATAATGGCTACGGCTCGGCGTGCAGCGAAAGGTATGCATGTTCGTGAGCTTGGGAGTCGCCGATTCCTGTTTACTTTTTTTCAGGAACGAGATATTTCCCGGGTGGTGGATGATGGGCCGTAGACGTATGAACAAAACCTTGTGGCGTTGCGGCGTTTGTCGAAGGATGATGACCCAATGGTGGTTGCGTTGGACGAGGCGAATTTTTGGATGCAGATTCATAACCTGCCAGCGAGGTTTATGTCAGAAAAAGTGGCTGTTTTGGTGGCAAATGCTGTTAGGCAGTATGTCTGCGTTGATCCGCGAAATTTTGATGGTGGACGTAAGGATTTCCTGAGGGTTCGTGTAACTCTATCTATTTCCAAACCGTTGAAGCCAAAGTTGAAGATGAAGAAACCTGGTGGGGAGTGGTTTTGGGCTGATCTTCGGTACGAGAGATTGTCGTCCTTTTGTTTTCAGTGCGGTATAATCGGGCATGGTGATCGTTTTTGTCTGCAAGGACCGAAGAAGATGATTTTGGGGATGGAAAAGCCATTTGGATCATGGTTGCGGGTGGGAGGAAGGAGGAACACTATGGTTCCGGCGAATCGGTGGCTTGTTCTCGACCCTGCGGCGGTGGAAGAGTCACCGGGAAGGAGGGGGCGGTGTCTGCTGCCGTTACAACTGATGGTGCATTAATGACACATTTAGGGGGTGATAAGGGAGTTAATACTATGATTACTGAGGGAGGTGGCGAGAGTTGTGGGAATTTAAATGCTAATCATTATGGGAAGGGAGGTAAGGGTGGAGTAATAATGGGAGGGGAGAGTGAGGGAGTTATTGTGACAGAGCAGAAACGTAAACATACTGAGTGTAATGCAAAGGTTGAGAGTGGGTTAAATGGGGGTTTTTCTCCAATGGTCATCGAGAAGCATTCTTCTGGTGATGAAGTGGGCTCTGGGATCCAAGCCCACTAGGCCCAATGAGTTGTTTAAGTTAGAACTGTCGTGGGCTGGGAAACCCATTGGCAGTTCAAGCTTTATTGGGCTTGGTTAATAAAATCAAGCCTGATGTTATTTTTTGTCTGAGACTATGAGTACTAGTAGGCGTATGGAGGGGTTGTGGATTAAAATGCAGTTTGAGAATTGTTTTGTTGTTGATGCGAATGGTCGTTGTGGGGGCTTGGCGCTACTATGGAATGGTGGGCTAAGTGTGGAGGTGGTGGGGTATTCAAACCATTATATTGACGTGAAGGTTCATGGTGATGGCTCCTCTCTGGATTGGCGACTGACTGGCTTCTATGGCCACCCTGATCGGCGACGCCGGCGTAACTCTTGGAATCTCCTAAGGTATTTATCTACTGTCAGCTCATTACCGTGGGCAACTTTAGGAGATTTCAATGACCTGTTATGGGACTATGAGAAACAGGGACGGGTTCCTCACCCTCAATGGCTCTTGAGAGGTTTTCGTGAGGTAGTACATGAGAGTGGTTTATCCAATTTCGAGTTTGGGGGGTTTCAGTTCACTTGGGAACGGGGTAGGGGTACGTCTAACTGGGTCCAGGAGAAGTTAGATCGTATTTTAGTTTCAGGGGCATGGCGGGATTTATTCCCTAGGGCGAAGGGTATGTCTGTTGAGGGTGGGTGTAGTGATCATTTACCGTTGGTCTTGATCACGAATGGGGGGAGGGTGGTGAGAGTGCGACGCCGTCCAAGATATGGGAATGTTTGGGAGAGGCACCCTGACTGCCGGCGTATTCTGGAAACTACTTGGGATGAGATGAGGGACCGAAATATAGTTGAGCGTTTAGAGGAATGTGGTAAGCGGATGTGGGTGTGGGGTTCGGGTGTAAGTCAAGCCGAGGGTGAGGAATTATGGAAGTGTAAAGATCAGTTGGGATATCTGCGAGGGAGGAGGGATGAGACGGGGGTCCGGTGTTTTGCTGATACTCAGAGTCGTTATCTGACTTTACTCCAACATTAGAGTGATAAGTGGAAACAACGTGCAAAGGAGCTATGGTATACATGTGGTGACTAGAATTCACGTTTTTTCCATCTGTCTGTGAATCGGAAGAGGCGTAGAAATCACATACGAGGGTTGAGAGAGCCGGGCCGAGTTCTGGTTACGGACAAAGGACGGATGGGAGAGATCATGGTCCGGTATTTTTCCCAGCTATTTTCATCCGATGCTGGTGATGCTCAACCGGCAATAGAGGGATTGGAGTGTCGCTTAACGGCTGACTAGAATGTTTTTTGGTTCGGCCAATTGAGTCTGAGGAAGTGAAGGCGGGCTCTTTTCTCCATGCATCCGGACAAATCCCCCGGTCTTGATGGCCTTTCTCCGGCATTCTATCAAACTCATTGGGAGGTCCTGGTGATGAGGTAGTTTCTTTTTGCCAAAACTTTATGCTTTCTGGTCAGTTACCTGCCCGGGTAAATGATACCCATATTGTGTTGATTCCCAAGATAAAAACCCCAACTTTGATGTCTGAGTTTCGTCCCATTCCCTTATGTAATGTCCTTTATCGTATTCTGGGAAAAGTGTTAGCAAATAGAATGAGGGGGCTGTTAAATTCGTTGATCTCTAATGCTCAGAGTGCATTTATTCCGGGTAGGTCTATTGTTGATAACATTTTGATTGCTTTTGAGTCAACTCATGCTTTAAATAGACAAAGGGAAAATACGGGAGGTTATGGGGCTCTAAAGGTTGACATGAGCAAAGCTTATGATAGGGTAGAATGGGGGTTTTTGGAGAAGGTCATGGTGGGTTTGGGGTTCGGTGAGCATTGGGTGGGGTTGATGAGAGAATGTGTCTCTACTGTCCGGTATAATATTTTGGTGGAAGGGAAGGAGTGGGGGCCTGTTGTTCCGGGTAGAGGGTTGCTAGAGGGGCTCCTGTTGTGTCTCACTTGTTTTTGCTAATGATTGTCTTTTTTTCTTTCGGGCAAATAATCTTGAGGCAGGGGTTATTAGAGAGGTTTTGAGGGAGTATGGCAAAGCTAGTGGTCAACGAGTGAATCTGGATAAAACTTCCATTGTGTTTGGCCGAAATGTGTGCGATGAGGATAACGAGGTTGTTTGTGAAGTCTTAGGAGTTCGCGAACAGTAGGGTAGAGGGCGGTATTTGGGTTTGCGAGGCTATGTGGGTCGGAGGAAGAGGGAGATTCTTGGTTTTATTTGAGATAGGGTTAGGGTAAGGATCTCTAGTTGGGGAAATCGTTTCTTATCTAGAACTGGGCGAGAGGTTTTGTTGAAAACAGTGCTTCAAAGTATACCTAATTATGTTATGCAAGTGTTTCTGTTACCGAAGGGGTTGGGGGAGGAGCTTGAAAAGATTATGAACTCGTATTGGTGGGGTTGTGAGGGGCGGGGGGTAGAGGCGTTAGGTGGAGTACGTGGGCTGACTTGTGCAAACCTAAAAAATATGGTGGGATGGGTTTTCGTATGGTTCGTGAGATGAACTTGGCTATGCTGGGGAAACAAGGTTGGAAATCTATAACTAATCCGGATGCTCTTGTTACGAAAGTTTTTAAGGCCCGGTATTTTCCGCGCTGCTTGTTTCTTGAAGCGGGTGTGGGGTCAAATCCTTCTTTTGTATGGTCTAGCATTAGGGAGGCTCAAGGGGTGTTGAGGGAGGGGGTGCGGTGGAGAATTGGAGATGGGCGTGAGGTGAGGGTGTGGAGAGATCCATGGTTACCGGATGTGCAGAATCCTTATGTAGTTACCCCTGAACCTATTTATTTAAATAATCCTTATGTTCACAATCTTTTTTGCCATACGACTAATATGTGGGATTATGAATTATTCCGTGATATTTTCTGTGAACAGGATTGTGACCTCATTATGAGTTTGCCCTCCCCTTTTGAAAATGTTAAAGATGCGATCTATTGGAGTGGTGAGGGGGATGGGTTTTACATGGTCAAGAGTGCTTATAAATATGCTACGGGTTTTGGGTTGGGTATGAGGGAGTTGGGGTGGATGGGAGTTTGGAAATTGAATATTCCCGCGAAGGTGAAGTGTTTTTACTGGACCTTGTGTTCTATGCATCTTCCAATGAAAGATTTACTTTGGGTGAAACACGTGTATTGTGACCAGGTGTGCTTGCTTTGTGGGATGGCAAATGAGACCGCTATCCATTTATTTGCAAACTGTTCTTTTGCTCGTGATTGTTGGAAGGTGTTGGATAATCAATGGCATTTGTCATATGTGGAATCTTTCCAGACATGGATTGCTGAGAAGTGGGAGGTGCTGTCCTTGCAAATGTTAGAAAAGGTGATTATGGTATGTTGGTCAATCTGGGAGACTAGAAATTCTATTTGCTGGGCAAATCAGGGGCTAAATCCTACAACAGTGGTGCGGCATGCATTGGCGTTTAGTGAAAGCTGGCAGACTTTGAACTCGACTATGCATGGGAATGATCTGAATACCATGCTGGTTGGGCACACTCCGGATTGCTGGTTTCCTCCACCTCCAGGTTCTCTAAAGTTTAACATTGATGTTGCGATGGATAGTCGACGACGTAGGATGGGATTCGGCTGGGTTGGGCGTGATGAAGAGGGGATTGTGCAGGCGGTGGTTATGACTCGAATTGAGGGACTATATTCGGTTCGGGAGGCTGAAGCTATGGGTGCCCGCGAAGCGTTGAGTTGGTTGAAGAGGAAGGGATGGCAAAGGGTTATTATTGAAACAGATGCTCAGGTCGTTACTAAAGCAGTTACATCGGGTATGAACCTGACTCCATTTGGGGCTATCATATCTGACATTCAGAGCTTGTTGGAGATGATGCCAGATGTTCGTTTTACTTTTGTTAAACGTAGTTGTAATATGGTTGCCCATACTGTGGCTTCTCAAGAGTTATGTAATACTGGGGGCGATCTGATTGAATTTTTAGATTCTAGCCCTCGGTTTCTTTCTGATGTTGTTTGACATTATACTTTTATGAAAGTTTATTTGGTTTTCAAAAAAAAAAAAAAATTCAAACTAAATTCTACTATGCCTCATCTTAGACAATATATATATATCTAATCAATAAATGCTTGAATTTATGATGTAACCTACTAGCCCATGTAATAACCGAAAGAAATTGATGGCATTTTGTTGAAATGCAAGAATCAATGTCAGAATCAAAATAAGTATCTAAAATAAATGAATGTCTTATTAAAAAGGATTTTTGAAAATAACATGTTATCTGAAATTTGATTTAAGATATAAATGGGAATGATATTGAAATTTAACAATTAAATTAAAATCAACACTAAACTTAAAGTTGGAGAAACTAAAGAGAAGGCATATTGTCATGACCTTGTGGTCTAGTGGCATCAAGTTGCATTCCAATATCACCAATATGCGAAGTTATAAGTTTGAGCTTCAATAGAGACGATATTGGCTCTTTGTACTTGTACAAATGGTAACACACCGCATTTGCTTTCATTTTAGTTTACATGTTCTGGAGAGTCCTCAAATAAGTCTAAAATCAACTTCTCTTTGTTAATATCGTGGATGCTGTTTTATCCAAATATTTGTAATCTCTTAAAATGGGCTTTTATTTTAGAAAATGACTAAAGATCTTCCCAAAGAAGGAGAACAATAGATGTCTAAGAGATTTTCTTCGAAGATGTAATAAGATCGAAACTCAATAAAATTATATAATACCATAGTTATAATTCTATTTCTTAAGAAAAACAAAAACCATTTTCATTACCATCCCAAGCAAGTAAAAACTAGCAAACATGATTGTGAATTTGTGATTCCCATTTTTAACCTCCAAATTAAACCCTCTTCTCTGGTTTTCAAAAAAAAAAAAAAAAAAAAACCCTCCTCTCTGGGTGGGTTCCAGTCTTAGCTTCCAAATCAGAATTGTAACTGCAGGAATGCACACTGGTTTTAAATAAATTCATTCACAAGCACAGCAATCATTCTGAGAGTATATTATCTCTACTGCTTTTGGGACCCCCATTGTTACATAGTATAAACCAAACCTAGAATTGTTGCAGATGTAATCAATCCCAGACCTCAAATGTAACATTTCTGGTATACAATCTCAGTTTTCACATACACCCAACTGTTGCCTTCTGACACCAAACAAATAAAAGGTTTCTTTAAAATCTCTGAAACCTCAAAAAAAAAAAAAACCAGGCTTATAGATTCTCTTTCCAGAATCATAATGAATTCCCTTCACTACACTTGTTCCAAGAAGAGCAGTGAGCAGTTGAGGCTGAGAGATGTATCCTTCTCTTCTTATCTCAAACAGGCGGGTGAAGATGAATCTGAGATCAATGTGTTTGACGCCAAGAAATACTTCAGTGAAAGCACTGACTGGAAAGAATTAGGGAATAGGTCGTTATTCCCTGCGATTCGTAACCAGAATGGGAGCTGTGATCTGTCGGAAATCAATCGGTTTTCGTCTGTTTCGTCGGTGGACGCCGGCGGCTTTGGTCGGAATGTAAAGGCTACTCCTACGGCTTCATCCGAGGCTAGCTGGAATAGCCAAACGGGGCTGCTGTCCAATCCTCCAGGTGCAATTGCGGTTTCTTTAAAGAATAATGTTTCCGAAGGCGATCTGGAGAAGAGAAGAGGCTCTGCGGCGACGGCGAAATGGTTTTTTTGCAGGTCAAAGTGTCCCTGCTCCGGCAAGAAATCCGTCCAGGTCCAGGAAGCTATAAGGAACGGCGGCCACAATGATCAACAGAAGATTGTATTGGAGGAGAGAAATCAAAATTTAGGTTTGAAAGTTGAGGTTAGTCCTCCGGAAATAGGGCATGGGAGTCCTTTAGCCTCCACCGGGGGATTTTCTTTTCCAATTTTAAATCCTTCTTCTCAGGTAGCGGGGGCCGTCGCTAAGATGACGATCAGAGCAAGTGATATTATTGAAGATCAAATTCTGCCTCCAAAGAATTCATTGGAAATTTTCCAGCCACCGATTTCAAGAAAATCACTGGATGCAGTAATTCAATTACCACCCCAGTCCCGTGGCGGCGGCGTAGTGGATAACAGAGATCGGCGGGGAGGGAATTTAGGGTTTCCGGGAAGCCCAATTTCTCGGGACGACGACGTGGGGAGCGACGCGAGCTCCGATTTGTTCGAGATCGAGAGCTTCTCCACTCAGACAACCAGCTACCGGCGGCGGGACTCGCTGGACGACGAGGGGACATTCGTTAACGCCCGTCGCAATCCCTACGGAGGAGGGAGAAGAAGCCTGGACGAGCCGGCTACACCGAGCGTGGCGGCGACGGAGAACTACGCGCCGAGCGAAGTAAGCATTGACTGGAGCGTGACGACAGCGGAAGGGGTGGGCATGGAAGACCACGCGGGCGGCGGCGGTGGCAGACACTGGTCGTGGGAGTACGGGGGCGAGGGAAAGTGCAGCAAGGGGAGTGGGTTGCTGAGTTGTCGGCACGAGAAGGCGGTGAGCGTGGGGCCGCAGCCGCAGCCAGTAAAACTGGCCGTGGCGCCAGATTTGATAGGACCGCAAACGGAAGCACCGCCCGGGGCATTAATTTTGACAGCTTCACATGTGAGTGGTAGGCCACCCAAGCCGAATAAGCCGCCGCTGGCAACCTCTCATTCTGCCCGCTTGTCTTTAGCTTTTGCGGCATGACGGGCAAATTACTCTCCTATTACCTGCTTTACTTTCGTTTTTAATTTGTCCGTTCTCTTTCTAAAATTGAACATTACCATCATCCTACTTTTTTCAATTTATCCTTATGACTTCTGCATCGTTTATTGCTTTTATTTCTAAAAGTGAAAAATGAGGGGCATAATTGAAAAACACATTACATTTACTTTAATTTTTTAAAAAGCGTACATAAAGCAAATGTGACAACCATTTACAGGCCGTTTGGTTGGGAGGAAGGAATTGCAATTCAATGAATAATGTAGGAATTGAAATTACAGTGTTTAGTATGCAGGAATAGGAGTACAGAGAATTGAAAGGTAAGAAGCGACAGAATGACAAAAATGCCCTTATGTTGTAATAATAATAATAATAATAATAATAATTCATGTAGGGAGTAATATTTGGGAGTAATATTTACTAGCTCCCCCCATCTTCAACTTCCATATATCTTCAAGAATTAATGATTGTTGTGTTTTTTTGACTATGTTCTATTTATTAAATTGATCTTTGATTATTAATTTTAACCAATTAAATTTTCAACTATTAATTTCATAATTGATTTGATCTTTCATAATTATCAGATTTTCGATCATTTTGATGGAGGATCAAATAGATTACGAAATTAATAGTTAAAATTTTAATTAGTTAAAACTAATATTCAATGATTAATTTAGTAGTTGCGTCATAGGTGAGGGCCCAAAACAGTCCTTAATTCTATCTTCAACCTGCTAGCTTGTGCTTTTAATTTGTTGTTTTATCTCCCGTCTACACTGCGGGATTGTGATTTGTGAATTAGCCCATAGGCTCCGCTCCATCGCTCATCCACTTTTCTTCCTTCATCTAATCAACTTTATGAATTTAATTTAATTGTTCAAAACTAGTTTCAATTTTTTTTGGTAAAAAGTATTTTTATTATGAATTAAATATCTCATTCTGATTTTTATCCATTCAATAATCCGGTAAAAATATTTTAAAATAAGGGTGTGTTTGGAAGTAGGAAAATGTTTTCTGGAAAATGATTTCATTTTTAGTGTTTAGATGTACTTTGGAAAACTGTCTTGTGTGTTTGGTTCATTTTTCGGAAAATGAGTAGAAATGTAAAATTATATATTTTTATTATTTTATTTAAAATATAAAAATATATAAACTAATAATATTTATTATAAATATTTTTTTTTAAAAAAACAACAAAGTCACTGAACCAGAGCCGACGGACTGGAGAGAGACGGCTTGACTACATTTTCCAGATTAATTTTATACTACTTGAAGAGGGACAGGTTGATCAAATTTTATAAGACTGGGCAGGGACAGCTCCGCATGAAGCCATTTTCTATAAAAAAAAAATGGGCTCATTTTTTGTAGTCAACGGAAATCATTTTCCGTTGACCACATTTTTTGGAGGTTGTCAAACACCAACATCTAAGCAACTACCAACGATTATTATGGGCATTAGTATTTCTTTCTATAAAGAAAAATGTTAGATTCTCATTTTAAAGTTTACCTTTTAATATTCATCAAGTGCATTGCTCTTTTCTCTTTTTTTTTTTTTTTTTTTTTTTTTTTTCTTTTCTAGTAGCATCACTCTGGCTGGAAATACTAAGAAGGGATAATTTTAATTTGTGGATGTCAAAATGATCACCAACTTGAAAAGAAATTTTATAGATGTCAAAAGTAGTATAAAAAGTGAGAGAAAACACAATTTCTAATAAAAGAACTCCTAATCGTCTCAGATCAGTTGGGTGGACGAAAATCAGAAAATGTTTAACCGAATAATGATAGAAAAAAAATATTAAATGTTGATACAATATATTGTCTCTCTAAGCAAAAACATTAATAAAAACTTCATTTAAAATTATTTTCCATAATAAATGAAAATTAATTTCCTGATATGAATTCGAAAAAGTATATAATCACCAACTAAAGTGTTTTGATTTTAAGTCCACTCATCATCAAGTTTGATCATTACCAAATCATCTGATAAAGCCATAGCAAATAACAATGCTGTCGTGGCCGTTGATCAAACTTTGTTCTTTCGATCTAAAAGGCATCCATAATGGTTGTCCTCAAATTGTGGGTCTAATTCGTCCATAAGATCTTATAATCTCTTCTTCTATTTTCTCTATTAATCCTTCACGGAGTTCATGTCTTTTCTCTCTTTTTGTACGCCCTACTCATTTAAATTCCTACGCACCATATATTATTTTATTAACTTTTTTATAATTACTAATTTCAACTTTATAATTATCATTTAAATTTTAAATAAAACATTTAAAAAACGAAATAAAAAATTCAAAATAATTAAATTCTATATAGTGAAAATTTAAAAAAATTAATATAAAAATTTACAAAATAAAATAACAAATTAAAAAAAAAAAAAAAAGGAAATCAAGCCGAAACAACTTGATTTCAAATTTTTTTAAAAAAGAGTTAATTCCATTTTTTATCCTAGATTTATAGGAGACAATCCATTTTAAGTCTTTTTTTATTATTATCATAACATCTACTTTTGGTCTTTGTATATTATTATGGCATGATCATTTTTTGTCGTTTATCAACAACAAAAAATGTAAATTTCGTTAAATATAAGGGCATTTTGATCTTTAATTATACATTTTTTTCAAAGAATAAACATAAAAAAAAATATAGCGGTTCAATCTACTTTGTATAAAAATATTGAAATGTCTTTGTATTTAACGACATTTCAACGATTTTGTTGAAGAAAGATTGAAAATGGTCATGTCATAATAATACAAGGACTAAATGAGGATGTTATAATAAAAAAGGACTGAAAGTGGACTGTCACTATAAATATAGGACAAAAAGTAGAATTAATCCAAAGAAAAAAAAAACAAAACAAAACAAAAGAAGTCAAGCGAGCGTGAATTTGGGAAATCAAGCATTTTGGTTTAAAATATATTTTTTAAAAATAATATATAGCAGATGGTGTGTGCGCATGCGTGACGTGTGTCACGACTTTGTGCTTTATCTCTGGAGAGAACTTATTTTCGGAGTTTAAACTCTTCTCCCCTACAATAGTTTTTCTCCTTTTTACCATCTCTTTCTCCTTAGTTGGAGATGACCTTAGAATGCAAGAAACTATCTCTTTCTCCTTAGTTGGAGATGACCTTAGAATGCAAGAAACTATTGCACCTTCTTTGTTGGACATGCCCTTAGAATGCAATAAATTATTGCAAATTGGAATATGAATAGGATTACAATTAAATAAATAAAGAATTAACATTATCGAAAAAATATTTTATTAGTTCTTTCATATAAAGTTTGTAGAGTTTTCTAGAATTTTTAGTTGCACTTTTATATACCATAAGGTGCCCTTTTGTAGTTTCTCTAGTGCACTTTTATAAGTTTGCACATTCAAGCATGGGCTAGTCGTGCGGTCACTCACCATTAGGTGCGTATAAATGCAGTATAAAGTGTTTCAAAATGTACAATTAGCTAGATGTGGTGCATTTTGTGATGTATTTTATTTTGGTGCATTTCCGAACAATGTGTGATTTATTTCTGCATACCTAATGGTGCAATCTGCACCGACCACATGGGAAGTGGTGTTCGCATTTGATCCCGTATTACACACACAATATTAATCAACGTAAGAACCATATTTCCGATGAGTCATTAAGAACTCATCTTATTCTTTTATCTACTTTTAACAAGTTTTGCTCATCTTATTCTTTTATCTAATTTGAATGGATGGTGGTGATTTATTCTATTTTGATTCTTTCTTATTTATGTAGGGGTGAGTTGGTAATTTGGGGTGCAATTATTTTGAAGTAATTACTATTTTGTGCGATATTCGCATGATTTTAGGACTAGTATTTTAGGAAGATGAGGATTCTTTATTTGATTGTTGACTATTCCCTTTCGTTCGTTGCTAATTACGCTTTGTTGGGTTCTCTTCACAGTTGTTTGTGCATTTTATATCAAATATTATAAATCAAATTTAATGTTTCATCACTATATGTGAATATATGTTTGGGGTGAGGTGTGTATTTTAGTGTTCTCTTGAGTGCGTAGGTGGTTTTGTGGTGTGCAACAAAGTGTGTAGTTGAATGTGCTCAACAGAGTGTTTTTACGTGTGCGTTCTTTAAATGGCTGGGAGAGATCTGTGTATTCTGGTTGGTTGTTTGTGTATTCTAAATGCAACTAATATTATATGTCAAATTTAGCATTTGATCAGTATATTGAATATACGTTTGGAGTGAGGTGCGTATTTCAATGTCCTCTTAGGTGCGTAAGTGATTTTGTGATGTGCATCAGAGTGTGTAACATAATGTGTGCGGATGAGTGTTTTTATGTGTGCGCATCTTTTTTTTAATGGCAGAAGGTGGTCTGTGCATTCTAGGTTGGATTTTTGTGCATTTTAAATGCAACCAATATTATAGAGTCATTTTCATTTTTGGTCCTACTGTTATTGGGGCATTGCCAATTTTAGTCCACTTCATTAATTTTTGCCACATTGCGGCCAGTCTTATTTAGTTATTGCCAATTTTAGTCCACCGTTAAAATTTTCGTCAAATAACCGTCCAAAACAGGGGTATTTTGATCTTTGCATGCTTTGATCATCCCATTTACCCTTTGTAGTGATTTTCCTTACAGATTTTCATCCAATGAAGAGGTTCGGCGAAAGCCATGGCTTTGTAATGTGGCTCACATGACTTTCGCCGGACCTCTTCAATGGATGAAAATGTGTAAGGAAAACCACTACAAAGGGTCAAGGAGATGACCAAAGCATAAAAGGACAAAAAATACCCCTATTTTGGATGGCAATTTGACAAAAATTTTAACGGTGGACTAAAAGTGGCAAGGACTAAATAAGACTGGTCACAATGTGGCAAAAATTAATGAAGTGGACTAAAATTGGCAAAGCTCCAATAACAGTAGGACCAAAAATGGAAATGACTCAATATTATATGTCAAAGTTGACGTTTGATCAGTATATGTGAATATGTACATATATGCATATACATATACATTATATATGTATATATAGGCTTAGGTTCTGGTGAGATGGATGCCTCAGGTGAATCGTGTGGGGAAATCCTACCAATTGATAAACTCTTCCTTAAAAAAAATTCGTCACATACGCGATCTATAACAATGTGCAGTGGAAGGCACAACAATGTGCTGTGGAAGAAAGGACAATGTGCACTTGAAGACAAAAATATGCACTTTAAGGGACAAAAATATGCAAAAATTACAAAAAGATTAAATTTAATACATGATCTTCAACACAATTTAAAATTTCTAAAAGATCACAATATTCAACTAAAAATAGTAATTAGTGATTCATTCTAGATAAAATTTTCTTTATATATATATGGAGAGGTTCAGGTGAGAAGAAAACCACAGGTGAGAAATGAGAATGAATCCGCCCTAGATCGAAAAAAATTCACCACCTACGTACAAACTTCAACAATGTGCTCTGGAAGGCACAGCAATGTGTTCTAGAAGAAGGGGCAATGTGCACTGGAAGGCAAAAAATGTGCATTAGAGGCACAAAGATGTGAAACAATTATTGAAAAGAATTAAATTTAATATAGGATCTTCAACACAAATCATAAACAACCATAAATAATAAACAAGCAAACAATATTCAATTCACATTAGTAATTAGTGATTAAGATTAATTGATCTTTTAAAAAAAAAAGTTCGTCATCTACGATTTAAAAAAAAAATGCTCTGTAAGGCACAACAATGTGCTCCGGAAGAAGGAACAATGTGTACTGAAACTCTAGAAAGGCAAATATGTGAACTGTATGTAGAAAAATATGAAACAACTATTGAAAAAACTAAATTTAATGCATGATCTTCAACACAAATCATAAAAGATCACAATATTAAACTAAAATTAGTAATTAGTGATTCATTCATGATCAAATGCTCTTTATATATATATATATATATATATAACACCTATGATCTAAAACTTGGAAGAATATTAAGGCAGAACAATGTGCTCTGGAAGGTATAACAATGTGCTCTGTATTACATAACAGTGTGCTTTGGAAGAAGGGACAATGTGCATTGAAGGCAAAAAAAAAAAATAACTTACAAAAAATTACAATAATGCCACCACATTTTTATTAATAAAAATATCCAATTTGAACCCTTGATATGGACTCGATCTACGGATATAATTACTTCCAAATTCTCACCCAAGGCAATTCTTTCACATGACCTTTATATATGTATATATATATATATATATATATATATATATATATATATATATATATATATATATATATATATATATATATATATATATATAGTCATAATCAGGTGTGGCCGCGTCTTAATGTGCGGTTAGTGCGGTCGCACCACTATGTATACAGATATACAGCACTCAGTGTTAGAAAATGCACCACAAAAATATGCACCGTTAGGTACGCATCACCAACAAACACACCACTAGGTATGTAAATATACACCACACAGTGTTAGGAAATGCACCATTAGAGGCAGAGGAATTATGGTGCATTATTTTGGTTGTGTGGTGTGTTTTTTGGTGTTTTTGTGTATTTTTTCATTGTGGTGCATTTTCTAATATTGGGTGGTGTATATTTGTATACATAGTGGTGTATTCCACACCGTCCGCACTAAACAATGTGCTCAGGAAGGCTCAACAATATGCACTCTAAGGAAAATAATATTCACTATGAAGGCATAATATTATGCTCTAGAAGGCATAACAATGTGTTCTGGAAGGCATAAGAATGTGCTCTGCAAGAATATTTTCTTATGGTGTTATATTTATGTTTTCTGTAGCTAGGTGTGACAGAGCGGGACTTAATCGGTTATGGTTCCGTTATATGAAGGAGATTTGCATGTTTGATGTGAATGCACACCGTGCGAGCAATGTGGTACGTGCGTTGTACTTTTTCTCTACTCCTTTGCCTCCCACTTAGTATTGATTTCTTCATGACATAGCATGCATTTTTTTATATTTGTTTTCGTGGTTTGTTATTGTGTAAAGGCACTATGTTGACATCCTATCATTTTAGTTTCACTTTTGATAACTAGTATATTTTTGGTTAAATAATGTTGCGTCTTTTTACTTTAAGTTGTGCAAATTGCTTTATGTTTACAATCTTAGTTTTTCTTCACTCTTCTATGTTTATTGTGTGCATACTCCCGCTACATTGTGGGCCTCCATTTTTTTTTTAAAGTGTGCACTTATAGTCTCATTCTTTTTTAAATAATCGGATTTGTCATACTTTTTTTCCTTAGAGTAGCCGTGTAATTACTTTTTCTATGCAGTGTGGTTTTTTTTTTTCCGTGGTACATTACGTGCCATCTTTCGATATGTTGTATGCTTTCTTCATCCGTTTGTGTGGCACACATAATGTGTGCTTAGGTCCCTTTCCTTTGTGCCCATGTGGTTTTAGGTGTGTGCACATCTATTTCATTTTTTAACTTAACATGGTGGTGCAACAGTGTACTTTGATTGAGCGTTTTATTCACTTAAAAATTTATTAATAAAAACACCGTATCTATTCCATGTATTCTGACCATTCTAATGTCGGGGCACACACCATATGCAATTCAGGCACACAAACACATCAAACATGAAACACGTGTTTCTCAGAGTTTGCTCAAGTTATGCATGCGATTTTTAACGATAGGCAATCAACTAACACATGGCTCATGCGGACATGCATTCATGTGCAGATTGCACCATTAGATATGCATAAATGCACCACAATGTGTTAAAATGTTACCCCGAGTGAAATGCACAAATGTACCACACCATGAGATGTGCAGTCATGCACCATTAGGCATGCATAAATGCACCACAACGTGTTCAGAAATACACAAGGGTGAAATGCACAAATGCACCATACTCTGGTGCATTTCTGAACGCGTTGTGGTACAATCTTGCATACCTAATGGTGAATGGCTGCACGTTCGCACAGGAATGTTTGTTTGCGCCAGAACCAGACTGGCCTATATATGAATAAAAAATACTGATCGCTTTGCATGAACGAACACTTTATCGATGATGAAGAAATGGCGGCTCCAAATCACAACGGCATCCAAGAAAATAAGAAACTAATTTGGCCAATGATTACCCATGCGTTCACGCTTAAAAAAATAGAAAAAGACATACCTGCGTGTTCGCTCTAGGAGCTGGCCCAAAGGGAATCGTCTCTTATGGGGATCGAACCCGAGTTCTCCCAAAATTCTTCCCCACAAAAAGAGCTCAATTGCCACTTAAGCTACCCCATTCGGTTCATTCACTAATTATATATTGCCAATGACCTTGTTAGGCAATCATGGTCCACACAGCTGTGTGGACCATACTATCAAATAATGTACATTCAGTATAAAAATAATGTACGTTGTATTTAGGGAATGTACATTATTTGTGTACTGAATGTACATTATTCAGCACACAAATAATGTACATTTTATATATTCAAAATGTACTTTTTGTTATGATCTACACAGCACTACGTGGACCAAAGTCCACACAATAATTTGCCCTTGTTAGGCCTCTCTGATCCAAATTTTATAAAAATTTTTTTTCACCTACCGTGTATCTTACAACAACAAAAATTAAATTAAAATAAAATAAATAAACAATCAAATAACAAAACATTTATATTTAAAGTAGTTCATGTACATATATACATGCACATGCATATTGATTCTAAAAGATATACATGTTAGATTTATTTTATCCGATATTGATGTTTGGAAATCTTACGTAATAATGCATGTCTTCTTTTATTTGAAGATTAACTTGATTTGAAAGGACTAAACAACGTGATACACAATTGCACCGCTAACTATGTCGACGATCTAATAGGCTCATATCATCCGAAAGTATGTATTATCTCATCAATTACAATTAACTAATTAAAAATAGTAGTCCATCTGTCTCATTTTATCTGTCCTACTTTTCTTTTTAGTTTGTCCTAAAATATTGTCCTCTTTCTAAAATTGAGCATCATTATCATTCATACTTTTCCCAATTTATCCTTATGACTTTTGTTTTCTTTATTGTTTTTATTTTCAAAAGTGAAAAAGTTGAGGGCATAATTGGAAAGCACATCACATCTATTTTAATTTCTTAAAAAACTTGCAAAAAGCAAATGAGACATCCAATTCGAGACGGGGGGAGTATTTAATATTACAAGGCCGGTTTTTTTATTTGCGTGACCATGTGCTGGTAAATAAGTGAGACCCTATCAAAATATAAATAAACTGTGAATTGAAGAAAAGTGATTCGCGTGAATATTATGGAGTAGAATTTTTTTTAATAATACGTAGTAGAATTTAGATCAGTCATGAAAACCTAATATAATCACAAATACATATATATGCTAATATTGGACCAGTGCTGGATTAGGAACCCTCAAAATTTTGGGGCCCTGTATTGTTGCCATCTTGCACGCCCTAAAATTTGGCCCAATTTAATATTTGAGTAAATAGTTGGTACAATCCAAATGCATTGAACTTTACTGGACAGTATGCTATATATCAATCCTATCATTATATAGTGTTAGAAAATAATTTTAGAAATATTTCAAAAGTGGGAATAAGTGGCATGTCTTGATGGACTAGCAGCAAAAGAACCAAAAAGGGGAATAAAAGAAGAAATAAGTAAATAAAAAGAACATTAATGGATTTTCATAATAATATACACTTGATTTAATAGGTCGACCTTTCTAGTTGACTGCATGCTTTTGAACACACTACGTGGGATGTCCTTGCTAAGAGGAACAAGATTTGAAGGTAGGGGGAGAGTGGATGAGAAAATAGTTGACAATAATGTGAATGATAATGAAATTAGATACATATGTACATCATGATGAGAACTCAATCTTAACAATTTATATATTTATTTGAAGCCACAATAATAATCCTTAGCTAAATAGTCATATCTAGACTAAGACACAAACAACACAACATAGGTTATAGGTAAGGAGGATTGATAACGTAAAATACAAAGCTGAAGTATGAAAAACAGGTTTTCTTTATTAATCCGGTCCAAAATACTGAATCAGTATACGAGGAGAGGCTCGGGTGGTCGACAGTGGGCTTTCCTACTGTCCGAGCATTCTCCCTGTTCTTAGTCAAGAATCCGTCCAAAAGTACGTCCTCTCTCCTCATTAATGCGATATATATAAGAGTTGAGCTCCGCCGTTCCGGCACAATAATGTGGTATAAAGGGGTACAATAATGAGATACATAATGAGGAATATATAATTGCTTTCGTTACAACTGTTACAAGCAATAATGTCCGATCCACTAATGGAATACTATTATAACAATAATCATAACTTGACTCATATTATAACTCCTCTGCATGATCAAAATTGAATTGGACTCATCTGGTCATATTATTAAATAAATTGCAATATTCATTAATCATAATTTGTACGTACTCCTTTAATTTTCTCATTCTTCTAGTCATGCTTCGGTTGTAAACGATATTAAAAAAAAAAAAAAAAAAACTTGTGTGAGACCGTCTCACCATGAGACGGGTCGGGTCGGGTCAAGATGCAAAAGTAACGCTTATTATATGCACAAATGACATACTTATATGCTCAAATGTAATACTAATCAGGAATAAAATTTTTGTTACTTATTAGGATAAATGTAATACTTTTAAGGGAAAATACAATACTTTTACATTTCGATTTAAAAGTATTACTCCGTACATTTTTCCTCAAAAATATTATATTTGGCCTTATAAGTGAGAGGTACTTGTCAACCTTACTTATTATGAAAAATGTATTACTTTTTCTCTTATAAGTAACAAAAATTGTATTTTTGATTAGTGTTATATTTGAGCATATAAGTGTGAGATTTGCACATATAAGTATGACATTTGCATGGTGTTTTGACCCGACCCGACTCACGAATAAGGATCCGTGAGACGGTCTCACACAAGTGTGACCCTAAAAAAAATTGTATTTATACTTGTATTGCAAGTCCAATTTTGAATTTCAATCTGATCTATGGGTTTAATTGAAACTCTTAAAAAATTTAATTTCTATTCCTTTGTGAATTCTACTGAATATATTGAAATTACGTGTGAGGAATATATTAATTGCAATATTTACGAATCTAATTTCACGTCATCTTCCAACTCCGCTGGCCATATTACTAAACTGTACATGTGTATGGTTTATATAGATCTAAGATTAATTACAAAATTTAGGAATATAATTTGAAATCCTTTTCCAACTCCTCTGGTCATATTTACACGTGTAGGGTTTACAAACATAAGATTCATTGCAATACTTAGAACATCTACATCTATGGTTTATATGGGGATAACCTCAGATTTGATGTCAACAGTGTCGGAGCATGATCTGAGGGTACATTTGAAATTGCCCCCTTATTTACCAATTGATTTGAGCATGTATTAATTCAATGAACAAGAATTTTGGGATAAGATTAGAGGAGAAAATAGCTCTACGAAATCCAACATTTATTGCATTAATAAGGACTTAAAGCAAGAATTTTAGACGCTAGCGGACATATATAATCCATAGGATTATAAATATGAAGGTAGGCTCAAGTGGTGAAGTGAAAAAGGAAACATCAGATGCATAAACCACATCTATAAGTTATCAAAAAAAAAAAAAAACACAATTAAATGAAATGGTTTTTTTTTTTTTTTTTAATACTGACAACCACACAATTCAGATGCATAAACCACATCTATAATCAATGAGAGAAGTATATAATTCACATTTTGCATTTCACATTATACGGAAACATCATTCAATGGAGTATTATTTGTATGGTTTTCAGATGCATCAACCACAGGATAAATGACATATTTGTTAACAGCAACAACATTGAATCAATCAGAGAATTGAAGTATATAACTCACAATTCAGATGCATAAACCACATCTATAAGTTATACAACCTAGCTACACAATCCTGGTGGATACTGACATTATTCTTGAAGATTGTCAGTTCAGTAGTCCTCCAGTTGATTCAACTGTAAGCTAAGACACCTAACCAAATATTCATCTTCTTGATGTTGGGATTTTGTATTATATACTCCTCTCGTTGATTCAAGTGTAGGTTGTATAACTTCTTGTTAGTTGTGGATGTGAATTAGATACTACTCTCATCGATTCAATTTCTAGGTGGTATAATAACTTATTGATGTGCTTGGTGTTTATAATCAAATCAGTAGTCCTTTGGTTTATGTTCCTGTATAATCCCATGCAGGTGGTTACCGATGAAGAGATAGAGCAACTGAATGATGTAAGTGTAAATATAAGGCATTAATTGTGGAATGTTGCTTAGAAAACAACAGAATGCACTTAATAAGGTTGTCAGAAGCCGTCTCAGCGAAACGTGAGGGTGTCGAGAAATTGGGTGAATTGAAACACATATTGGCAAGTCACTGAATGACATTGGCATACAACTCTGATCTTAAAGCTAACTAAAGGGATTGATTGAGTATAGAATAACATTGAAACAAAGATAGGCGTTTTTTTCTTGGATGGAGAGAATGCAACGTTTAATTTGGTAGTTCTATGAAGTCAATGGAGGGAATGAATGGCCAAATCTATGCTGTTTCTTCGCAAGTTGATGATCTGGATCTGGCTTGTGCATTCAGTATAGTCAAATCAACTTTGAGGAATGATATTAAACCGACGACGCTGGATAATATTTCTACGGGTCACACTTCTGTGAGATTTGTGAGACGGGTCGGGTCGGGTCAAAGCACCATGCAGATGTCATATTTATATGTGCAAATTTTACACTTATATGCTCAAATATAATACTAATCAAAAATACAATTTTTGTTATTTATAAGAGAAAAAGTAATACATTTTTCATAATAAGTAATGTTGACAAGTACCTCTCACTTATAAGGGCAAATATAATACTTTTGAGGAAAAATGTAATACTTTTAAATTGAAATATAAAAGTATTGTATTTTCCCTAAAAGTATTACATTTACCCTAATAAGTAACAAAAATTTTATTTTCTGATTAGTATTACAATTGAGCATATAAGTATGGTATTTGTGCATATAAGTATTACATTTGAATCTTGACCCCGACCCGTCTCATGGTGAGACGGTCTCACACAAGTTTTTGCCTATTTCTACTGCCCAATTCCCTGCCAAATGGGATGAAATGCCTAATTCTATAGGAAAGAAAATAAGAGCTGGTTCGATGCCGAAAACGCAAAGCACTACAAGACGCCCATAAATTGTCCTGGACTGATGTGAAAGAAATCTTGCCAGATGTAGAAAAACCGAATCGCTCTCCATCAAACGTTGTGGGTGAAAATGAGGAGTTTACAAACTGGTGGAATTTTTGTGCATTATAAGATTATACTGCTATGGATTCGTCCGCAAATTACAAGCACAAAATTCTCGCACCTCATTTCATACAAGTGCTAAAAGATTTTTCATTCGAGGACTGTAAAGCTAAAATAAATTGCATAATAGATAATGTAGATAAAAATCCAAAAAAAGTTTGTAAATGAGTACTTTTGCAAGAAGAAATAGCCGTTATTGTAAATTTTGTCCAATTGCTAAAAATTGTTAGGGTGTGTTTGGTTCGCATATAGGAATTGGACTGAATGATTCAGACGAAATTGAACTATAATCAAAATTTATTCATTTTACAATTTTTGTGTACGGTTTAGACAAAGGCCCTATTTGGTAAATAATCAGTCTATCAACCAATTTTGGCTTATTTGATCACTATTAGTTGTTTGGTTAATAAGCTTTTTGTAACTTCAAAATGCTAAAATTCAAAAGGCTACTCAAAGCAGCCTTTTCAATTAGCTTTTTGAGAAAAGAAATTATACCAAAAAGCTATCCGCTAACAGCTAATTTATCAAACAACTTTCTAGAATCAGTTAATATTATCAACAAATCATACCTTCTAACCCAAACAGTCAACACAATCAGCCAACCGCCATTTACCAAACATGGCCAAATTCATCTATAATAAAAATTTAATTGGACTCTATTAAGAATATATTTATTAGATTTTAATGTGCCAAAAATGTATTTGGGATTATAACTTGAACCCCTCTTTTATTTTTATTAGTCTTGTTTTTTTTTTCTTGAATTTGAAATATTTATCAAGAGGCCTAAAACAAATTTAGAAGAGAAATTACCCTGGAAATATGCTGGAGCATGGTATTTCCGTACAAAAATGGCTAAGGATGATTAGATTTTGGAGCAGCTAAGGTCAAATTAATTGGATTGGAGCAGCTGACGTTGAATAAAATTGAATTGGGGCAGTTAAAGTGTGACACATAAATTCAAGAAGCGGTAGAGGATGCGCCTGTTGGAAAAATAGCATAAAATGACATTTTTAGTGGCTATTTTGTGGTACAAATATATGTGGGGTCCACTATCGATTTGGGTCGGATCAAAGTGGATTCGGGTTTTTCGTAGTTAGACGAAAAGATTGATATATGGTACGCAAAAAACAGATAATGGGTGAATGAGAAATTGGTTCTCAAAGTTGACCCATTTGAGTTGGAAAAATGGTGAGAAAGCTTTGAAGTAAGCTTTTGTCCCACATTGGTTTGGGAGGTGGGTTTGCACCACTATTTATACAAGAGCCTTTCTATGGCTTAGTGAATTGTGTAGCATAGAGGCTCTCTCTCGCGCGTAGGGGGGTGCAAATCAAATCCCAGAATGAGCTCGAAAAGGCTTGAACTCGTGTGCGTTGGCCGTCTTAATTACTCCTAGAACTTAATTCATCTGTTACGGAATTAATTTCGTATTAATTCTCCAATTTTTAAATTTTGAATTAAATCTCAGGTAATGGTCAGCTGTTACAGGAGTTAAAAGTCTGGTTTATTTATCAGATTAATGCCATGAGTAATTGCTATTTATCTTCAAACTCCTATATAAATCATTGGTGGAAGCAGGAGATTTGCAACAACAGACACAAGAAAACACACACAACAAATTGTTTTCTCTCGAAACTCTGCTTCTACTCCTTTCTTCACACTGTGTTCATACCGTTTGCTCTAGTTCGCTGGGTTCATCAGTTTGGGTGCTCAAACTGTGAATCGTAACACGTTTTATCCTGGGAAACCTAGGCTACAACGCTCCTAGCAGTTTTGGAAGGTAGCAAATAAGGTTTTAAGGAAAGAGTGTTTCGCTCGACTCGTGTTAACCCTTTCCGTTTATCCCTTTCGTTCTTTCATTGTTATTTTACCAGAAATATTGTTTTCGTAGTAATATTTCTCATATATTTCCCAACAATTTCCAAACAACACCTTAATGTGAAAAGAGTTTATTACCAAAATGGTCCCTCGACTATTGCGAAATTACCAATTTGGTCCTCAACAATTTTTCCTGACCAATTAAATCTCTCGACTTTGAAAATTTTAACCAATTTAGTCCTCCGTTTATTTTTCCGTTAATATCCGTTAAATCAGGACCAAATTGGTAATTTTGCTATAGTCAGGGGACCATTTAAGTGAAAAATTAAGGGATAAACTACAATAAAGCCATCGTACTATTTGGGAACAAGTAATTAGGTCATCCAACTCAAATAACCCCCAAATAATGCATTGAACTCAGGAAAATAAAGCAATTGAGCCACTGTAACCCAAAAAAAAAAAAAGCAATTAACCCATTTTTAAAATTTTCGATGACAAACTATAAAATTCTCCTGGGGAAGGCGACCCCGCCTTCCTGGCGACCACTGGAAATGATTGTCGGTGCCGAAATTTGTCGCCGGAAATTTTTAAAATGGGTTAATTGCTCTTTTTTTTTCGGTTTTAGTCGCTCAATTGCTTTATGTTTTTGAGTTCAATGGTTTGTTTGGGGTTATTTGAGTTGGATGGCCTAATTGCTTGTTTCCAAAAAGTACGATGACTTATTTGTATTTTATCCCAAAAATTAATTACCAATTTGGACCCTTGACTATAGCAAAATTACCAATTTGGTCCTGATTTAACGGATGTTTAACAGAAAAATAAACGGAGGATCGAATTGGTTAAATTTTTCAAAGTCGAGGGACTTAATTGGTCAAGAAAAATTGTTGAGGACCAAATTGGTAATATCGCAATAGTCAAGGGACCATTTTGGTAATAAACTCATGTGAAAAGGAAGTCAAGGTTGTAAGAAGAATAAAATAAATTAAATGAAGTAGGTGAGATTTTGAAGCAATTGAAGTTGGAGTAGTTGAAGTTGTAGAAGAATTTTAAAAGAGGCAAGATTGAAGCAGGAGAAGTCGCAATTTATTAAAAGAGATGAGGTTGCATGAATTAATTAAGAAGGAGAGATTGCAACAAGAGGAGAGGCTGCACAAATTAATTAAGGAGTAGAGATTGATCAGAGATGAAGTTGCAATAAATTAATAAAAGGCAGGAGAAATTGCAAGCAGCTGAAGTTGTATTTCTCAAAGCAGATGAAGTAGTCGTGTTTCTCAAAGCAGATTAATTTGAAAGGAGGTGAGGTTTGAGAACTAGTTTATTTTGGAAAGAGCTAAGGTTTGAGAACTAGTTCATTTTAGAAAGAGCTAATGATCAAATGACATGAATATTATCAGTCAAATATTAAGGAGCCAAAGTTATATGAATTTATTAAAGGAGATGAGATTCACAGTAGCAATAAAAATACTCCTACTAGAAATATTATAATTTCCCACGCAACATAAAAGGAAGAAAAAGTCTACAAAACTTCTGTACAGACTAAAACGGCTACGAGATCTGCTAACAAAATTCAAATTTGAGATTGTCGTTTTGTAACAGATAAAGTCTCAAAACACCTATATAAGGATGAAAATCTGAAGCAGCAAAGAAATGAAGCATATACAAGAAAACGAGAGCTACACATGAGAATATACAAGCAAGTGAAAATCAAAGAGCATAAAAAGATCTTAATCTTAAAGAGAGACTTAGCTACACATTGATATATTAATTAAGAAGTCTCAAAGTTGGAAGAAAATAAGAATTTTGTTTTTCAAACAAGTGGTTTCTCTACCGAGGGTGGATAGAGTATAGTAGCACGGAGTTGTGAAATCCTGGTGTTAGTGTTGGAGGCACTAGAGTTGTGTGATTAGTGTTGCTTTGTGATCAAGGCACTAGATCACTAGTTCATTGTATATTGTACTTGGTGGTGGATATAGTGAATTCCTCCTGGAGATATAGTGATTAGGTGTGGCGGTAACACCTCTTTGAAGGATAATTGTAGGTTCATTATGGTTAATTTGGATTATAAAAATTGGGGTGTTACACCCGATTTAACTTATCTTGCACCTAGCTATGAAATTAAGTGATGAACTCTTTCTCATTCATCCTTAACACTTCGAATTTTGAGAGAACCATCTGGAGTTTAGGCTGCTGCACATCGTTAGTCCCTTCGAATATTGTTTCCAATATTTTCTAGGCTTTCTTAGCTTCACGAAAACTAGTGACAAGGGTGAAGACTAATTCATGTAAGGACACAACGATCAAGTTCAGTGCTTTATTGTTGTAGTCTGAGCTGTTGATCTCATTCTCAGTCTAGTTGCTCTCTGGCTTAGGCATTGTTGTGCCATCATCATTATTCACCATAGGAGGTTCACAGCCGTGATCAATGTACGCGAAACCCTAGTTCCTTGCGCTTGAAGGTAAATTCTCATTATAGCTTTCCAGAATGCGTAGTTGGTACCATCCAGTTCAGGGGGTTTAATATTGCTATCCATCTGTAGAATAGAGAACGAGACACAGAGAAATACAAGACCTATGCACCTGATATCTAGATTATCCACTAAAACTAATATCTAACACAATCAGTCAAGTATATCAAGATCAGATTATATTAAAGTAGAGCTCCCCTACGGATCAAGTCACTATGTAGACTTAAAAGCTCTGGTACTGACATGTTTGGTTATGTCAAAGATGTATGTAAGATGTGATCATCGGGTTTGTATCGTTCTCAAAGGAAAGCAAATTTGGAAGCGTTAATATGTGCTTAAGTCAAGGAATAGAGAATCATACTCATCATATACGAAGTCACAACAATCAGGTACAATTGGTTCATGTTGTAGTATAAAGAATTGAGATTGAAAGAAAGTATTGGAATTCAAATAAAGAAAAGCTTAGGAATGAGTTGTTCATTTTGCCATGATGCTTCTAGTGTTCTTATGATTTAGGTCTTATGCATTGCAAGGATGATATTCTTGAGAGATGTTGCTAGCACCTTTCACCTTCCGGTCTACTAAGCATCTTCTTGATTTTGAAGACTTTCTAGTTGAACAAAGATCAAAGAGACATTTTCACAAACACATTGCCTACACCTCTTCCCTAACCTAGTCCTTTCGAATTCTAAAGCAAGAAAACACCAATGATTTGGAGCTACATTAATTCTTGCAATCTCTTGCTAAGAGTCAATGCCTTAAACATCATAGAGTTAGCCATTCTCAAAGGAAGCGACAATTCATCGAAGATAGCAAGAACATTTCATCAATCCAAAGTAAAGCATAATCCTAATTTAGAATTGAAGTTCACACTAGCATCATGTTTAGAATCACAACTCGAAAAAGTATAAGATTGTGTATGTAAAAGTGTATGGGAGGAGCAAAAAAATGGTCTCTCAATTTGGCTCTTTTATTGAATCTTTAGAGAATCTCATGTGTAGGGGAGAGAGAGAGAGAGTCAAGATGAAGAGCAAGAGAGGAGAAAAAAAACCCCTTTACTAGAGTCTAATGGCCTTTATATAGGCCTAGAATATGAACTTTGACTATACGACCTTTGACCTGAACCGTTTGACCACAACCCGACTACAAAATGAGGGTAAGGATCGTAAAGGGAGGCCAAACCCGATGAATATTCCCTGTCAATTAGAATTGGAAAAGCTCTTATTAGTGTTTAATAAAAGCTTGAAAGATTTTCCCAACATGTCGTTGGTGTCATAAGGAAATCATGGTGTGACTGATAAGTGATAATAGGTTATTGTGGGAAGAGTTATATACGATCGTGTCTCTCTATTGGAAGAGAGTGAAATACTTAGTGCACAACTAACCGAAAGGCAAAAGAGCTATATATGATGCCATTATTTCATATGTTTATTCCAACAACGGTGGATTATTTTTTGTGTACGAGTACGGTGGTAAAGGCATGACTTTTTTGTGGAGGGCACTATCATCATGTATTCGAGGTAAAGGTGATATTGTTATTAATGTGGCATTGAGTGGTATAGCATCTTTACTTTTAGGTTTGCAATATTAATCTCCCTCAATGAAGACTTCACATGCAATATTAGTCAAGGGTCCCAACTAGTAGAACTAATTGTTTAGGCTAGATTGATAATTTGGGATGAAGCACCAATAATGCACAAGCATTATTTTGAGGTCTTAGATCGAACAATGAGAGATTTATTATGTTTTGTCAATGACAATATATAGTGCTCATAGGACATTTGGGGGCAAGACCATTGTGCTAGGGGTGATTTCAGGCATATATTACCAGTAGTTCCAAAAGGTACTAGATAAGACATTGTTTATGCAAGTATAAATTCATTATACCTTTGTCGTTCAAGTTTAACAGAAGACAATTTCCGTTAATGCTGTCATATGCAATGACCATAACCAAGAGTCAAGGGCAAACATTGTCAAATGTTTGATTGCTGCTAAAGAAATCGGTATTTGTTCATGACCAGTTATATGTTGTTGCATCAAGAATAAGTAACCTAAACGGTCTCAAAATATTACTTTGTGGTGAACAACAAAATAATTGTACTTCTACTACTAATGTAATTTACAAAGAGACTTTTAATAATTTATAGTTTAGTATTTCTTTCAATAATATTTACATTTTTTTTATCGTACAACAACATTTAATTTTTATTCAAATTGTATTTATCTCGTGCATCTCTTGGAACAATATATAGTTATATTTAATGGTGTCATATTTTTGTTTTTGGGAAAATGACACTTTTTCCCCTGAGTTATGTGCATATATTAGTTTTCCCCCCTGAGTTATTAAAGCGGCGATTTTTCCCCTTAATTATTTTAAAAGTGTCGGTTTTCCCCCTATAATGTTAAATTGGCATTTTTGTCCTTAAAAATAACTATTTCATTTTTTTTCTCCAACTAATTATATTACTAATATGCATGAAAGATTACGGTTCGATTCGAACCTAATCGGGCACTGTAGCAATTGAACCTAAATAGTATGGACGGTTACGGTTATGATTCAGAACCGAAAAAAAAATAAAATAAAATAATTGTTGAATTTAGACTATTTAAAAAAAGAAATAAAATTATAAAAATAAATAAATAAGTTTTGATTGGCGGTTCAACACCAAAATTGGAACCGAACCGAACCGATTTATCAAAATAACTGTTTGAGCATTTTCACTATAGTCTATATATGACTACGGTTCAGTTTCGGTTCACGTTTCAACAATTATTTTATCTTATGTTATTTTTTCGGTTCTGAATCGTAACTAGAACCGTCCATACTATTTCGGTATGATTGCTACAATGTCCGGTTAGGTTCGAACCAAATCGTGATTATCCATACATATAAGCAATAATTTTTTGAAGAAGAAAAATAAATGAAATAGTTATTTTAAGGATAAAAATATCAATTTAACATTACAGGGGAAAAATCGCCATTTTAATAACTAAGGGGAAAAAGTGCTATATACATAGAACATAGGGGAAAAATGCCATTTTTCCTTTTTTTTTTTTTAATTTTTAATTTTTATTTTTAAGGGGAGTTTTATTTGAAGACACAACAGTATGAAACATTGGTGAGATTTTTATTTGTAGTTGCGAACTGCAGAAGCCACTACTTCAATTCTATGGCAATGACTACTTCTACTTCCTTCTCACAATTCAATCTAATCGCTAATCTTCTACACACTTCTCGTCTATCCACATCTCCGATTGGTTACCCCAAGCATCAATGGAGGAGGAAGAAGAAGAGAACCGCGATGGTGGCCCGCCACAGGTTTTCTTCATGGCGAGGAGGCGGCGGCGGCGGCAGATTCATAGAAGCGGAGGACGACGACGACGACGACGACGAAGCCCGGTTCGAATATGCGGTGGCGCTTTTCAATAGGATGGAATACTACAAATGCCATGACGTTCTTGAAGCTCTGTGGCACTCCTCGGATGACCCTTCTCGAACCCTATTTCACGCCATTCTGCAATGCGCTGTTGGATTCCATCACCTCTTCAATCAGGTTTATTTTCCTCTAGAGTCTTCAATATTATTTGAATCGAATCAATGAATCGAATCACTGATGGGTGAAATTAGGAAATTACTGAGATATGGCTTCGATATTTTTTGTTTTGTTGCAGAATCACAAAGGTGCGATGATGGAGTTGGGAGAGGGGCTGTGTAAACTTCGAAAAATGAATTTTGAGAGCGGACCATTTTACCAGTTCGAGAAGGAAATCACTGCAGCTTTGGATTTCGTATACCAAACTCAATTAGAGCTTGCTGCCTGTAAGTATTTTATAGATTCTTCATTCATTCATCATGGGTATAGCTTGAGGAGGCTGTGTGGTCCGTCATTTATGTCACCTTGTTTCAACAGTCATACCAGCACACTCAATCTGACCAACATAATGATTAATTAAAAAGCAATGAACAAAAAATCTAAGAATGCAGCAGCAACTAACAGTCTAATTATTGCTGGTTAGTGTAGTGAGAGTTATTGGAGTCATTTCCATTTTTGGTCCGTATTGGGGCGACAAGTCTTATTTAGTTCTGGCCACTTTTAATTCACCACCGTCCAAAAATAGGGGTATTTTGGTCTTTTCATTCTTTGGTAATTTTGGAGATGACCAAAGCATGAAAAGACCAAAATACCCCTGTTTTGGACAGCCATTTGACGAAAATTTGACGGTGGACTAAAAGTGGCAAAGACTAAATAAGACTGGCTGCAATGTGGCAAAAATTAATGAAGTGCACTAAAATTGGTAATGTCCCAATAACAATAAGACCAAAAATGGAAATGACTCGAGTTATTGGCTTATTGCTCCTTTTGATCATAGAAACCTTTACCTATCCTGTATCTATCTATGTGTCTTGCCAAGCAGTTGTAAGGAATAATGCAAGGAGAAAGTAAATGAGAAAAGCATCAGTGGTGAGGTCTTAACCCAAATGTATTGCCTCTGTGGATTTAACAATGCAATTCTTGTGTAAAGAATACTCTTTTCTTGTTCATATAGTTCTGTCTGGATTTCTATTGGGTGCCTGCCTGCCAGAAGTTTTCCTGCCATGGGAAACAAGTTAAAAAAATAAAAGCATTTTTTGAGACAAATCCAAAGTTTTTCACTATCTCAACATTTTCTGATCTGCTATTTTCATCTTTTAAGTAGTAAATGTTGATTAATTCCAGCCAGTTTCTCCAAAACTTATGTAGGTTCTGAAGACCTGTGCCTTGCAATGGATCAATCTGAGATATCCTATCAGCTTCTTGGTGGATATGCTGCGGGGCAGCAACTTTATATCCTGGTTAGAGACGACGATGGAATCACATATCTTGTATTCTGTCATGACAGATATATCACTGCCGGTCAAAATCCAAGGATAAAAATCCCAATCTTAATGGCTTCTGAGGAACATCTAATGGAGTTGGAGTGCATATGACTCGATTGCATTGCGACTTGAACAGCTTATACATGAAGGCGTAAATCTCTCAACCCGGCCACTTCTGTTTTTAATAGGATCTAAGTAATGTTGTGAAGTACATAGCAAGTAATTATGCAGTATAGTTAAGCCATGCAATACTTGTGCTTTGTGAGTATGAACATAGTAGTTGTTGAACTTTAAAAAGAGTTTTACAACTTACTCATGTGCACCTATAACACGATTTTTCCCTCTTTTTGGTCTTCTGATTTGTCTCTTCTAATTGTAAGTCAATAATATCATGTTATCTATGTATTCATGGTTGTTTTGCAGAGTTTTTATGCACAAAAATTATTTAATTTCTCCCCGGCCTTGTACCAAATATTTTTCAAACTCTGCCTAATATTCTTTTGAAATTATTGTTTGCCTTTGTTAAAGTTTGTCAAGCCTCTAACACTCCAAGCACTACAAAAGGAAGCAATTTTGTTTAAAGAAAAATGTGTGAAAAGAGTCTCAATATCCTATCTCGTATATGCAGTGCAAATTTAAAAACAAAAAATTTTCCAACATATACTTGTCAAGTTCTTGTGCACCAACTGTTCAGAGCTTTAAGAGTGGAGTTTACGTGCTTTAGTAGAATGGGATCCCTACATGTGAAATTGTGAAGATTAATACTTTAGTCAATACATAAATATATAAAATTCCATTCCGATTCAGTATTGAAATTGGCGGCTTTCTTCTAACCGAATCCATGCATATCATTTCATAATAATATGACCTAAATGTCAAGGCACTAGTAGACAGATGGCTTTTAACGTCGGCTAAAAAGCGACGTTGATTAGACAAACATTGTATGGTGCACATACGACATCGGTTAAAAAATAAACGACATCGAAAGGGGCTAAAGTGTCATCTCGCACCCTAAACTATATTCGATTGTTCATGCCGCACCCTGACTTTTCAAAACATATATTTCGATCCATCTACCATTAAATGTTTTTCATTAAGCATTTTTAGCAGGTTTGATTCAGGTTCCAGGTAATAATAATCTTTTTTTTCCTGTCTAGCACCTTGACCATTCTCCACGTCGTTGCCACTTTGGAATGTGTATATTTGAATGCGAAAATGTGTCATCATCCATTGTGTTAGCACCTTCCATACTATTCGCTGCAAATTAAAAGGTGGTGGTAGCTTTGCATTGGAACCGGCCACTGCGCCGTTCACTTGCAACCTCGCCCATTTTGTTGTTTCAATATCACCTTGGAGCAGCTTCACGATCTGCAACCCAAAGTACTAACTTACTATTTCCACCAAATGAAGTATGGATGAGGGAATTGAATTTAACACTGCTTAGGCTTAGCTTACCCAGTGGATATAAAACTAATGTTTTTGACCATCTCTTAGTTTTTCATTATATTTAATTTTCTTCCAAAAATGTTATTCCAGAAAGGAGCCAAGTGATTAATAATATGTTGAAAGAGTCCTGATGTTGAAATTGAAGTAGCCGAAAGCAAATGCAGAGCAAAAACCTGAAAAATCTGAGCCCGATGGAGTGAATCCAGCTAAATCCAAGCCGAGTCCGAGTCTGAAACGAAAGCCTGAGAATGAAAAAGATGAGAGTCAATGTCGACCAGAGAAGAAGTTTTTTCACAGTGAGATTCAAGGTCGAAAAAGTGAATATTAAATCCCTCTTTACGAGGGATAACAGTTTGAAGAACACCAACAATGGCAAGGCAGCGCAAAAGACCAATGCTGAGGATTCACATTCAAATGTTGATTCCAATTCAAGCTCAAAGTTCACTTGCGGAAGAGAAGAAAATTTTGAAAGAAATGATGCAGAAATACTTGAAAATGGTGAAGCCATTGTACATCCGTGTCTGGAAGCAGTACAATGAGAAATTGAGGTTTTCATGACAACTCGCCGACACCACGGCTCGCTGTTGTTACAACAACAGGATGGAGGCAATATTTTGGTCGCTGGTCAATAGTATATTGAAGGTCCATGTCAGCTTAAACCGGTGCCATGTCATCATGGTAAGAAAATGCTAGATGAAAAAAAAATTAATGGTAGGTGAATCCAAATATATGTTTTGAAAGGTACAGGTGCGACATGAACAATCCAATATAGTTCAGGGTGTGGGATGAGACTTTAGCCTATTTTTTTTTTAAAAGAATATAACTTACAACGTCGGCTAATTGTATTAGCTTGTAGGTTATTTTTAAAAAAAAAAAATAAAACTCTACAACGTCGGCTATTTACATTTAGCCGACATTGTAGGCTATTTAAAAAATATACCATATAACGTCAACTAATTAGAAATTGCTGACATTGTATGTTATTTTAAATATATATATTACATGCAACGTCGGTTAGTACTAATAACCGACGTTGTATGTATTTTTTTTTTAATATTTCATTTATTTGTCAATTTACACCCGGCCAAAACCTGCTCAAATATATATAGCTATTACAATCACATCCAAACCTGTACAATTTATATGTATAATATCAAATAATATCAAAATTAATAAAAGTTATAAATCTCACAATTGATACTAATTAATAATACAATTTAAATCTAAAATTATCAATATCAATTATATTACTTCACGTACTAATGCAATGTATTAAACCATTCATCAATGAAGTACTTGACCCACACGTCTCTAACTTCATTAATATCTTTTTGGTTGTAGCTCAATCTACCAACTCTCTCCACGATCTACAGTGTTGAAAATTAATATGCAGCGCCCAATGCACGATGATTCTTGGCACCCCGCGATGATCCATTATTTCCATGCACCACGACACAGGTAGTTGTGAGGAATACAACGACAACCCATGGCAGCCATGCCCTTCTTCCTGCGTCGTCGACCAGTAGCCTCACCATAACTCTCCTCCTCTTTACCGTCGCATAGAGACCGTTGCGACCTCATTCCTCCCCTCGTAGTAGCGTACTTATCAATGACAACTAACCTTCCTGGACAATAAAGGGTCGATCACCATCGCACAGCGCCCCATGGTGTTGTTGCTACGCTATGAGGAAACACCGACGACCCTCCATCTCCTCCTAGTCGGACGAGGAGACGCCATCAACAAATGGGGAGAAAGACGCAACCAGATGGAGAGGAAAAGAAGCCGGCCAGAATCGATGGCACCATCGCCCCTCTCGCCGTTTACCTCCGCCTTTTCTCTTAGCATGCCGCCGACGTCAACTCCACCGGCAAACCAGCTCCACTGCGTCGCCGCCACCCCTTCTGGTTGTAACGCCAGCACCTTCGCCATCCATGACTCCAAGTCACGATATGATGCACCAGCGAGTCGACGTCAACCTCCAGGAGCCTCCAGCGAACAAGCAATAAGGCAGTAGGATTTAGTTTTATAATATTATTTCGAAATTATTTCCTTTATATTTTGAAAAACAATGTATAATATTTTCTAAAATTGTTTCTGAAAAAATCAACAAAGCTTTAATTACACCTCAAATTACCGCCCAATGGCATTCCAATCATCTCTAACAGTGCATCTTGCAATGCCTCATGGAGCTCCGACGGTGTTGGTGGACAGAAATGGATTCGGCAAGTCAACAATACAAAAAAAAAAAACGACATTCGATAACAAAACAATAGGTATTTTCTTTTATTCGAACATCCAAATGCATATATTCAGTTTCATATAGAAATATAAAAAATATACACCGTGGATAACAAACTACATATATGCATATATACTTTGTATTGTAAATATTTCATTCACAGCAATAGATATACATACGGCATACATATTTTCAATGAAAAAAGCAGTAAAACATATACTACATATTATATAAATCTAAACAACTAGGCAGAGATTAAACATGCTCTGACACCAAATGTTAGAAATAAATATACATTGAAATGATCTAACCTGATAGTGGAAGCAAATAGGATCGAGCATCTCCAGCCAATAGTTGTCATTTTTATATCATTGCTTTGAAGATTGTAAGGAACTTTAGAGCAACCCCATCTGTGGATAATTAGGGGATAATGTCAGTTTATGATCTTCACTTTGATTCAATGCATTGGTGTGGAGGTAAAAATTAAAGGAAATCATCCTCCTGCAAAATGGAGGATAATGTCAGAACATTAAAAAAAAAAAAAAAATACACCCAGACGCCGCGCGTCTGGGCGCAACACTGCGCCCCAACAGGCGCGTGGTGCACACGCGCCACTGGGGCGCGTCAGAGTGGCCGCCTGACTTCAAATACACTTTTTTTTTCTTTTTTTTTTTGTTTTTCTGTCATATTTTATTTGTTTTTCCTTTTTTCTTTTTCTTCTTCCCACTTTCTCTTTCCTAATCACAATTACAAAAACTCCTAAAATACCATGAAAAAACTCCACTGATAATGTTTCTCTTAGAGAGTTTTGTCTACCACTTGGTCTCCTAAGCAACTAGATGGTATAGTCCCTATTGGTAGGAGTAGTGGGGGGACCATACTAATATAGCCTACATGCCATCATTATAAGCTAAGTAACGGAAACCGTTACTTCCATTTTAAACCACAACATAATGGCCATAAATGACATATTAACTTGCACCACTTAATATTAACATTATTAATAGAAAATGTTACAATGACGTCGGTTTTTTTTAAAAAAAAAAAAATCGACGTAATATTTTTTAAATAGAAAAAATTCGTAATTATTAACAACGTCATTTTTTTAAAATCGATGTGTCATGTTCGATGTTATATGCTATTTTTATAGTAGTGTGAATCTAGACCAACCAATTGGGCCGAAATAGAATGTGAGACCGCAAGTACTTAACCTATCAATTATAATGAGCTCATAATTGATGCAATATGAACTATATTCCATAATAAAAATCTACCCACTAATTTCGATATCTAGTATATTTAAATTCATCAATTATCTTGATTCTAAAATATTGATTTCAAAATTTTAAAAATGAAACGAATAAATTCCAAATGATTATGCAAATAAAGGAACGTAAAATGTTTGTGGATAGGGTGGGAAATCGTGCAAGAATAGAAAACAAAGTTTTAGGTGAAAATTTATGAAACAAAGGCACTAATAAAGAAACCAACCCCATACCCGATGCGTCTAAAAACTCACCAACTTTTCATGCTTTTCCCTTTATCTGCTTGAATCTCAAACGGAAGTCACGAGCTCCACACAAGTGAACCAACTGCCCAAGTTCATCACGCCACCTCTGCTCCACGTCATCTTGCCACCTCATCCGACAGTCAAAATTTTTTAAACTTGGAATTTTGAATGAGATTAATTAGGACTAGGTAGACACCGGAAATTATATTGTGGACCATGGTCATGGCAGTTGTGTTGAACGATATTGTAGTAGTTGTGTTGAATCGATATTGCAGTTATGTTGAAAGGAAACTGCAGTTGCACGGAACAGAAGTTCTTTCATCCGTTCAACACACTACAGTATCAATTCAACACAACTGCAGTTTCAGACAGATGAAATGGCCTCTGTTTCGCGCAACTCCAGCATCTTTTCAACACAACTGTAATATCAATTTAACACAACTATAGTATCTGTCATCGCGCATGGTCCACGGTATAACAACTGAGGTAGACACACACAGAGCTTTTGTAAGAATGCCTTCAATTCAAGAAGACTTGTTCGCTCAAAGTCTTCGGTGTTTGATTATATATAGGCATAATTGGTGAGTCGTGAGAGCCAAGAAACTGAAGAAAGTCAGAGTGAAGAAACCCAGAAATTTTATATACGAGTAAAAGAAGAGGGGAAATCGCTGTCAAGATTTCAGATCATCAATCGTCTAACAATATGGCCATTAACAGAGACTTGAATGCTTCACAGGTCTCTCACCCGCAAGATCCAACGCAGGCCAGCTCCACTTCAAGAAACAACAAGGTAATTAACCCTCTCCTCTCTCTCTCTCTCTCTCTCTATTCGGATGAACGGTTGATTTCTAATCATATCGCAGCAGGTGGAAGAGGTCAACAACACAGATATGACGTTCTTCTTCAGGAAGATTTTCGGGTTCTTGTTCTACTTGCACCTTTTCTTGGTTACTATGTTGACCATCTTTCTGACAGTGAAGGGAATGATTTCTGTTCCCAATAACCACCGTAGTTTTCGCCCCCGGGAATGGTACTCGCCGATCCTCGCTTCAACAGCTTGGGGTGGAATTATTGCTCTCGCATGGCCGGCCATCATTTTTCGCCCTTCACGAGCTATTATGGCTGTGCTGTGGCTTAGTCCTCTCCTCACTCTTGGACTCGCCATTTTACTGATCTATATAGGCACTACAGGGAGCTCCGTAGCAGGGGCATTGGCTCTCATCTCTGCCTTCATTCAATCCCTGTATTCATGCTGGGTTAATCCCAGGATTGAGTATGCCACTCGGGTTATATCCATTTCTACTACATCATCATCTTATAATTATTGTTGTATGGTTTTGTTGTCAATCGCTATTAGTACCCTTTACTCCCTCGTTGCCATAGCTGGGATTGGAGGAGCCAGGGCAACAGCAACTCGCCTTGATGTCGTCTTCATCATCGCCATCGTTCTGAGCTTCATATGGACCCTGCAAGTAATCAAGAACACATTGCAAGTCACAGTGTCTCACATCAAATACTTCGAATTCGCTGCAGCGATACAGCTTGATTCCAAGGAAGTGTTCCTGAATTACACTGCCAAGAATTCAATGGGGAGCATTGTTTTCGCCTCGATTCTTGTGCCTATCCTTACTGTAATCCGTGGCACAGCCCGAGCAGTGAGCCAGGTTTCAGGAGATGTGGATGAGTTCTTGTTCTCCTGCTCCAGCTGCTCTTCGGGCATCGCCTCGTGTCTGGTGGCGTATGGGAACCGATGGGGGTTTCTGCGCGTGGGGGTTCACAACAAGGGGATTGTGCAGGCATCATCTGAAACATGGGAGATGTTCAGAAGAGCTGGAATGGAACAGCTCATCAACTCAGATCTCACCACCTCAATCTGCTTCTTCTGTGGAGTTGCAGGGGGAGCAGCTTGCTCACTTCTGGGAGGGTCCTGGGCATTTGCAATGCATAAGACTTATGCAACAGAAATTTCACTATTCGCTTTCCTCATCGGATATCTAATGGTATGTAAGTCCGTTTCTTTCAGCTACAAGACTATACCTTTAAACTGCTACACATCAATTATAACTGTTGCAAAAATCCCTGTCTAGGCTGCCTAGGCAAGTGCCTAGACGCTAGGAGACCGAGGCGAATTGTTTTCTAGGTGCCCGCCTAGGTGGCCGGCCGTCTAGCGTCTAACTCAGCTGATTAGGTCGAGTTGGTGACCGACTATGTCGAATTTGGTCGAGTTAACTCGCACAACTCGGCAGGGTTAGCCGAGTTAACTCGAGCGCTTCTTAATTTTATTATTATATATATATATATATATATATATATATATATATATAATATATGACATACACCCCAATTAATTTTGTGTTTTTATAGGTTGCCATCTAGAATTGCTGCGCGGTCTAGACCTCTTAGGCCCTAGGCGCTAGTCTACCGCCCACTACGTCTAGCGCCTACTGCAACCATGATTATAGGTACTATGTACTGACCTTAATTGGTTATTGCATTTCCTGAAATTGCAGAGTAGAGTGACAATGGCGTTGCTGCAGGCTTGCATTTCAGCATATTACATTGCTTATGCAGAAAATCCTCAGAGCCAAAGATTTGATAACACCATCCCAGCTTACATTCAAAGGCTGCAAAGATATGGGACATAGCACTGGAACAAACACACTCCATTCATTCGTCTTTATTCCTTGCCATATGATTCTTTCTCTCTAGTATGTAATTACTGATTCTATTGCAGGCCAGGATATATAACATTTCTTGGATAGTCTGATATATAGGACCAAAATTTTCCACATCTTAAGTACCATATATACTGATTTTGATTTTTGATTTCTTAATTATCTTCTTTTAGCTACTTTAGTTCAAGATTCTCAAAATCTTGTATCCAACTTCTTGAGGTTTATTCACCACGGCACAATCCAATATGCATGTTCAAGTTAACTCCATTTTTGCCTAGCTTTTTTGGGATGTGATAAATGGAGAAATAAGGATAAAACACCAATCAAACCCCTTTTATTTCTCTTCATTAAGTTACAAGATTCAGTGTACAAATGGCTGAAGAAAGCCTTTTAACTGGTTCTCTGCTACTTGCCCAAGGAAAAGTTGGAAAGGAAGAGAGAAAAAGTGGCTGAAAGTGCAAAGCCTTTTATAAAGCACCAACAGCTTCTTTCATACTAGGAGATATCTATGTATAATATAAAAGATGAGTGAATTTTTGTCCAAGACATTTTCCGGCGAAATTTCTCGTACTATGTGCAATATTAGGTTTTCATTGCACTATGAATTCCCCATTTTTCCCTTTCATTTCGGTGCGTCGCCGTTAAAATTCCGGCTTGTTAGGTGACAGAGTCAGACTATTTAGTTCAAAAGGGTTGTTGATTGTTACTGTGCAGCACGTTACATCCGTACAAATCATCCTTACCGATTGTACTTTTCTCTCTGACATTCTAGGGTGGCATTTCGGTCTTCGGTTTGATTTTTTCCGATTTCGATTTTGATTTCGATTTTTCGATTTTTCGATTTTAGAAAATTTAAACCATTCAGTTTAACATTAGAGTTCGGTTCGGTTTCGGTTCGATTTGAAACGGTTCGCTTTCGGTTCGGATTTAATTCAGTTCGATTTAAGTCTCAAATTTTAATGTTTCCTAATTTTTTGAACATATTATCACATTATCCACACTACTACAGAAAAAGGATACTACGTCGCCCAATCAACGTCGGTTTAGATTTTTTTATTAAAAAGAGTTAAGGCGTCGGTTTTGTGACAAAACCGACGCTGTAACTCTATTTATTTTTTAAAAACGAGACACGACATCGTATCTCTATTTATTTTTTTTAAATAATATACGACGTCGGTTTTTAAAAACCGACATCATATAATTTATTTATAATGTCTGCTAGAACTACGTCAAAAAATAACCGACGTCGTATGGCCTAAAAAACCGACGTTAAAATGTATTTTTGTAGTAGTGCCATATCCAAAATCTAAACATTATATAACAAAAATAGCAATTTAAAGTTCAAGCATACTACTAAGTACTAATTGTGAGGTAAAGAACAATTGTACAACGCAAAGTAGAAAACAAGCTATAAAGAAATTAAATAAAAAATTTAAGAGATACCACTGAGAATAGGAATTAAACGATGAAGCAGGCGTCAAAGGACTTAGATTTACTTCTTTATTATTATTTTTTATTGTTGTTGTTGTTGTTGTTATTATTATTATTATTATTATTATTATTATTATTATTATTATTAATAATTTAACAAGATCGTTGACATTTCCCAAAAATATTAAGATTTGGTCGTTCTACATCCCTAGTATTATGTTTGTTTGGTGCACCTTACTAAGATTTTCATCATCTGGACGAATGTCTCAAAGATATAACTTTTAAGATTTTTCATAGTGTGACATAACTCCTTACTAGATCTATACTAGTTGTTGTGGATTCTTATGTAATGAATCTCATGCACTTCTGGTGTCAAGGAGTATTGATATACATACATATATATGGTCTGATTTGAGGAATATGTATAGGACCTAGTCATCCCTTTTATTAAATAGATTTATTTGGCAGATATGTTTGATATTTTTCTGAACTTCCAGTTCAGTCTAATTGGTACGTGGACCGTGGTTTTAATTTTTGAAGATCATTTCATCTAGTGATGAAATTTCATGGAATTCCTTTTAATTTGATCATATCTCCCCCTAATGCCGTGAACTGATCTTCATGCAGTCAGTGTATCCATTGTGTCTCTCTGAGGTGCAATATTTCAGACAACAAATGGAGGTTTAGAGTTTATACTATGGTGGTTATATAATATATTGGACTGCATGTATAATAATAGAAACGCAGATTTGGGAAATGTTTGTTTATAACCATGTATTAAATGTGTGTGTGTGGGGGGGGGGGGGG
>CP025655.1:9865177-9905211 GCA_003576665.1 Ipomoea trifida
TGAAGTTTGATTTGTGCCTGGTCTAAGATAAACTCTGTTGATGATATGACAAGCCGTGTTAACTGCTTCAGCTCAGAATTTTTGAGGTAAAGCCTTTGCGTTTAGAAGTACTCTAGCCATTTCTTGAATGGTACGATTTTTTCCTTTCGACGACTCCATTTTGTTGAGGCGTCTTAGGGGCTGAGTATTCATGTGTGATGCCGGAATTGTTGCAAAACTCGTCGAACAGATTATTGTCAAACTCATGTCCATGATCGCTTCGTATCCGGATGATTGGTTCACTTTTCATCTTCTGAAGCTTCAGACTTAAAGCTTTGAATGCTTCAATGCTTTCAGTTTGTGTCGGTCCGATGAGATCCATATGAATCAGCTCCAAGTAATGCTTTGTGTTAATTACTTTTTGAGGAGAGTGAGACGATCTGCTTTGCTTTCCGGCTTGACATGCACCGCACACCCCTGCTGAGTTAATTTTTAGCTTGGGTAAACCGAGAACACCTTGAGTCTTCACGAGGTGATCCAAGGACCTATAGTTTAGATGGCTCAACTTTTGGTGCCACAATTCTGATTCATTTATACTTGTCCTGCAACAAAGAGTATCATTAGTTAGAATATAACAGTTGTCGGATGAACGCTTACCTTCCATAACACATTGTTGTTGATCGTTCAGGACACTGCATAGATCTTTCGTGAAGGACACATTCTAATTTTGATCACAAAGTTGACTGATGCTTATGAGATTTGCGTGCAACCCATTCACCAGAAGAATACGTTTCAGTTTCGGTAAGCCAGCTACATTTAGTGTGCCAACGCCTTTGATTTTACCCTTTACTCCATCGCCGAAGGTAACTTCTCCTTGATTTTCCTTAACATCCGTCAGGTAGTTTGAATTTCCTGTCATATGACGCGAACAGCCGCTATCGAAGTACCATCTTCCTTCTCGTCCTGAACTTTTAGTATGAAACGAAACATGACAAACAAAGTCAGCTTTCTTGACCTAGATTTGTTTGGTAAAGGGAGTAACAAATTTGTTGGAGTATTTCGTAGCCCTTTGATCCTTGTAGAAATAGTAACATTCTGGTCTGGTGTGTCCGCGCATCCTGCAATAATGACAGATAAGATTATATCTTATGCGATGAAAGTTTGGATACCATACATTACCATAGCCTCGTCTAGATATACTGGATTTGGAAAAAACACAATATGATCCAGATTCTGTAACACGGCGTTGTGGAGCTTAGCTTGATTCGGGCATGCCATGCACTAGTTCAGATGCTGTCATATGGCATTGTTGAGCTGGGTTTAATTCTAGCGTGTTATGAATTGATTCAGAACTTTTCACAAAAACAGTATCTTTGTCCTTCCAACCAGAGAAACCAAGCCCAAATTTTGTAGAAGTTTGTCTTCCTGAATCAAGTATTTCATCAAGTGTAGATGTGGTGTCCATCATCTTGATACGCCGTTTGAGCATGTCCAACTCCTGTTGTAGCTTTTCCTCACGTTCAAGACTAGCCTTCAGTAGGATATCTTTTTCAGAAGCTTGGTTTTTGTACATCATCTTAGCATCCTCTAATACACCAATTTTACTAGACAAAGAATGATGAACTTTAAGTAAAGCCTCCCATCTGGAGTACAATTTTTTGTATTATAATTCATAAGACACAGAAGGTAACTCGCGATCTTCAGCTGAATTATATTCTCCACTGTCTGAACCAGTGAACTCTACTATGTCAGGATCAACGTTAGAGTCTGAACCAGCAGCTTCTGATTCAGGTTCATCATCGCTCCAGGTTAGGGCTGTCATGGACTTCTTTCTTCGTAAGTATGTTGCACACTCGGCCTGAACATGTCCAAAACCTTCGCATTCATAGCATTGGATGCCCTTGTTCACTTTGTCTTTCAGTTTAACAGTGCGTGAGCCAAATGATCTTGATGTTGATCCTCCAGATTTTGTCACACCTTTTGAGCTACTCGAGTTGATTCCTTTCTGATTTTGCACCCTAGTATTTTGTGTGTAATTCTTTTGCTTAACCTGTTTCAAAATTTTAGAAAAATGTTTAGATAATAAACCAACAGGATCATCAGAAAGCTCTTCTGTATCAGGCAAGTCTAAGTCTTGTCCTTCAGCGTTGAAAGCAACAGATTTCTCCTTCTTTGTATGATCAGTCAGGATCTCCATTTCGTAGTGATCTCCATTTCGTAGGTCTTAAGACTTCCCATCAACGCTGCAAGAGTTTTATCTTCCCAACATGCATTTTCCTGGATAGCGGTTACCTTCATTCGAAAACGCGGTGGTAGAGACCGCAAGACTTTCTTGACCAATTTTTGTTGGTGAAATGGTTCGCCTAACACAGCAGCTCGATTTACCAATTCTTGAACACGTTCGTTGAAGCTCGTAATATTTTCGTTTTCATTCATCCTTAGATCTTCAAAATCTGAATGAACCAGCTGTAACATAGATTGTCTTACTGAGTCAGTACCTTCAGAGGTAGTTTCCAATATTTCCCACGCTTCTTTTGCAGAGTCACAACCTGCAACTAAAGTAAATTGACTTTCATGCATTAGCGAGTAAATAGTATCTAAAGCTTTATGATTATAACCAGCAGAGGTTCTTCCAGCTACATCTCATTCAATTTCTAGTTTAAGCACTTTGGGATCATTTTCTGTTTCACCCGCCTTTTTGGGATGTTCCCAACCAGTTAGGACAGCCGTCCAAATGCGATCACCTAAAGCTTTTAGATGCATTCTCGCCCGAGCCTTCCAATATAGGTAGTTGTCACTTGTTAACTCGGGAGGAGTTTTCTGCCTATCCATCCTGACACACTCAACACATGGTGAGACAGAACAAAAAACAGCAAGAGCCGAAAATAAAACAACGAAAAGACAAAAGAGAATTGAGTTCAAGAAACACGAGATCGCCAGATCGGTAGACTAATAGATTAAGTCCCTGTGCTCTGATACCAATTGAAAAAACTTCGTGGATCTTGAAGGCAAAACTTTACGGGTTCAGGGATTATTTAACGTTTTTATAGTTATTAGTCCAGATTAGATAGAACTAAAAGACAAACAAGAATAAAAACACAAGTAAAGAAAAAGAACCCGGACACAGGAATTGATCACGTAGTTCGGAGCTAAAACTCCTACGTCTGCGGGGCTACTCAGCTTTTGCCCAATCCACTAGATGCACCAAGGTTTACAAAGTTGGAATACAACCCAAACGTACAATGGTTCAAAACCAACACACAACCTTCAACATGTACTTTTGAATTGACAAAATTGCAAGTCAAGAATTCTTCAATTCTTCATCTCGACTTAGTATCAACGACAGCTTCAAAGATAGTTGTAGAATGCCATTAAACCTTCAAATAAATCTTCTTAATATTCACGTGTGAATCTCTTAACTTGTAACATGTGTAGAGGTGAATTTTAAAGCTTCAAATGCCTTCCTATTTATAGCATAGGATCCTTCAACAAACTTCACAATTATAGATCTGAAAATCAGCTTGATTTAATGAGAGCTACATTCCTTAAAAAGCTGTTAGCCACACAAATTAAATGGGTGGACTAATTCCTTGTTGAGAGCTTACTGTCTGAGAAAGCGTCCGCTGGCATAGCTTCACTATCGGCATTGGTGGACTGACTAACTGACGGTCCAAACACTAATAAAAAACTAGACATAGGGTAAGTGTATTTTTGACAAATAATATAGCCAATAACAAAGGACTGTGTATCATTTGTACACTTACAGTTTCTGCAAATTTTTCGCCAGCCGAAATTAACTTGTGTTTTATAAACACATACAGTTCATTCTTGTTTTTCCAGTTCGTGATTTCTCCACAAAAACCCAATAATTAAAAGCATTTACCGAAAACAAGAATGTCTCACCAATCCAAATCCAACAGCGATGTCACCTCAGTCGAACCTCTTACTGGTGGACTCAACTACAGGAGATGGGTTGCAAAGATCATCATGCTACTAGAAGGGCAAGATGTGGATTACATAATATATGCTGACTCTAAAGCTTGCATGCTGCCAACGACCATTCCATCCGTAGCCACTCATGTTGTGCAACCTCAAGACAAAGACAAACAAGTCACCGAGAAAGAAAAGGGAGCCTCCAAGGAAGATAACCAAGTTACTGTCGTGATCACTCCATCTGATCCAAAAACGTCTGCTCCACAAAAAGCTGTCATATCCCAACAAGTCAGTCCTAAATTTGAAAAGAATAATAAGATAGCCCGAGTCACTATCCTTCAGCGCATGTCAAACTCGTTATTTGACACGTTTTTTGGCTATAAGTCTGCCAAAGTAATATGGGACTTATTGCGCCAAAAATATGCCACCTATTATGCCGGAAGAAGAATGTATGTTGTGGGGCGATAGATGAATTTCAAAATGGTAGACACAAAAACCATAGTCGAACAAGTGGATGAATACGAAAATCTAGTTGCTGATATGAATGCCAAAGGAGCAGAGGTAAATGATGTATTTCTAACTGATGCTCTTATTGAGAAACTACATGAGTCTTGGTTGGACTTCAAAAATAAAATGAAGCATGAGAGATGCAAGCGCACCCTATAGCAGTTGGTCAACAGCCTAAACATTGAAGAGGAAAACCGCATAATGCTCAGGTCTGTTGATTTCCCTGACAATGCCAAAGCTAACGATGTTGAAACAGGTGTTGGCGTTGAAAGGCCAAAAACTGGTGATCAAAATAGACACAATAAAAAGAACTTTAAGAATAAATCCAATAATTATCAGCCGGGGTGTGGCAAAATCCAGAAGAACGGAAAAGATATTGGGTGCATTGTTAATGGAAAAAAGGGCCATCGAGCTGCTCAGTGCTACCACCGCAAAGGAATTGAACAAAATAATCAAAAACCCAACACTGGAGAGCCCGAGAACCAAGCTCACCTGTTGGAAGACACGGAGAACACTAAAGTGGTAGCAACGGTGATAACTGAAGCCAACATAGTGGGAGACCCAGAAGAGTGGGTCGTGGACACAGGTGCGTCTCGCCACTTCTGCAACAACAAGGACATGTTCAAAGTGTTTGAACCTATCACCGAAGGAGAACAAGTGTTTATGGGAAACTCCAGCGTCTCCCAAGTAAGTGGTAGAGGGACAATAGATCTTATGTTATATTCTGGGAAGCAGTTGATGCTTAAATATGTGTTATACGTCCCTTCCCTTCGTAGAAACTTAATTTCTGAAGCCTTGTTAAACAGGGCTGGGATTAAGATGGTGTTTGAGTCTGACCGCTTGGTCATGACTCGTTATGGGAAATTTCTTGGGAAGGGATACTTGCGTGGAGGGCTATTTGTGTTAGACATTACTGTAAGAGTTAATTCCAGCAATGGTCCTCCGACTATGTTGATTTTCCAAAATTAGTCATCGACTTTTAATTTGGACAATTTAAGTCCCTTGACTTTCAAATTCTTTCCAATGTTGGTCCTTTCGTCAAATTTTGGTTAAGTTGAAGTCAAATGAAGGGATAAAATTGTCCGTTCACCTGTATAGTGTATTATTACTCGTATTTCTCCTGTCATATACGCTATATATATGAATATAATCTCAGTCGAAGAGACTTCGACTGGGATTATATGGCTTCGATTGATACTTCGACTGAGATTATATTCATATATACAGCGTATATGACATGAGAAATACAAGTAATAATACACTATACAAGTGAACGAATAATTTTATCCCTTCATTTGACCTCAACTTAACCAAAATTTGACGAAAGGACCAACATTGGAAAGAATTTGAAAGTAAAGGAACCTAAATTGTCCAAATTAAAAGTCGGGGACTAATTTTGGAAAATCAACATAGTCGAGGGACCATTGCTGGAATTAACTCTTACTGTAATTAGGCTTTTTCCTCGTGAGGGTCGAACTACAACCTCTATTTATGACTTTCTTCCAAATTGGCCTGTTATAGGCAATAATAATAATAATAGTTTTCCTTCTGCTTATATCTCTGTCTCTGTTAACATCTGGCATGGTAGATTAGGACATATTGGTACAAAGTGCTTAAATAGACTGAAATGTATGAATTTATTACCAAACTTGTCTAGCGATTCGTACACTCAATGTGAAACATGCGTCGAAGCCAAATTTGCTAGAAAATCTTTCTCCTCTATAAATCATCATACCACGTCTGTGTTAGAACTGATTCATTCTGACTTAGCAGATTTTGAAAATACTGAAAGTAGAGGTGAGAAAAGTTATTATATTACGTTTATTGATGATTTCTCTCGTTATACAAAATTATATCTTTTGAGATTAAAAGATGAAGCAGAGCAAAAATTTATGGTTTTCAAAGCAGAAGTAGAAAACCAATTGGATAAAAAGAGAAAAAGGCTTCGATCAGACAGAGGAGGAGAATATGAAGCAAATTCTCTCAAAAGGCTATGTGAGTCTTCAGGTATAATACATGAGGTAACTGCTCCTTACACACCCCAACAAAATGGCATAGCAGAAAGAAAGAATAAAACTCTTAAAGAAATGATTAATGCAATGCTAATCAGCTTAGGTGTTTCAGACTCCTTGTGGGGGTAAGCTGTTATTACAGCTAACCACATCTTAAATAGAGTTCCACATAGAGGGTTTGACAAAACCTCCTATGTTAAATGGCATACCCCTAACATAAAATACTTTAAATTGTGGGGCTGCTTAGCAAAGGTAGGACTACCGTCCTTCGAAAGGCCCAATTTGGGACCTAAAACAATAGATGTCATTTTTGTTGGGTATGCTGAGAACAGTGCTGCTTATAGATTCATGTGTCTAGAAAATCGCTCTATGTGTGAATCTAGCGATGCTATCTTCTTTGAACACTTATTTCCTTTAAAGAATTCACATGATTTATTTGTTGACAGAGTTCAAAGCAATAATCATATTGTTTTTCCCAATAGCACAAATGATGTTGATGAACTCAAAAGAAGCAAAAGGTCTAGAATTGAGAAAAACTTTGGTTCTGACTTTATAACATTTGTAACAGAGTTAAAAGACTTAAATGAGCTGTGTGATCAGTTCATTTGTCAACTAGTGTTAGAAGAAGAACCAAAGGCCTTTGAAGAAGCCATGCGCTCGGTTGATTCCACCTTGTGGAAGGAAGCAGTTAAAAGTGAGTTAGACTCAATACAGTCAAACCTCACTTGGGAATTGGTTAATCTACCCAAAGGGGGTAAACCAATTGGCTGCAAATGGATCTTCAAAAGGAAATTAAGGCCAGATGGGTCAATTGAAAGGTTCAAAGCAAGGTTAGTAGCCAAAGGCTACACTCAGAAGTTTGGTGAAGATTATTTTTATACATATTCACCAGTAACTAAAATTGCAACTATTCGTGTACTCTTTGCAGTAGCCTCTTTACACAGATTAATAGTCCACCAAATGGATATCAAAACAACATATCTAAATGGTGATTTAGAAGAAGAAATCTATATGGGTCAACCTCCTGGATGCATAGAACCCGACCAGGAAGAAAAGGTATGTAGACTCAAAAAATCTCTTTAGGGCTTAAAACAAGCCCCAAAGCAGTGGTATGAAAAGTTTCACAAAACTCTAATAGAACTGGTTACTCAGCTAACTGGTCAGATACCTGCTTGTACACTAAAGAGATAGAGTCTAAAATTGTGATTATATGCCCCTATGTAGATGATATGCTAATTTTTAGCTCAAATATTGAAACAATAAATGAGGCCAAGAGAATGCTCTGTGAAAAATTTGATATGAAGGATCTGGGTGAAGCCGATGTGATACTCAGGATAAAAGTTACAAAAACCGAGAAGGGATATCTTCTATCCAAAAGTCACTATACAAAAAAACTTCTAAAGAAGTTCGACAGTTATGATGTAACCCCGGCTAAAACCCCTTATGATCCTAGTGTCAAACTTTCAAAATATGTTGAGGCTAGTGTGTCTCAAGAAAGATATGCAAAGATAATTTGGAGTCTAATGTTCTTAATGAACTACACTAGACTCGACATTGCATTCGCAGTGAACAAGCTCAGTCGCTATACACACAACCCAAGTGTTCCACATTGGGATGCACTAAAAATAGTACTCAGGTACCTGAGGGGTACTATAGACTGGGGTCTTAAGTATACAGGATTCCCGACTGTGATGGAAGGGTTCTGTGATGCAAACTGGATGAATGACAGTGAAGATGTGAACTCCACCAGCGGATTTGTATTCACAATGTGTGGAGCCGCTGTGTTATGGAAATCAACCAAACAATCATGTATTGATAGATCAACTATGGAAGCTGAGTTCATAGCACTAGATCTAGCAGGCAAGAGGCCGAGTGGCTAAGAAACTTATTGGCAGACGTGCCATTGTGGGGGAGTCTAACTCTTGTTATACCAATACATTGTGACTCATAGACTGCGATCTATGTTGCACAAAACAGTATCTATAATGGGAAATGGAGACACATAAGAGTCAGACATGAGTTTGTACGATAACTAATGCTGAACGGGGTAATCACAATGGAGTTTGTGAGATCTGAGAGGAATATTGCAGATCCTCTCACAAAAGGCCTAAATTGAAAGGCCATCCTTGAAACTTCAAGAGAGATGGGTTTATAACTCAACGAGGTAAGGAATTCATGATGGGCTCCACTTCCTTGGTCAAACAAAATCATGGAAAGACTTACAAACAAAGAAATAAGTGGTGAATATCTGCTCTGTAGCCGAAATAGGTGGTCTATGTTGAGATAGACCTGACAGAGCTAAGTCTATGTTGAGATAGACTAGACAGGGAAGTTCTAGTGTTTAAACCACGCAGAACTTGTGAATTTAGAGCTAACCTGCGCATTTAAGTTCAAAATTGATCTAACCAACGAGTTCAAGAAATAACTCACTCTCGGGTAGTAAAATTAGTTAATGTAGCTACATGTCAGTTCAAGATCTATACTCTGACGTGGAAAAGTTAGCTCCTGTGACATAGCTCAAACCGTTGTTTGATCCACCTCTTTACCTTCAAATGTGTGGGGGATTGTTGGGAAACATTTAAAGGAAAAAAGAAGTTAGTGACTTTTCTCCCCTAATTTTGTGGATCAATCAATTCCCTTAACCGAATTTTTTGTTTATTCTTGCGTTAAACTTACTGCACGTGGCAGTGAACCCTTCTCTTCCTATCACAAATTTCTCCAAGTTGTGGCTGGCATGAAGGATGGCAGTTGTAGCTTGCAGTATAAATACTGCGTCCTTCAGTCCTCATTATTCATTCAAAAATTCTGCATTCCTTCTTCCTTCTTTCACTAAAAGGTCTGAGCTTTATATATATATATATATATATATATATATATATATATACACACACACACACACACATACACGTTCTGTGTTCAACCTGTCGAAAACATGTGATGTTGGTTGTAGCTTTTAGGTACACGCAAATACCCAGAGTATTCCGGGGTTATCGATCCACAGGGAATGGTTGGTCAAGCACTAACTCGGATTGATTCTTGTGAAGCTAATTCGATAATAACGGGATTAAGACAACAAAAGTAAATAACAAAAATAAAAGCAACAAATGAAGAGAGATATATAAGATGCAACATATGTAAGGATATGGATCGGGTCAATGCCCATCATGAGTCAAACAAATGTAGAAAAGAAGTTTTATCCCTTGTGAATGGAGGAAATGCACTAAAGTCCTCGGTGCCACTCTCGTGATCTACCCGAGTGTGCCAAACCGCAAGTTATCTAGCTACTCTCGTAGTCTACAAGCGAGGCTCGTCTTAAAGATCCTAAGCAAATCAACATGCTCAAACTCAAGTTAATCCTACAAGTTGTGAGGAGGTAGCCTAAACTAACCTCTAGATTCGAACACGCTGTCACCCGTGAAGGAACCGTTTTGGCTAACTTCTAAATTCCACCCGCTCTCGCCAGTGAAGGAACCGAAGATTAGCCGAGAAATCCCCCTATAATTTATCAAGCTCTCGCATTGTATAAATCAATAGGTGTGGCAAGAGTGTTCTAGCCATGCCCGATTCTCACCGTGACACAACAACAAACAAGCATGTAATTGGATCCAATAATCACACACTTTCAATAACAAGTCTTGCACACAACAACTCATAGAAGCTAAACTAACAATTCATAATAAATAAAGAACAAACAACAATCTAGACATAAACACAATCCATAATCCAAATATATTAAGAACAAGCATCTAGATACAAGATTAATTCAAGATAAGTAAAGGAAAGGAGGGAAAGAAATTCTCATCGCTTTCTCCTCGGTCCAACGGTTGAAGCTCCTAATATTGCATCATCTCTCTTCTTATTACAAAATAAATCCTAATCTACTCCTACACTACTAAACAATCCTCACTTGGAGGTCTACATTTTGAAAGGAGTAGAAAAGGATTAAAGAGAGAAAAGGGACTAATCTAATCTGAATTAGATATTGAAGAATGGAGAAATGAGGGGTATTTATAGTTGGGCAAAAGAGAGGGGTAAAGTTGGAATTTTGCAAAGCTGATTCGTGCCCCGGGCTGGATTCTCAACGCATCGAGACCAATTCTCGACGCGTAGAAAGGAGGCAGTGTTGCATTCTGGTCCAATTTTTGGACTTTCGGCACGTCGAGCTTGGCTCTCGACGCGTCGAAAGTGATCAGTGGAGATCCGGAATTCCTGCTTCTTTGTTCTCCGCCAGAAAATATTCCACCATCCTTGATTCATGCATTTTGTTCATCTCTTTGCTTTCCACTTTTCCACTTTCCAATACTTTATTTTGTCTTCAAGCTCATCCCACTATCTCATGTTTTAATTGTCTTTTGTGCTCCATCAACACACTATCACTTCATTCCTACGCCACTTTTGGCAAATAAAACAATTAGGTGGCAATTAAATATACACACACAATAAGATTAGAATTGCCACTAACTAACATTAATATTATGCTAAAATATCAAATCTTCATCATCTTTGGTCAAATTGTAATTATTTATCACAATGAAGAAATTCAATATTATTATGAACATAATATTAATAATTAGATATAGAAATGAATTTAAATATGGGGTAAAAATATGATCAAATATGCTCTTATCAGATGTCCCTAGTCGCCTAAATGATTAGAAATGATTATAATGCTTTGAAAGTGTTAAATACTATTATCTTGAGAAATCTATTACCCTAGCTATATGAATTATGGAATTATTTTCAAGTAGAGTGTGTTATGGCTATGGTGCCTATTTTATCTTTGGGAGACTATTTTGAAAAAGTATTATAGCTCTTATATGTGGTGTTGAGTTGTTACTGAAGTTATATATATATATATATATATATATATATATATATATATACACACCTTAGTTCAAGTGTGATTGCGCCTTAACGTGTAGCAGTGCGGCCACGCTAATAGTTATGTAAATGTGCACCAATAGTGTTAAGAAACGCACAATAAAAAAATGCACAAATAACGTGTGGTTGGTTTATTGGTGCATTTTTTTTATTTTGCGTTTCCTAAACACTATTGGTGCATGTTTGCATAACTATTGGTGTATGTTTGCATAACTATTGGTGTGTCCGCATTGTCCTCACGTTAAGGCGCGATCGCACCGGAACTAAAGTCTATATATATAAATACACACACACACAGATATATGTATGTATGTATGTATGCTAAGTATAGGTATTTTAAAAGTAAAGATGTTGCCAAAGGCCTTGTGGTCAAGCGGCATGAAATGATTCTTCCAAGTGGGAGGTCATGAGTTCAAGCCTGCTTCAATAGGTTGAGAAAAAGTGGGGGTAATGTTGACTTTGTTGGGCTTCAATAGGTTGAGAAAAGTATGAACAGATACTACATGTAACATGATCAACAGTATTCAAAAAACTAAAGATGTTTTTTTTTACGGGGGAATAAAGTTTACTTAGCATTTCATTTTAATGTTGTTGTTTTGCATGTTTTGGAGCTTATTGTTTTCAGGAATGTAGTAAGTAGTGGATGACTTTGATAGGGCGTTGTAGAGGCGTAGTACTTCATGAAATTGTAGGTGATTAATTTAATTTGTATTGTATAATATTGTAGATAGACAGAACCTTTGTAGAATTTTTAATTCGCTTCCACATTCGAATTTCATCTCTCAAGTAAAGAAATGTCTTTTATTTTAAATATTCCGGTTTTAAAGTTTAGGGGTGTTGCAGTTTTGATGTTAAAAAAATTTATTGCTCTGCTCGCGTGTTAGAATAATGAAATTTCTAGTTAATGAATTAAAATAATGTACTTTATGTGTTAGTATAATGTATTTTATGAGCTAGAATAATGTATAACATACTTTATATGTTAAAATAATGAATTTTTTTTTTGAAACTTAACGGGGTAACTCAAGTGGCAAGTGAGCTCTCTTTATAATCAGGGTTCCACCTTGCAATGTGAATTCTTATCTTAAATTGTATATTTTTTTTAGTATTAAAATTATGAATTTCTATAATATAAATTGTGTTTCTAAATTTTGAGAATTTGTAAATACAATAGACGGTCATCACAAATTGTGAAATTTAAAAAGTTAAATTGTAAACATTTAGTATGTAAATTTTGTATCTTTATATCCGAATCCACCTTGTAAGGTGGACCCAAGTTCACATAATAATTTGACTTCCTAAGCTTCGTTGATCAAAATACTTTCTTAAACCAGTTCATGTGCCTCAGGGCTCAGGCCAGTATAGCATTCATCAACTTGTTTAGGCATAAAGTTTGTCCCTCGTGATTCATACAAGGAATATTTAACAGTGTGGATTGTTGAGGCATGAGGATTGAGGGGGTCCTAGCTGCTCTACAACCCCTTTCTTTATCATTATTTATGATTCAGTGTGCCCCAATCCCACACGCTACTACCTAAATCCTCCGTCCACATTATTTGGATCCCTCGTTTCCTTCAAAAATTATACTCCGTATTATGTATATTTTTGAATTTTATTCCCTAATATAATAAATAATAATAAACTGCCAAAGAACTTGTAGTCTAATGACATTCAATTACACATTTATATAGGAGGGGTGAGTTCGAGCCTAAAATAATATTAGCTCTTTGTGCCAGATACTATTTTATTATATACATCTCTAGAAAAGTATCTATATCAAAAATTAAAAATAGAAAATGAGAATTTACATAGTATTTTTTCCTTCTTCAAATATATGCCTGCTCAGATGTGTCCACCCATTATTTCTGATTTCCACCCTTATTATTTTTTGTCATTTTGAAAAACGCAAACCAACCAACTCTTACTTAGTCCTTAAGCATTCATCAGCGTACTGTATTCCATCACGTGGTTAGCTTTAGAATAATGTTACTGGGAGGAACGGGAGGGTGTGGTTGAGTGGGAGGGACTCATTTTGTTATTCTTTTCTTTTTTAAATTTAAACTTTTAATCTTATAATTGTATTAATAATTCACTAATTAACAATTCGAAATTATTTGATTCAAGAGTATTAATATTTAAAATCATAAATTTGACAAAAAAAGTGGAGAAAATTATATTTTTTATCCCTAAGTTATAAAATAATTGTAGATTTAGTCCTTAAGTATTGGTCATACCCACTTTTCGTCCTTAAGTTATTATTGACTTTATACTTTTTATTCTTAAGTTATCATTGATGTTACACTTTTTATCCATTTACTAAGAAAACATTAGGAACAAATTTTGATTTTAGTATAACTCAAGGATGAAAAGTGAACACGAAATGACGAAAAGTGTAAGCCAATGATAACTTAAAGACGAAAAATAAGCATATCTAATATTCATGAATGAATCTTATAATTATCTATAATTTAGGCACAAAAAGTGTAATTAAAAAAAAAAAAAATAGGAAGAAGGTGAAAAAAAAAAACCAAGAAAATGAGGTGGTAGACTGGTAGGTGAACCAAACCACCATCCTTGGCTCCTTGCCCATTGCTCTAACTCCATTAGTCACGTGTCCACAAATCTTTGAACCGATTAAAAATTCAAATGCTTTGATTTGTTATTTTGCATTTTGTGTTAAACTTATTTTATGATATTGGCAAGAAAGAATTACAAGATTATAAACTGTTATTTATAATTTCTCAAGACTTGTAGTATAGTACCATCTGCTTTTACTCACATACAGAAGAGAGTAGTTTTTTTATGCTTCAATAGGTTGAGAAAGTAATTATGAATTGATATTACATTGTTAGGTTGAGAAAGTAGTTATGAACAGATATTACATTGTAATTGAGTCGGTATTAGTCAAATTAAGAAATTCAATTGATGGTTTCAAAAAAAATAAAAATTCAATTGATAAATTTAAAAAGAGTCAAATTTAAAATTTGTGATTATCATTCAACCATTTCACAAACTTTGGCTCTGCGGAAAAAAAAATTAAAATACTTACGCTATTAAAGCACCTCCTCCCCCTTCCTTGTATTCACTTCCAAGTCTCTGTTACACCGTCAGAAGTCAGACGTAGTAGCCAATTCAATGGATCCTCACCGCCACCACCACCACCACGGACCGCCGCCGCCGCCGCCGGTAGTCCATCACCACGAGCCTCCGAAGCCGGCGGTAGTAGTTCACGTCCACCACGGGTCCCCTTCCACCCCTAAGCCTACTTATAAGCTTTACTGCCGGGCGGAACCTAACCACGTCCTCTCCGTCCGTGACGGCAAGGTCATTCTCGCCCGAGCCAATCCCTCCGATCCTCATCAGGTATTGGGGCACTGCACGGTCTAAGTCAATGAAATTATGGGTTTTGATTGGTTAACGAGTATGTATTCTTGGATTTTCAGCATTGGTACAAGGAAGAGAAGTTCAGCACCAAAGTTAAGGATGAAGAAGGGTTACCCAGCTTTGTTCTCGTGAATAAAGCTACAGGACAAGCTATCAAGCACTCTATTGGTGCCACTCACCCGGTATATATATTACTGTCTTAACTTAATCTTGATGCATTTAGATCAGCTACCTGGTATATTCAACTTGTAGTGTTCGATAATTACCTGTTCTTGTTGGATCCAATGTCTAAGTTTTTGCATAACTATTAGTATGTATGTGATGATTTAAGGGCTAATTGATTATGGTCCTTGGTAAATGGTTGTTGGCTGATTGGTTGGCTGTTTGGGTTAGAATGTATAATTTGTTGATACTATTGGCTGATTGTAGAAAGTTGTTCGATAAATTAGCTGTTAGCTGAAAGCTGTTTGGTATAATTTCTTTTCTCAAAAAGCTAATTGAAAAGGCTGCTTTGAGTAGCCTTTTGAATTTTAGCATTTTGGAGTTACAAAAAGCTTATTAACCAAACAATTAATAGTGGTCAAATAAGCCAAAATTGGCTGATAGGCTGATTATTTACCAAACAGGCCTATGTATTTGTTGTCTGGAGTTTTGGTTCCATCATATCACTTACCTTCCATTTAAGTGCTGAAATCAACAACTGCAGATCATCCCAGCTCAAGCAACAACTGAGATTTCTGGAGATACCGAAGTTGTATTGTACCAGTTACCATGAAATCTTTAAAGAAGCTTTCACACTCCAAGTCCTAATAAGAGTTTTAGTTTGTTTAGACCAATATTATTATAACATATTAATTAATTAGGTGGCCAGTGGTATGGACCCTCTGCCCAGCTTGAAATTCCTTGATTCTTAATTAAGGCTAGCAGATGAGAGTATGAGTATGAGACACATTCCCAATCTTAGAAAGAAAAAAAACACCAGAAACATGTTAAATACATTCACAATTACTTGTCGTCTTGCCCTTGGTCATGTCATGGGCTTATCTTTCTTGTGTGTGCTTTGATGTTGTCCTATATATCTGTTTCCTGTGAACATTCATTATAGCTTTAAGTCCCCTAAAATTCTTCAATCAGCAGCAAGAGATCAGCAAACTAGATGACTTACATTACATTGGTAGAGACAATCTAATCAAGTCTTGGTCTTTCTTGGTTAATGGTTAAACTGGTTTTCTTTGTTTATGAGCTATGATTACTGCACCTGCTGACCTGCTGGTTTCTTTTTAACCCTTGACTTAAATTTGCTTTCAGGTGCGGCTCATCCCACACAATCCTGATCATCTTGATGAATCGATCATGTGGAGCGAGAGCCACAACACGGGCGACAACTACAAGGCAATCAGGATGGTCAACAACATTCGCCTCAATATGGATGCATTCCATGGTGACAAACACCATGGCGGCGTCCACGATGGGACTACAGTCGTTCTCTGGGAATGGACAAAAGGAGACAACCAACGCTGGAAGATTGTTCCCTACTGTAAGCTTTCTTCCCATTCCTCGACTACCCAAATCCTTAAACACGATAATTTTCATGAACCTACAAATTTCTTTCCAATGTGTCATCAGGATTCATCAAATCCAGTTTACTGAACTGAGCCTTCATGTTTCTTGCAGGATTATCCAGTGCCAGTGGTGTCTGTCTTATTTGCAGCTAAATAAGGGGGGAGGCTATGCATATGCCTGTTGCCTATGCCTATCTGTGTTGTTTGTGTACTGTGTATTGTGTGTTGTGTAATGTTTGTATTGCTGCTAATGCTTGTATAACCTTCATGGACTCCCATGGTCTTTATGTATCTGTAGGAGGCCATCTTGTATAACTGAGTACTGAAATTGCTGATCTAAAGCCTAAAGGTGTATGCCAGCATTTGTTTTATGCCAAATGCTGAGACTGCATAATAATAAAGTTTTTGTGTCCAGTCTGGTTGAGCATTATATTATCACTTTACTCATTTCCAAGCACATTGATCCTATTGATTTTTATTTGAGTTTATTACCAAAATGGTCCATCGACTATTGCAAAATTACCAATTTGGTTTTCGACAATTTTTCGTGCCCAATTAAGTCCCTCGACTTTGAAAATGTTAACTAATTTAGTCCTCCGTTTATTTTACCGTTAAAATTAAGACCAAATTGGTAATTTTACTATAGTCAAGGGACCAAATTGGTAATTTTGCTATAGTCAAGGGACCATTTCAGTGAAAAATTAACTACCAATTTGGTCTCTTGACTATAGCAAAATTACCAATTTGGTCCCAAATTTAACGGCAAAATAAACGGAGGATCAAATTGGTTAAAATTTTCAAAGCGGAGGGACTTAATTAGGCACAAAAAATTGTCGAGGATCAAATTGATAATTTCGTAATAGTCAAGGACCATTTTGGTAATAAACTCTTTTTATTTTATTTTATTTTAATGCTTGATAAGATGACTATAACAGATAATTCAATTTGGATTTGACTAGCCTATGTTACTTCTATTTTTAAAAGCTTTAAGCCTAAATTTAACTTATAGATTGAATTGTATTAGTTTTAAGGAAGAAGTGTCATTCTGAACCATGAACTATACCGGATTGTTCATAATGCACCCTGACCTTTTATAACATTTATTTTGATTTATTTACCAAAGATCTTTTTTTTTTTTTCCGTCCAACATTTTCACAAGTTTTCCAGTTATCATGTTGACATGGCACCGGTTGTGTGACACCCCCAATTTTTTCACGCTGAGATAGGCATAACTTAAATACAAAAGCTATAAATCTCATAACTAACAATATAACATAGCAGAATCATTCTATTACATAACGGGTGTCATGCCACATCTAGAATAAGCCAACTCTAGATGCACAGGCTAAATCCATAACATACCAATCCAAAACATAAAGACAACTGTAATAGTCAATACAGAATCCATAACTAAGGCACACAGGCCCAAAACGTCTAAAACAAGTACTAGTCTAAGCATAGCAAATAGAAGATCTATCTCTATCGCGCTCTCGGCTCAGACTACTCCATACCTGGAAAACAGTTTAGGAAATCATTAGCAAAGAAATGCTAAGCAATCAACCACTCACACTCGTGAGAAATACAATAGTATAGCATAGCTTTGTAAATATATTTTACACATGCATATAGAATATATGCACCAATGAAACTGTTCTTTATTTAAATCAGAGACTCAACAACAACAAGCTGAATGAATCCCAAACCAAAGACTCTCCAAATGAATCCAACAACAAGTAACGAATGTACAAGACAACGAGTCTATAATCAAGATACCAAATGAATCATAAATCCAACAGAATAATCATAACAAGTCTATAGCAAGATACCAACTAAGATACAAGTTCAACTGAATAATTACAAAGAAACTAACCCACATCACCATACCAAAGATAAAGTCCCAAACAGCAACCACCAAACACGCTACCATTCCTCATACCAGCCACCAATCCCAAAGTTAGGACACATAGGCGAAAGCCAAACCACAAAGGCAAATGATGCCCAATACTATAGAGGCAAATGATGCCCAATAACATAGAGACAAATGATGCCTAATACCACAGAGGCAAATGATGTCCATTTTCACATAAGCAAATGATGCCCATTTCCACAGAGGCAAATGATCTCCATTTCCACAGAGGCAAATGATTCCCAATACCACAGAGGCAAATGATACCCAATACCACAGAGGCAAATGATGCCAAACACCATAGAGGCAAATGATGCCCATTTCCACAAAGACATAAAGCCCACAGTTAGTATTACCACAACAAGCCAAGAGATACTTAAAAGACTCAAAGATCTCTACATACCAAACTTAGATTCACTCTCCAAGAATTACCCCACCAACAGATCTCAACTCAGGAAAAATGAACACAGTATATGCTCAAGACAATAGCCAAAGAATAGACCAACAATACTACCTCCACGAATCAAGATAAATGAACCAAGGACATGAATAAATACTCCATAACCAAGGTGAAATACTCAACAACATATTCAAGACATGTTCCAGAATCAGGGATGAATCAACAAGACAACAGATCAATAAAATGGCTACTGGAAACAGAACCCAGAATGAACCAACGGGACAGACCGGCGGAATGCCCTGCACCGCCCCACCTTCCCGCCTCCTCTAACGGAACAGCACAGCGGAACGCCATGCTCAGCCACCTCTAAAGTATGAGTTTTACTGTAATCTCACTAATTCAATAAATAATCCGACTAGTCCAAAGCATTATAAGGTGTTTATTCGGGAAAAATAGTAAAATTTCAACCACCAAGTGATAAATAATTTTTAAGGACTTGAAGCAAAAGCTATGAAGGACCTCAAAAACTACTAAGAGAATCACTAGTGGAGCTTATTCTCACTGGCCTAACAACAGCCCCCTGGACGTGGTCTTCAATGTTGATTTGAGCTCTAAGTATTCTACACTGCATCGACGAACAACAAGCAATTGGATTTCATCAACCCATCATTATTCTGTTTTAAGAGTTAGCTGAATTTCTGTACCGAGTTGGCACTAGGAAGATAATTGATCTTGGGAGAATCATTTTCTCTCATATCTTGACATTTGTCCATCCACGTGAGCAGAGGTAAAATTACCTTACCCTAATTTGATTTTTAGAATATTGACTACTCAGGGATTGCCTCTATACCCCCATGAGGTTACTTTGAAAACAACAACTCAATATCGAGTTGATGAAAGGCTTCTTGGTGGTAAACATGTTAAAGATGTTGAGCCAGTCATACAATCTCTATTGCCAGCCCTATCTGATGAAAATGAAGAAAACCTAACTCCCTATGTGCGACATTTGAGATTGTCACTCAAGCTGAAGCACACTGTGAATGACCTGGAAGTTGCTAGTCGAATAATCAATCCGCAATTGGATGCAGCCCGGTTTGAACTTGCTACTATCATGCTTCTACTGGTCTGTCAGAAGCTGAACCAACTGCTATTGCTGATAAATAGGTCACTGAAGAGGAACCCCCTACTGCTTGATTTACTTTGACTATTATTTTAATATTTTGACAAAAAGGGGGGGGGGGGGGGGGGGGGGGGATACTTAATTAAGGGAGAGTCTAGTTATTTTATTTTGAGTTGATAAGAGTTTCTTGAAGACTATAGTTACTTAATTAGTTTTTATAGGTTGTTTGTTTAATTTGTTGGTTTTATTTGGGTTTGTAAAACTTTGAACAATTGTCCTTAATTTAGAAAGGACTTATCTTTATTTCAGTAACTGCTCTTTGCTTTCAATTTTCTATATTTAAATGTATGATTCATTATCGAGTTGTTTTGCCAAATAATAGCCAAAGGGAGAATTTGTTAGTGTTTAGTAATGTAAACCCCAACTTGTAATTGGCAAAATTATTATGGCAAACTAGATAGGTCTGGTTTAGTGTCAGTTAGAATACTGAGTGAAGATTTGACAGAACAGATACTACACCAACTTATCAGGAACAACTAGCAGATCAGTTGCATGGTCTGAAGTTATTTTACATGAAAGTTCTTACCTGGTTGAAACACCTCAAGGGTAAGACGACAATAATTCACACTACAAGGAATATCTTAGGAATTACTTGTATTCCAAGATTCAAAGTATTATATATACTGATTAGAGAGAGAATTCTATAGAGATGAAGAATTGAGAAATTATACTCTACAAGATTTACAATTCAAAGAAACTCTCTCTACGCTTTTACAAGAGAATACTCTAAGATATCATCTTATCAATATATCATTGATAATCTGAGTTTAAGAAAACTCTTTGGAAGAAAGTTCTGAAAAGCTTTATCTTTGGACGGTATTCTATACAAATATGGTGCAGTAGTGGGTGAGTCAGTGAGGCAGACAACGATAGTGCGGATCTCCAAAAAGGGATTTTTTGGACTGCTGATTGCACGGATCTCCGGCCTTGACCTCTATATCTTCATCAGATTGGGTCTTCACCGTGTGAGGTATATCGGATATTGGGTTGAGAATGTGTTCCCTTTATCGTCTGTATGATTTGTTGTTCAGATGGATGATTAGACTCACTAATGGTGGTCTTCTAGACTTAGATACGATTGTAACGAAATGGGTAAACAATACCTTGTGTCATTTACTTTCTGATTGATTTAATTTTCGCACTTGGTCGTATCACTGTTGCACTAACTGCTCAATCACGATTAGAGTTTGCGATAAGACTATCTCTCAAACAGATAAGTCAAATAAATAACAAGGATGGTTTAATATCACATATATACGAAAATCACAAATATGATAGATATTTTATAGAAGAACAGCAGATAGGGTAAAAATTAAAAGAATTTTAGACTTTCTACGACTCTTTCACAAAGAAAGCATCGTGGAAAGTGTTTTGTTTTGTTCTTTTTTTCTTTTTTTTTTTAATTAGTTTCTACTTTCCATGAAATTTTCTGAGTGAAAGTGTTGCGGAAAGTAAAAGTGATTTTTTAAATAAACTGCGGTGCTTTTAAACAAAAGTGTCGCGTTTTCTTATGTATTTATTTACGGTTTTGTCACCGCATTTTTTTCAACCATACACTACTCTTTTTGTAAAAAGTGTAGCGAATAGTCATATTTTTATGTTCATTTTTGTTCTATTGCAAATTAACTCTTTGCCCCCCCCCCCACCCAAACACACACACACACACACACACACACACACACACACACACACACACACACAATATATATATATATATATATATATATATATATATATATATATATAATTGTTTTAACCGTTATGTTGAATTATTATTAACAACTTATGTTCATTACTCACTGTCCCATTTTATCTGTCCTGATTGCTATTTATTGGATAAATCAACTCTTTCTTCCTTGTTTATTTTCTCAATTAGTTTTTTATTATTTTTAAAATTAAATTTTTGTGTTTTGTAGTGCTATTCATGTAGTGTCTAAAATCTAAATATATAAAATTATTTCAGTCCACCCTTGTTAATTGAAACAGACACTTAAAATGGCACAGAGAGAGTATTTTTTTTATTTAAAATTATATTTTTCATATTAAATTGTCAACTACCGAATGTTTCTTTATAATTATAATAATATTACTAATAAAACAAAAATAATAGTCAAAAATAATTAATAATATAATGATTTAACAATAATAATAAATTATAAAAATATTGTATGAGTTAAGTAAATAGCACAATATACTTATGGCCTTATATATCATTTTACATGTAATTAACTAAGAATAAACCGCTAATTTACCAAACACTTTTTCTATATGTAGCTAATATATCCATTCGTCAAACTAGCTAACATATTTTGCTATGAACTAAATCAATGAACTATTAGCTAACAACCAATTACTAAACACTCCAATGTTTTAGGTCATCTCCAACCCAAAACACCAAATTCTGCACAATATTTTACACCAAAAGAAATATCCCAGCATATTCTTACACCAAATATTATTCATTCACTAAAATAAAATTGTATACTAATACTTTTAAATATTTTGATATCAAATATAATTATAATGCAAATAATATTTTTATTCCAAAAAAAGAAATAATTTTTCTCCACCGAAATGGCATTGTTGAACATTGCACGCAATGGCACTGCATTGTTCACCAACACCGAATTTTTGGTGTAATGGTGTCTTCCTTGGAGCACGAAAACGGTAAAATTTACACCAAAATGGTGTTTTAACGCCTTCCTTGTAAATAGTCTAGTGAGTTTATTCTTTTATGATCATCCTAAAATTTTCACCTAAGCACAAAAAGTCAACCGTCACCTCCACTGAAGCTCAAACCGACTCCCATTCTTGTGGGAGTGGAAACCGGGTGCCACTAAATCACAGCATCTTTGGCAGCCATATACTAGTATATATGGCAATACATTTTATGACAAGTCAACATAAGATTTGAACTTAGAACTTACTTTTAATCATGCTCATTTTAGCATATTGAATAATACATGTGTTCTACATCAACTAAATGCCCTTATTATAGTACTCAAAAAAAAATGCCCTTATTAGTTTATATTATAATACCCTAAAGGCCTAAACATTCTGACCCTCTACTTATCCCAAGTTGTATCAACAGGATTAACAAAAAAAAAGAAAAATATAGAGACCAAGAAGCAACTTTAAACTATTAACATTTAAGATGAAAAACAACTTAAATTATCTTCAACAATGAATATAAGCTACCAGGGTCAAAGGCAACAAAGTCTCGATCAATTAACTAAACAACAAGTCTGTAAGTAACAAGTCTCAAGAAAAAAAATAATTTTGATTACAATAATTCGTCTCTAAATTTTTTTCAAATTGGACACAATAATATTAAAGTAGTCGAGATAAATGTCTATCCCGACGATTCGCTAGTTATAAACTTCTCGTTTCTTACGTACCCTAGCTCAACCACAAGGTCCTCCACATTCTTAACTGGTGCTCTCACATCATACTCGGGACATCCTGACATCCATATAAACTGTATCATCTTGAGAGTAAATTCACTTTCCAGCTTTTTGCCATGGCATAAGATATCTACCTGCGGGCACCCAAAAATATTAAAAAGAGAAATATAAAATCGAAAAGTAAGTGAAGAAGCTAGCTAGAAAGGACAATGCAGCTATTTTCTCCATTGTCTATACAAGAACACATGACTAGAAGTGCTTAAACTATATATCTGCTATCAATATAAGCATAGTTTTTTGTGCAACCTAACGTAAATAATATTACCTCGGTGTAGTCATTTAGTTTTAGCTTTTCCTTGATGTAATTTTGGATCTTAGATACTGTGATCCTTCCTCCCCTGCGTAGTATAGGTAACTCAATTGTAATTAAAACTAACAGTACAAAAATATGCTTCAGTTGGAATCATGGAAGTGTGAATTATTCCTGGCCGGAGACATAAACACATCAACATTTAGGGTGTGTTTGGTTCGCACATTGGAATCAGAATCGGAATAGGTATCAAATACTTGGTAATAATAATGTGTTTGGTTCGTGAGACGAGTCGAGTCGGGTCAAAACACCATGCAAATGTCATACTTAGCTTATATGTGCAAATCTCACACTTATATGCTCAAATATAACACTAATCAAAAATACAATTTTTGTTACTTATAAGAGAAAAAGCAATACATTTTTCATAATAAGTAATGTTGACAAGTACCTCTCACATGGCAAATATAATACTTTTGAGGAAAAATGTAATACTTTTAAATCGAAATGTAAAAGTATTGTATTTTCACTTAAAAGTATTAAATTTACCCTAATAAGTAACTAAAATTTTATTCCTGATTAGTATTACATTTGAGCATATAAGTATGACATTTGTGCATATAAGTATTACATTTGCATCTTGACCCGACCCGACCCGTCTCATGGTGAGACGGTCTCACACAAGTTTTTGCCTAACATTTTTCATAGCTTTATTATCCCTAGCTATCATGGATCTTGAAAACATTGAATAAAGTATAGTGTGTCATCTCCGGCCTCTCTAACAAATTGCGGGAGAAAAAAAAAATTATATATATATATGTTGAATATAATGTAACTTACCGCACACTGAGTATCGTCTTGTCATTAGTAACGTGAGGGAATTCAAATCCAGTCCTATATATAAAGGGTAGAAGAAGAAAATGATTATCGAATGAAGAACAATTAACTTTAATTCTAAGAATATTTATATATTAAAAAAAAAAGAGAATATTTATATATATGATGTGCAGATGAGATAGTTTGGATACTTGTCTTTCTTGGGTACAAGCTCACACCAAAGGGACTGAACTTCTGTTTCTTTTTCATCTACAATTTCAACATCTTCTTCCATGGCATCAATTGGCATGACAGATTCTCCACTTTTTTCACCTCTTTCTGAATCCATCTTAATTTGGATTATATATATTCCTGTCCTCGATCATCATATATAAAAACATTTTTTGTTAAAGGTTTTTAATCAAATGAACGGAACAAGACATGACGACTAAGATTTAATCATTTATATATGTGAGCTAAAACATACTTCTATTCTTAGAGGCAAATGACAAATCATAGATCAAAACTACTTAAATACTGTAATAAATTAAAATAAAAGCTAATAGAAGAACTAACAAATTAAAGTATATATAGTGCTAAAGACCTTGTGGCCGGTCTAGTAACAGAGTCAGTAGTACTCAAAAAAAAAACCAAAATATATATAGTGGTAGGTTGAGAAAATAGTTATGAACAGAAACTACATTGTAACAGAGTTAGTAGTACTCAAAAAAAAAAAAAACAAAGTATATATATATATATAGTGGTTTAAAGAAAAAAAAACCAAAGTATATATAGCCAATTCAATTTGATTCTTTGAAGCTGCTATAGTCTTTGAATAGAATGCACATTAGAGGGAACTATATGGCCTTTTGAATCAACAATGTAAACTATGTATTTCAAACAACCATTTACTTTCTCAATACATTGTAGAAATTTGCTTGATACTTTCGTTTAAAGGGAAATGTTTTAAGTTTTTCGAGTGACTAGAGAATTCCACAGCAACTATTCGAGTGTGTGAACTGGGAAAATTTCACATTGTAACCCTAGCTGACAAAGAATCACAATGAGATAAACCTGTCTAAGTTGATCATACAGAGCTAAAAATATGGCAATTTATGACCAACAAAATTAAAATTGGACGATAATAGGCCTTTTTAGACGGAAATTTGTCTTCCGATCAACATACCAACCAAAATCGAGATTCAGAAAATGTATTGTCAAAATTACCAACCAACAACATATACATATATATATATATATATATATATATATATATATATATATATATATATATATATATATATATATATATATATATATATATACACAATAGTTTCAAGAAATCATATAATATATATTCGACCATCCTTTATTCACCAACGGTCAAATTTGTTGAGCTAAAATATCCTTCACATTTCATCAAAAAAATTTGTATCAAGTTATTTCTTAATTTATTAAGGTCAAGTGTAGAGGTGAAGTTAGTGGTAACCCTAACTGTAAAATCTTTTTAATTTGTCGAAAAATACATATAGATCAGACTATTTATATTTAACTTTCATTTCAGTTTACTGACATTTGCATTACATTTTGACTCTTGAAAAAATGAAAAGAAAAAAAAAATTATCGATTTTCATTAAACAAGTACTAAGAAAATGATGAGAAGAGTAGAATAATGCCAAATTGCCAATTGGTTTAAGATTAATTGAAGATAGCCTAGGAAATTTTTGGTCACATATGTGAGGATATTGTGCAACTCCAATCATTATTGCATGGACCATGGTCCACATAGCTGTGTGGACCAAAAATAAAAAGTACATTATTTTTGTATTAAAGGTACATTATTTTTATACTGTAGGTACATTATTTTAAGGTACATTATTTTTGTACTGAAGGTACATTATTTGATATATACTGTCAAATAATGTACTTACAGTACAAAAATAATGTACCTTCAGCATAAAAATAATGTACATTTTATTTTTGGTCCACACAGCTGTGTGGACCATGGTCCATGCAATAATTTGCCGTGCAACTCAACCTCCTCCAAAGACGAATAAAACGGACTTGTAATCATACAGGGAAAAGACCGTCTATATATTCAAACATATGATATGTATTTAAAAATTAAAATACGGCTCAATCATTTTATTACACTAAAATGCAGAAACTCCATTGATATGAATTTTGTATAATTCAGCAATAACAAATTACTTAAGCTTTAATTACAAAATTCTTGTAAGCAGGTCACTACCCAATGAACCTAACAGCAATTCAACACCATAGAATTAAACATATATTTAAACTTTTGATAATAAAATTAAAAAGAAAAATTAAATATATAGAAATGTATCAAAGAAAGACGGCCCTTAAGTTATTAAGAATTGAGAATTCTCACCAAGTAAAGAAGAAACGTTGCAGTGATGGAAGTGTTGGGTATGTAAATGAGAAATGAATTGCCGGAGTCTAATTTTGTTTTTTGGAAAATCAAAAGGAGATGGAGGTGGGGATGTGATGGAGAGAGGCAAAGAGAGTGTATAAATGTATCTCGGGCTGAAGTGAGATCTTAGGGCGATAAGAATTTTGTTTTTCGTGGACAAAAGATTATACATTTGTAATAATAATGAAGAATTTAACGCCCGTTAAAGTTTTTTGGTATTTAATTTAATGTGCATTTAAATCTTTTCTTTTTTAGTAGATCATTTCACACCGTTGAATATAAAAATACAGTGTATATTAAAAACGGGTATCCTTTTTGGCACAGATACCAAATTTTTTCACCATTAAAGAAAAATCTTTTTTAGTATTTCTTAATTGGCACTTTTTTTTTTGAAAAAAAAATGCCAATTAAGAAATACTAAAAAAATACTTAATTGGCATTTAAGTCGTTTTTAGTAGCAAATATCTAGTGTAGTGTGTTCACACTGTTGAATGTCTGACCAGTGCATCAATACAATGTTTTCCAATAATGAATAAAAAGAGGTGTAGTCATTGGCCTTCCAATAATATTAGTCAAATGGAGAAAATCCATATAGGTGTCATACATTTATACTCCGTAACTATCATGTATTTGGTCTATTTAGAGCACTATTGTAAAAATCCCCGCCTAAACCGCCTAGGCACCTGCCTAGGCGCTAGGCGCTCCTAGACCGAGGCGAATTGCTCCCTAGGCGTCCGCCTAGGAGGCTGCCTAGCGCCTAACTCGGCCGACTGGACCGAGTTGCATTGGCAGCCGACTAGACCGAATTTGGCCTAGTTAACTCGCGCAACTCGGCAAAGTTAGCCGAGTTAACTCGAGCGTGTCAGCCTTGTTAATTTTATTATTATATTTATATATATTTAAATATATTTATTTATATAAGAGAAGTAAGAGATATATATATATATATATAATATATATATAATATAATATATGATATACACCCACACACATGAACTAATTTTTTGTTTTTATAGGTCACCGCCTAGAACCGCCTAGGTCATCGCCTAGAACCGCTTAGGTATCGCCTAGGCGCCGCCTAGACCGCTTAGGCGCTAGGCACTAGTCTACCGCCCGACTAGCGCCTAGCGCCTACTGCAACCATGATTTAGAGGTTAATAGTTCATGAATCTTGGCAAGTATGACATGTTTGGCAAGTGGTTTAGGAATAACATTTTCTGATACAGAAGAAATTAGAGTTTAATTTTAGACGGAAATAACATTTACTTAATTTATTGAGGTATTTTTACTTGTCTTGTGATAGCGTATCTTAGTGTTAACATACATGGAGTACTTCTCTTGAATTCACTATCAATAGGCACAAAATGCATGTATTAAATCTGGTGAATAAATGTGCATGTATATATAGTATATTAGTATAGAAGGTCTCAAGTTCTGATCTAGCAGAGACAAGTTTTCATTGGTCTTAAAACGACTCATCTCATGTCCAAAAAAACAGGTGTTTCCACGACCCTTTGATTGTTGATTTTCTGATAAAATAGTAGCTAAGTTATTCATTGTCAAGTATATTTTAGTACATAAATTACATACTGAGCGTGGACTTTTGGGCAGTGTTTACTTTAATTCTCAATTTTCATTTTTCCATTTTTTAAAATTTCTTCAATAATCTTTATTATTTTAGTCTATTCATGAGTTTTAATTTATTATGGTGGATACTTCGATTAGTTTAGTAGTTTTGAAAAATTATAGGCTCTAGTTGACATACATAGCTTAAAAGCTAGCTTAAAGTTTAAAATTTAAAAATTAGTAGCTATTAGCTTATTTTGAAACTGTTAAGCCACGAAATATAGCTTGGGGGTGTTTGGCAAACGGCTGATGGCTTATAGCTGATAGCTGGTTGGTTTAGCTAGTAGTTGATGGCTGATTGCGTTAACTGATTTGACCAGCTGTATTAGCTAATTATAAAAAACTGTTTGGTAAATTAGCTGGTTACTAGTAGCTGATTGAATGTAAAATGACATTTAAGGGTATGCGTGTATTGTATTATTTCAACCTTTAAATATAACAAACCCACCAGCCACCCATTTATAAGTAGATTCCATTGATTTCAAAGGACAAAATAGTCAATATACTCATTAATGCCAACAAGCTAATAGAAAAAGCTACATTCATTAGCTTTTCAATTTTCAGTTTATTGGCCCAATAAGCCAAGGCTAATAAGCCATTTACCAAACACTTCAAAATAGCTTATTGGTAGGTCAAAGAAGCTAAACTTGATCAAATAAGCTAAAATTTGGCTGATAAGCCAATAACCAAACACCCCCCTTATATTTGTGCTTCGTATATGCTCAAATGTTAAGCAAAAGAAGGTGAAACAATGGTTAATTTGGTGTATTTTCTATTAAAGTAAGATATGATCGAGTAATGGTGCAAGCAAGCATGAAAGGAGTTCAATCTTGAAAGAAAACTAGGCATTAGGGCACAAGTCAAGGACCCAAGGACAAATCGGGAAACGAATGAGCAAAATGGTATGAGTGTCAGCGTGTGTCTGCGACTAGGTTTTTGATTAGGAGACTCACACTGATCCCTGGGCCTCACGCTGGCACTCACACTGTGACTACCAACGTGAGTCTCAATTATCAGAATCTGATCATTGAGAAGTCACGATGGGACTCACGGTGTGAGTACCAGCGTGAGTCTCAATGATCAGAATCTAATCATTGAGACTCACGGTGGGACTTACACTGTGATTCCTCATCCAGTAGGCTGCAGTTTGGACGAACTTCAGATTATAAATAGTTTGGAGTGGTTATTTTGTGGACATCTTTTTATTTTTCTTACTTTCTTAATTAGTTCTCCCTCTAAATTTTCTCCAAAACACTCCTAGAACTTTTCCACATTCTAATCCATTATCCAGATTTATTATTTCAATTGCAATCATCAAGTTAATTTCTCCAATTCAAAATTTTGCATTTTTCATTCCTTGTAGTTCTTAATTCAATGTTTATTACTTCAATTGTTGATTTGGTTTACATTTCAATTATGAGTAGTTAAGCATTTCTAGGGTTTTGGATTGAACTTCATACTATGGGAGCCCTATGTGATTTAAATTGTTAAATTTAGGTCTTGTAATATCTTCATGGTCATGGTGAATTTGGTTGTGAGTTTGGTGAACTTGAATTGACTCTTCCATAGTTATGGCCAAATTATGCAAAGGTATTTGGAATTGGTGTTTCACCTATAAGAATAGAGCTACACCATAGTTATACCTTTCATATTTCTATCTCATCTTTGAGAAAATGGAGTTTGAAGGAAATGAGCACACAAAGTGTTTGATGAATTGCCTCATCTAATCAAGTTGCCATAAGAATGGGACATATATGATTAGTTGATAGTCCAGTTGATCACGAGAGTGAAGTTGACACCTATACCATTTCCCCAAGTTTGTCACCGGGAATTACATCACTTAAACATAGACGCACAAGAGCATCTATGCAAGGTCGTTTGGCTCAAATCCCTCTTTTATCTATTGCCTTTTTAATTCAATTACTTGTCATTATTAATAATTTGAACATGCAGTGCTCTAATATCTTTAAGTTAGCTTTGCAATATTCTAATATCACTAGTACAGAATCAGTCATCTCCGTCTGGAGTTGGGGACTATTTGCGTCAGGAGTTTCCCAGAGACAAATAGTAATTTTTCAAAAAAAAAACATATGTCAATTCTGCGTTTGTGCCTTGTTAGAAACAGAAGCAGTTTGTCCTTATTTTTCGAAAATTTTTTATTTATTTATTTCAAAATCCTTTAATTTTCAACCTAAAGTATTTTGTAAATAATATTAAGATCATTTCCACAAATATATTCTCATGGATTCCATCCAAAATTAAGTCAAAGTCACCCCTGGATGTCATTATACATTAATTCCAAGATGAATTACAACAGAAAAGCAATGTTTCCATGTAAGCCAATTAAAGGAAAACACATTAATGACTAACAAAACTGCAACAACCTATAACATCACAGATCCAAAAACATAAGAGACATTGAAATACTAAATAGATACTAAAACAGCCCCGTCTGATAATCTATGTAGAAATTGTAGAATGAACACTGAAATTTTAGTTCACTGCAATAACAAAATTACAAACAATCTAAAAATTCAAAAACCTCAAATTGTCTCAGCCAATTCTTCCTCGCTTCAATCATCTTATTAAAAGCAAGTAAGTTCTATTGCCTCCCCATCTCGGTCATCTGCCCAGAAAAAATTCTTCCTGTTCTTGAAGCCTGCAGAAACAGCTTGCAATAAGTTCATGAATATTTTTGGTACACAGACCTTGTAGTACTTTATAGACCAACAGCGTGCATTATCCCCTAAACTCTCCTTCCATTATGAAATGTCATAAATAGCTTTGATGACATCTTTTGGTGCATTCTGAAAATGTTAAAAAAAGAATCATCAATATTAGGAAGTAAAATATATACTTCTGCATAAATGTAAAGTAATAATTATGTTGGATCTTTATTTGAATTCCATATATATTTGCTTTTGAACTTCAACTTTTTTTTTTTTAATAATTAAACTATGAGTGCAATAATGTTATTACGAGCTTTAATTTTAAATGTACTAATAAATTCAATCAATAAACCTTCTTAATACACCAACAACAATCAACTGCAACTAATTTTTAGGAAAATGCAGTTTTAGAAATAACATCAAATCCACAAATATATCTGGCTTAAGAGAAAAATGAACTTTCTCAGAAGGAGGCAATGTGATTTATATATGGCCATTTCTCGAGAAGTAGCACTATGGTATGGGTTCCCAAGTAAAATAGAATAGAATCCCTGCAATGTAGAATAGAATCAATAATATTAGCCAGAAAGGTACCCTCCTGGAAGGAGCACAATGATATCTTCATAGCATAGCTCTGTATTGGGGAAATAAGTCATGTTCTAAGGCTCAGAAAAGAGTTCAGAAAGGCTAAAAAACCAATTCAATGCTTTAACTTGGTTACTACTTACATCAGGCAATGGTCATATCTTTCTTAATTTCATTCTGTATCATACCTTAATAAGGTCTTTTTCAGTGCATTCACAAAAATTTCCCATCCACACATACTTTCAAGACATCCAAGTGCAAATACTAACCCCAACGTCAGAAAACGTATCACTTAATACAATAATCAGTTTTCCACATAATGCCGTACAAATTGCTGGTGGGACAAATGACCAGCATAATAGCTCAGTAGTCATTTTCTTGATTGATCTGCTGCTTTTATTACAGATGGCCCTGTTTTAATTGAATTGTATTTGAATGGAAATCAGATTTATGAGCTTATCAGCCCCCAGCATAAAAATAGGGCACTAAAGAAGCAGAAACCATGGCAACAGTCTTCAGATTTCAACCTAATAAATAACAGGTGTGTCACTCCAAAGATCAATGCTCAACAGGGATCAGATTTAATTGTACTGAAAACAAATCCAATAAATAATAATAATACAGTAATATGCAAATTTTGAATGCAGTTTATGCAAAATCACAGTAAACCAGACTTTATGCATAATCGTGTGAATGAAGGCCAATTTCATTTTTACTTACTGAAGCATAGCAAAAGCGCAGAGAAAGTTGTGAGATTGTTCGTCGTCAAGAGAGGAGAGTCGGAGACGGCGTACCAAATCATAAACCTCGGAAGCTAAGGAGAAGCCTACCGACCGAATTGGCTATACGGCTTTAAGCTCATCTATGAAGTGTACCCATTTGAATTGGAAAAAATAAAAATGGGAAGGCTTGTCAAGAGTAATATAATTTGAGTGCTATTATTGTAAATCTATTTTATCCTAAAAGACTGACGCTAAAATGCCCTTAACACTCTTGAAATGCAACGAATTTGTTTTAAGGAAAGTGTGTATTACACACAACTTGAATTTTTCATGCTTTCGTATCGTTATTACTTTTAGGATTATTTTTATTTTAATATTTAAATCTCATTATTTTTCTTTTATATTTTGATTTATCTACTTATTCTCCAACAAAATATTACCCTTTCCTAGGTGGATAATTATTCTTTTTTAAGCATGGAGTAGGAATGTCAACGGGGCGGGGGCGGGGAATGGGGTCCCCATCCCCGACTCCGAAATCCCTCCCCATTCCCCGTCCTCGCCCCGTCCCCGCCCCGTCCCCGCGAGGATTTTTCGGGGACGAGGAATCCCCGCGGGGATTTTTTTAAATTATGTAAATTAAGAAAAAAACTAATATATAAAAAAGAAACTAAGCATTGAATCCTTAAACAAAGTCCAAATTCAACATACATAAATCAATAAAATTAAAATATCAAAACTCTAAAATTACTATAAATATCCAAAGTTTCAAACTTTCAAACAAAAATACATAATCATAAAATGCCCAAACACTTTAAATTGTTTCAAACTCCTTCAAAGTCCAAAGTCCAAATGTAAGTACATAACAAAACAAATGAACTTCTAAGATTTTAACTTTTAATTTCTTATATATATATTTTGTATATAAATAATACTCCATCTGTCTCATTTTACGTGTCCTATTTACTATTCATTGGTCAAACCAATTCTATTTTCATTACTTATTTTCTTTAGTAATTTTTTTTTATTTTTAAATTTAATTTTTTGTGTTTAATAGTACTTTTAATGTAGTTTCTAAATATATAAATTTTATATATTAATGCTAAACTTAATATTATTAAAAATTGAATTAAAAATAACTTCAGTCAAGCCTCGTTAAACGAATCAGACAACCATTTTGGGACGGAGGAAGTATATAATATATAATATAATATAATAATATACGGGGAATCGGGAACGGGGAGGGGAGCGGGGATCGGGGTCGGGGTCGGGGCGGGGAATACCCTCCCCGTTCCCTGTAGGGATTAGGAATTTCTCCCCATCCCCGCCCCCATTCCTCGAACCCGCCCCCGTCGGGGCGGGGATGGATTTTCTCCGTCGGGGGCGGGTTGAATTGACATCCCTAGCATGGACTGGATCCAAGTTTTTAGCATAGGCCTTTATGCACTAATTGATCTATTTTATTTATTCACACATTTTTTAATGACAATTTGTTTATAATCGTGATTGATGTCATTTTCAATAAGGTTTAAACTTTCAGGAAAAAGAAAATTCAAATTGGAAGGGCAATCCTCCCAGTTAAATGAACGAATGGATTGGATTATTTTTGCAACCGTAATGAAAGGTATGCCTGATTTGAGTTTTTGACTGCTTTTCCGAGTTCTAGATGTACGTAAATGTAAGTAGGACTCACCTGCCTATTATTCGCAAATTATGCCGTGGACCCAGGTCCACCTTGCAAGGTGGACCTGGGTCCAAAACGACGTCGTTTTATGCGTTTTTTTTAAAAAAAAAAATTGTTAATTAACGCCGTTAACAGAGCTTGGGAGCAGCAGGCGGTTGTTCGATTCTCGCAAAATAATTGGCGCTTTCCTCGTTCGATTCATCATCGCAGTTCTCCAGTCATTCACCATCATCGCAAAACAATTCTTCACTCATTCATCATCGCAATTCTCGTTCGATTCATCATCGCAGTTCTCCTCCGATTCATCATCGCGAAATTCTTTCGATTCACCATCGTAATTCTTCTTTGCAATTCTTCTTCAATGATGGCAGAGGCAATAGATCAACTAAGTTTACACGTTGATGGCTCATCTTCGATTGCAGGTCTTAAGTTTGGATTCATGTTTGATGAATTGTATAGATTTATGTTTGTTTTTTTTCGAATTTATGATTTATGGTTAGATTGATTGTGTAACCATGTATTTGAGTTTTAGATTCACATTTATACAGCTCTACATTCACAGTTACATAGTGATAGATTCACACATTTAGAACACTACATTCACACTGTTTCCTGATAATCTGTTTTATTTTTTATATTTGCAGTGATGGCAGAGGCAGTAGATCAACTAAGTTTACACGTTGATGGCTCATCTTCGATTGCAGGTTTTAAAGTTTGGATTAATGTTTGATGAATTGTATAGATTTATGTTTGTTTTTTTCGAATTTAGGATTTATGGTTAGATTGATTGTGTAACCATGTATTTGAGTTTTAGATTCACACTTATACAACTCCACATTCACAGATACATAGTGCTAGATTCACACATTTAGAACTATAGATTCACACTGTTTCCTGATACTCTGTTTTATTTTTTTATATTTGTAGTGAATGCAGATTTAGTTGTTGTCTCAACAAGCAATGATCAAGGCTGTATAAATGTTGAGGATTCTACTTCAATTCCAAGTTTTTTTTAAATTTTTTTTAGAGTAAAATTAGTGATTCATATTGATTTACGATTTATGTGTAGTTGTGTGTAATAGTGTTTGATGTGTGAATATAGAGTATAGAAACTGTGAATATATAGTCTTGAATGTGTGAATGCATAACAGTGTTGATATAATTGCTAAACATATTGCCCCTGAAATGTGTGAATGTGGAGGTTTCTACAAATGTGTGAATCTGTAACATACTTCTACAAATATGCTTTAGAGATTTGATGAAATGTTATTCTTTTAGTAGAGTGTAGCTGGATTTATTTGGCATTCCCGCCCCCCCTCTACGTAGAGAATATATTTCCATTAGATTGCTTTTTATTTGTTTTCTTTGGTATGCTTTTCCATACTTGAGGTTATATTTCATATGTGCAGTTGATCAAGATTTGGTGGGTATTGTAGTAAGTAATGGTGATGAAGCGTATGAGTTGTATAACGATTATGCATTTAGAGTTGGTTTTAGTGTGAGGAAGGGTAAGCAACGCTACCAAGGGTCTACTAAAAATGTTAAGATGAAGACATTTTTGTGCTCTAAGGCTGGTAGTAAGTCCAAGAAAAACAGTGGCGTTAAGGCGTATTCAAAGATTGATTTAAGGACGGGGTGTGGCGCATATATTCAGTTTGATGTAGATGGTAATGGGGTGTGGACAGTAACAAAACACGAGAAAGCTCATAACCACAAGCTAAGCACTAAAGACAAGAGTCACCTACTTCGTTCCCACAGAAGAGTGGGAAATAATCAACTTTCATACTTAAGAGACTTAAAGAAGAGTGGGGTTGCCTTGGCGGATGGGATAAGGTTTTTGAAACATCAGTCAGGAGGGTCTCCACTCGTTGGGTTTACCAATCGAGATGCTTACAATTCATTGGCATCTGATTCATTGAAGAGCTTTGATGGAACTGATTCGAATTCGTTGATTGAAATATTTAGGAGGAGGTAGTGTAATGAGCCTGACTTCTTTTTTGACTTTGAAGTTGATGATGATGTAAGATTAACTAGCTTTTTTTGGAGGGACGGGCAAATGAGACGAGGCTATGCGTTGTTTGGAGACTTGTTAGTGCATGATACAACATATCGCACTAACAAGTACGACATGATATGTGGTCCATTTGTAGGGATGAACCACCATTGTATGAATATTATGTTTGGGTGTGGTTTTTTGATGAACGAAAGGATATAGTCATTTGTATGGTTGTTTAAAGCATTTCTTAGATTTATGGGTGGCAAATGTCCACAAACCATTATGACTGATCAATGTGCAGCCATGGCTGCTGCCATCTCTCAAGTGTTTACAACATCACGGCATCGTCTTTGCATATGACATATCGGTGAGAACTCGAAGAAGCGCATCAAGACACTTAGGAACAATAAGAATTTCATGGATCTATTTAATTGTTTGTTGAAGTACACAGACACCGAAGCTGAGTTTGAGTTGTATTGGTCAAGGTATGTTATTGTATTTTACTCATTCACTTTGAGTTTAAATTTTCAATACTATTTTTGTAAAATAATGACTTATTGATTTGTGAATATACAGTATAGAAGCTGTGAATCTAGAGTACTAAATGTGTGAGTGTAGAACAGATAGTAATATAATTACTGAACAAGTATCACTGAAATGTGTGAATATGGACTTTTCAAACTGTGAATATAGATAATTGAATTTGTGAATATAGAGACATGAATGTGTGAATGTAGATCAGATAGTAATATAATTACTGAACAAGTATTACTGAAATGTGTGAATGTGGACGTTTGAAACTGTGAATGTATAGTATAGGGTTTGTGAATGTAGAGTTATGAATGTGTGAATGTTTATCAGACTTGAGTTCAGAGATCTTAAAAACTGTGAATGTAGAGGAGTGTATTTGTGAATATAGAGTTATCAGATTGTGAATATAGTTTCTAAAATTGTGAATATTTTTTCCTTTTGTGATCTTATGATTTTCAGGATGGTGATTGACTATAAGTGTCATAAGAATCCGTGGTTAGAAAAATTGTACGATTTTAGGGAAAAATGGTGCCCGGCATTTAACAAGGATTACTTTTCTGGTGGCATTTTATCCTCACAAAGGAGTGAGACCACAAACCATTCAATTTCTAGGAAGCTAACAAAGACAGCAGGGCTTTGTGATTTCTACTCATCGTTTGTGAGCGTTGTTTCTGAATGGAGAAGTAAGGAAAATGGTGAGGATTTTCGGTGTGCTCAAGGCATGCCCAATATGATGATGGATGAAGTGAAACTTCTTTCACATGCTAGAGAGGTATATACCATTGAAATATATTATATGTTTGAGGAACAATTCTTGAAAGCTGCTGCTTGTCATCAAGATAGTGTTTTGGATGATGGCTGTCATTTGAAGTATCATGTTTGGCGTCCTGATAAAGTTATTATAAGGCATGAAGTTAGTTTTAAGCCTACCAATTTGGATATTTCTTGCAGTTGTAAGTTGTTTTCTGAATTATGAATTTTGTGCTGCCATTGTTTACGCATTATGAATGTACATTGCATTTGTTCTATTCCCGATAAATACATTTTGAAAAGGTGGACAAAGAAAGTTGCTGAAGGCAAGGCTGTTGATATGGGTTCTTTGTCTTCTAATGTTGGTGTTGCTCCTTCAATTTGGGTTGTTGAGATTGTTGGGCGTCGGCAAGGTTGATGCAGGTGCTGGGAGGGGGATTGTTGGGCGTAAGGTTGATGCAGGTGCGGGGCGTAAGGTTGATGCAGGTGCTGCTCGATTCGAGACGTGGCGTTATGGCTTACCATGGAGGGATGTGGTTAAATGGTTAATGTCCACCTACCTATCACCAATTGGTTTTAAGTAGGATATGGCAACCAGAACTCTATGGTTAAGCGTGCTTGACTTCCGACAGTCACGGGATGGGTGACCCCCTGGGAAGTAAGCATAGTGCAGCGCTGAGATCCATGAGAGATGACCAGGAAGTTTCAAAGATCCATCAAGCCAGAGATTGAAAGGTGAGCGTAATAAGAGACGAAGTAGTATTATTGAAAAGAAGTCTGTTGTAGCTAGGGGGTGGTATTGTACAAGATCCATCAAGCCAGAGATTGAAAGGTGAGCGTAATAAGAGACGAAGTAGTATTATTGAAAAGAAGTCTGTTGTAGCTAGGGGGCGAAAGAGTTCTGCAAACAAGGTTGCTTCAATTACAAAGGGTGTTGTTCAATCTATTTTGTCGGGAAGTTTATCTGAGATTGCCGGGGATGGATATCTTGTACATCCAAGTTCTGGGAGTTCTGAATTAGTTCATGTTAATAAGAGATGACAATATATTTTTTGTATTTGTGAACATTTAGTTATAAAATTTCTTTGGAGTTATTAATTAGTACATTTTAGTGGAGTGTTGAAATTGTGAATTTAGAGTTATTAAGTTGTGAATGTTTAGTTTTAAAACTGAAATGTAGAATAGATAGTAATATAATCACTGAAATGTGTGAATGTGTAGTTTTCAATGTGTGAATATAGTGTATAGAATATGTGAATATATAGAAACGAAAGTGTGAATGTTGAACAGATAGTAATATAATTACTGAACAAGTGTCACTGAAATGTGTGAATATATGACTTTTCAAACTGTGAATATAGAGAATTGAAGTTGTGAATATAGAGACATGAGTGTGTGAATCTAAAACAGATAGTAATATAATTTCTGAAATGTATGAATGAGGACTTTTCAGACTGTGAATATAGAGTATTGAAGCTGTGAATATAAAGACATGAACGTGTGAATGTAGAACATATAGTAATATAATTATTGAAATTGTGAATTTGGATTTATTAAGTTGTGAATTTGGTTAACAGAGTTAAGATTATTATGGTCAACGGTCAATTTTATAGTTAGAGAAGTGTGAATGTGGTGTTTTGAAATTATGAATATAAAGCTATGGGGACGTGAATATGTAACAAAATTAAAACTTGTACAAAAAAGGATTACAACATAGTTCTACAGGAATTCAAGGAACTATTGTATATTCACATTTGAGTACAAGCTGTTCATTTCTTGTTGTACAAGAGTTTGGTTTTCTTGATCACAATGTTTTTCAATGTGTTGGCACGCCACCTTATGATTGTTGCGGCGTACCTGGCCCTCAATCCAATTAAGAAGTCTTCCTACAAATATACAAGATCAAATAAATACTTTATTGCAATGCTAGGAAAAAAAATGAGAAGAAATTATTCAAAGCTAGTATTTGTGTACTTACATTTAAGCTTGTTTTCTTTCTAAATCCCGGGTTCCATTTCTTCAATGTCCCTTTATATGTTTCCATATGCCTCATTACAAATAGTCCGTAATCAATATAATTTTCCGATTCTTTCCAACTCATGTCAACAACCTCTTCGGTTAGCTCATCCACCTTCCAGAATAGGGCAGATGACCCTAGTGCTAGGTATTCACATTCACACATTCATAACATTATATTCACATATTATCTACTCTACATTAACAGATTGAAAATACTACATTCACACATTTCAGTGTTAGATTTTCAGTGATTATATTACATCTGCTATACATTCACACTTTGATAACTCTATATTCACACTTTATATACTATATATTCACAGTTTATATACTATATATTCACAGTTTATATACTATATATTCACGGTTTGAAAAGTACACATTCACATACATGTAGCAACTCAAAAGGAGCTCAAGTTGGTGATCAACTTACCAAGAGGGTTGTGCAATCTCCATACTTGTCCTTCATGGTAACACCACGGACTAAGGACTTGTTGTCAATTATTTCAAGTTTTGAGGCTTTAACATTGATGCAAATGAGAAAATAGTGCCCGTGACGAAGCACTGGAAAGAATATCTAAGTTCAAAAAAGGAAAATAAAAACAGTGTTATTAATGTCTTGAATGTGACTAGATAAAACTAAGTGTTGTTGATAAACTCACCAGGTCCGCATCATTTATGTCCAAATTTTGTAGGCGCTCAATTTCATATGTCATCCGTTCATAGAAGTTTTGTTTCTTTTTT
>CP025655.1:9905423-9943921 GCA_003576665.1 Ipomoea trifida
ACCCTGTAATGTGTGAATGTATAGGTTTCAAATTGTGAATTTAGAGTATAGAAACTGTGAATATACTAGTATGAATGTGTGAATCTGTAACCAAGCTAACACAGTTATACCAATATTTAAAAAGTATACTCGTTTACAAATTCAAAAAGGACTTACGTAGGCAATTGTGCTGAAAAACACCCTCTTCGGTTGCTCGGGTGCACGCTCTTTGTCAAGCATTGAGAGCCTCAATGCCCATACATCTAAGAAGATATTTTCAACTTGGCCAACACTGAGCGAGATGAAGTGATCCCTAGTGATCTCAATGTCACCAAAGCTGAAAAGTAATTCACTACAAAAGGCACAAAAAAAGAATTAAAATTAAAAAGAATAGAAAAAATTTACCTAATTCACATTAATGTAAGTAATTAATAAATATTTAGATGGAACATACTCTTTAGGATGTTCATCAGAAACTTCTACAAATGCATAGTTCGAGAGGAGTTTATCTAGGACAGTGGCATTTCTGATTTTCATCCCATGTTCATTCCAAAATGGAGACCGTAGGTTTAGCTGGGGGATGTTCTTGAACTTCCGTTGAGGCCTCTTTCTAGCAATGACATCCTCGACATCAGATTCACTCTCCGCTAATGCACTGTGTTCACATAATAGAAGTATTTAGTCAACAAAAAATAGAAGCTTATGTTTACCAAATATAGAGCCATATATTCACACCTTGTTATCTCTATGTTCACAGTCTGTGAGGTCTATATTCACAATTTAGAATTTTGGAGGTTTAGCCTAAAGGTGTTTAGTTTTAGGTGTCCCAATGCTTTCTTCACAACTTTAGATCCCTATGTTCACAAATTGTTAACTGTATATTCACCATTTGTTATATCTATATTCACAATTTGTTAACTGATTCCCTTTGTTTTACAGATTCACAGCTTTAATGTTGTATATTCACAGTTTATATATTCCATATTCACAGTTCTTAAACACCATATTCACACATCTTAGGACTTCAGATTCACTATAAGTAGGTCACCTCTGTTACAGATTCACAACTTCATAATTTTATATTCACATATTGCATACTAAACATTCACATTTTTTATAGTCCACATTCATAACATTTTAGGGCTTCATTGCTAACTTTACAGCCATTTTATAGATTGACAAAAACATAGTACTAAGATCATTCTTTGTAGTCTAAGTTCTAGAGTCTGCTAAGTAAAAGTATTCCATTACCTATCAAAATCATCAATAGGGGAATCAGCCCTTTGAAAAGGAACTCTAATCACACCAGGGGTTGAAAAAGTTGCATCTTTTGTGGCTTCCCCTGCAATTCTATCCACCAGGGCATCAATCCCCGGTTCCCCCGCAGCACCCTCTGTCTCTTGCTCTTGCTCCTTCTCTTTCTCCTTCTCTTGTTGCTGCTCCTTGTCCTTCTGTTGCTGCTGTGCTGGTGGTGGTGTTGTAGTTAGCCCCAAATCACTCCCTTGCTGTTGTGCTGGTGGTGGTGGTGGAGTCAGCCCCAAATCCCTCTCCTGTTGCTGTGCTGGTGGTGGTGATGGAGTCAGCCCCAAATCAAAGCTCGGAGCATCTACTTGGTCCGATGGCTGTGTTGTTTGAGATAGCCCCAAGTCAAAAGAAGGGGCATTAGGGTCCATTTGTTTCCTTGTCTTTTCAAAAGTTCGACAAAGGCATCCACAGCCGTAGTGAAGCTTTCACTACCAAAGAAGATGTCGTCCAGCTGGGAGGATGTTGGGGTTGAAGTGGCTTCTATGGTGCTGGCAACATTTAGCATGTTAGATAAGCCCGAAAATGTCTTCCTCATCACATTTACGGGTGCTCCTTGCTTTCCAATCTCAACCATAGCCTCACCAAACTCTCCTACTGTCGAAGCCAGCTTTTGTAGGATCCCTGCCACCCTATCTACACTTGATGATGGGATATTCAATGCTGGTTCAGCAGCAACAGGAGGTTGATCATTCTGCCTGGAGGTGGCAGCAGCAACATCAGTAGGTTTTGATATTCTGGGGAGCACTGTCCCCCTTCCAAACGACCCTGGTTTGTTTTCTTCTTTAACCCTTTTTCTGGCAAGTTCAGCACTCCACCCAACAATGGTTGGGTATGTTCTATTCACTCTCATCCCCTTGAACTGTACTCGGTCAAAGTACACAAGCTGCATAAGACAGGGAGTTAGAACTGAAGTTTATTCACAGTTTGAAAAGCTCATATTCACACATTCACAGATTCAGTACAGTATATTCACATATTCAATACACTATATTCACAGATTGAAAACTCCACATTCACAATTTTCAGTAATTATATTACTATCTGTTGTACATTCACACATTCATGTCCATATATTCACAGCTTCAATACTATATATTCACAATCTGAAAAGACTAAATTCATAGACTTCAGTAATTATATTACTATCTGTTCTAGATTCACACATTCATGTCCATATATTCACAAATTCAATACACTATATTCACCCAGTTTGAAAAGTCCATATTTACACATTCACAAATTCAGTACAGTATATTCACATATTCAATACACTATATTCACATATTGAAAATTCCACATTCACAATTTTCAGTAATTATATTGCTATCTGTTCTACATTCACACATTCATGTCAATATATTCACAGCTTCAATACTATATATTCACAATCTGAAAAGTCTATATTCATAGATTTCAGTAATTATATTACTATCTGTTCTAGATTCACACATTCATGTCTATATATTCACAACTTCAGTACAGTATATTCACAGTTTGAAAAGTTCATATTCACACATTTCAGTGATACTTGTTCACATATTTCAATAATTATAGTAGTATCTGTTCTACATTCACACATTCATGTCCATATATTCACAACTTCAATACTGTATATTCACAAACAAATAAGTCATTATTTTATAAAAATAGTAATGAAAATTCAAAATAAAGTGAACTTACTAGGATGAATGCAACCGGTCCAGTGAAGAATTGCTTTTCATTCTGTTGAAAATATTGAATGGAGTCGACCATAGACTTGTGTGTATAGGCACACCAATTGTAGTTCTTGATCTGGTCAAGGTCTATCAAGGATTTTAAAATCCTAAAGTTGCAACACCTGTCTTGGTGGCCACACAGCATTGCCGATACTACAAACATGACAAAGTCGCGTTTAAACATATCGCCATGGTCTCCTCTTTTCAGAATCTGCCCCGGCATTGATGTTGTGATTGGGGATTTACCATCAATTCCCCATCGCTCCCTCCATAAGGCCATGAGGTTGGCATACGCTCCACTAGCACCATCTTCTGCCATATGCTCAAATCTTGTGGCCTCCTCAACCACTTTGCTCCCTTGTGGGATCCCCAACGTTCTTTGAACATCATCCTCTTCAATAAGCAGCAATTCACCCCCTTCAAGCCGGATTGCAGAGCGATAAACATCAAACTGTCTAAGCAAGTACTTCATTAGAGAGCTTTCACTCTTTGTTAGTTGGAGGTGTAATATCCCTCCAAATCCTATCTCCTCCACAACCCTTTTCTGTTCATCAGTCAGCTCTTGCACAAACTCAGCCACAATCTTCGGGCTCATCCTTGTATTCCACTTTTTTGTTGTTTCTCTACATTTTCATCCTCATCTGTTCGTGGATTTTTTCTTGTAGATTTTCTCTTTGCTGCTCTTTCAGCCCGACTACCTTCCCCTTGTTCCACTGCTTTCCTCTTTCCTGTTTTTTTTTCAGCGGCAGATGGCCTGTCTTTTCGCTGTTTTGTTCTTACTTCGGCTTGGATAGACGATTCCGAACTTTCTGCCTCTGCTGCTTGAGAGCTAAGAATAGCTCTTGTCTTCCTTGCCTCTTTGTTCACACGGCTAGGATTTGTTTTCTCCATTTCTGCCAATTGTACCAATGAATAGTTTAGAAATAAAATGCAACCTCAAGTATAACAAGGTTAACAAAAATTTTATATTTGATGAAAATATAATCTGTTAGTAGAGGGGGGATGGGGAATGCCGAATAAATCCAGCTACGCTCTACTAAAAGAATAACATTTCCATCAAAACTGTAACTGTATGTATGTATCCAAATACATAAATATATATTCACAAATACAAATATATATGTAGTAAAAACAGAACACCACAGGGCTATAGATTCACACATTGAAAACTATATATTCACATAAGCTATACTACATATTCACAATCTAGAAACACCACATGGCTATATGTTTATTAATTATATCAACACTGTTATGCATTCACATATTCAAAACTCTATATTCACAGTTACTATACTCTATATTCACAGTTAGAAAACAACACATTTACACATTTAGTGATAATTGTTCAGTAATATAATTACTATCTCTTCTACATTCACACATTCGTAACACTACATTCACAGTCCATATACTCTGTATTCACATTTTGAAAACTCTAGATTCACACATTTAAGGGGTAATATGTTTAGTACTTATATCAACACTGTTATGCATTCACACACTCAAAACACTACATTCACAGAACCAGAGTACTCTATATTCACAGTTTGAACACTCCACATTCACACATTTCAGAGGCAATATGTTTAGTAATTATATTTATCAATGTTATGCATTTAGACATTCAAAACTCTATTTTCACACTTCATATACTCCATATTCACAGTTTGAAAACCTCACATTCACAGAGAGTAAACTCTAGGTCACAAAATTATAATCTCACATTCACAAAGATTAAACTATTAACATTGTATGTTACATACAATAGAAATCTACTCCACAGAAACTCATTAAACTACTTAGAATCACAAAATATTGAATAAAACGTAAAAATTTTGAACTAAAATCCCATAATATAAAAATGTGAAGAAATACCTGTTTTCAAAATGCTTCAATGATAGGATGAAGACTGCTGCTTAGTGTTATTGCAAAAAATTCCGGCGAACGAGTGCTATAGTGAGCGTCGGCGATGCGATTATGTCGGAAAACGACGAAATGCTCTTGCGGAGGAAGGGAGAGTTAATCGTCGTTGAAATGGTGAAGAAGCGCAGACTGTAACTTGCTTGAGAAGACTGGTATTTGGCTTATATATTTAAAAAAAAAAAAAATTTGATTGGCTGGGGATAACGGTGCCACTAACAGCACCGTTATCCCCAGCAACTAAACGGCGTCGTTTAAGGACCCAGGTGCACCTTGCAAGGTGCACCTGGGTCCACGGCATAACAATTGCCTATTATTCGCCTAGGACTAACTTAATCTTTTTCTTTGGGCCAACCTAATATCTTTAATTTATTTACTCTTTTTGGATAGTGTATATACTATAAGTCTATTTATATTTGTGTTTGTTGTTATATCAATAAGGTTTAAACTTTCAATAAAAAAAGATCGAATTCGGAGGGCAATCCTCGAATGGATTGGATTATTTCTACCCACGAAATAAATGCTCTGTTTTCCCAAATGGTTCTTTCAAGTTCTCGTGAAGATAATATGATACTCACCACAATTTTTTTTAATACTACTAACTCTATTACAATGCAGTATTTGTTCATAACTACTTTCTCAACCTATTGAAGCACAAGAATCAGTATTGCCTCCACTGAGGCTCGAACCCACCACCTCCAGTATATTAGAAAGTCATGTTGATTGAAATTTAGAATTATGTGCTTTTTGCCTGGAAAATTGAAGGTAAATGTAAGTAAGACTTGCCTTGGCCTATTTTCTACCTAGGACCACCGACCAACCTATACTAATTTCTTCTCTTTTTTTTTATTTTTTTTAATCTAATCTATTTTAAGTATTTACTTTTTTTTTACACCAACCTCATATGTTCTGTTTATTTACATTTCTTTTACCAATCTAATTTTGCATTATGAGAATTGTAAATTGTATTAACAAAACTTAATTATAAGAGTACAGGGCATAGGGATATATATACAAGGGGAATCATAGGGAGACTAGGATAGTAGTCATACTCTAACTCAAATATATAGAGTCATAATACTCCCAGCCCCTCAAGCTCAGAGTATGCTAGTAACCTGTAACTTGCCTCTAAGAAAAAGAGAATCTAGGATCAGGTAAAGTTTTTGTAAATATGTCAACAAGTTGATCTTTTGTTGAAATAAAGTTTACTTGAATTTCCCATTGGCAACTCTGTCTCTGACAAAACGATAGTCAATTTCCACATGCTTGGTTCTTGCATGAAAGATAGGATTTGCACACATGTACGTAGCACCAAGATTATCACACCAAAGTTTGGAAACTGAAATACTAGGCACATTGATCTCTTTTAGTAAAGATAGAACCCAAATTACCTCAGCATAGACATCTGCTAGCTAGAGCCTTATATTCAGCTTCAGTGGAGAACCTGGCAACAGTTCTTTGTTTCTTGCAGACCCAAGACACAAGGTTTGACCTAAGGAACACAGCATAGCCACTAGTAGATTTTCGATCTTGGGGACAGCCAGCCCAATCAGAATAAGAGAAGGCATGAATTTTTCTTGATGATGACTTTCTTATATGCAAACCAAACTTAATTGTTCCTTTAACATAACTTAAGACTCTTTTTAGTTGCTCCAAATCTGAGGTTGTAGGGGCATGCATGTGTTGACATAACAGATTTACTGCAAATGATAAATCTGAACGAGTGATAGTCAGATACTGTAGAGCTCCTGTCAGACTTCTATATTGAGTAGTGTCCTCATATAGATCTGTGTTGAAAGAGATAGATTTCGAAGTAGAAATAGGAGTAGATAAATGTAACACCCCTAGCTTTCAGGCTGAGATAAGCAACAAACTAAGACAAAAGCTATTAAATCTCAACGCTAATAATATAAATGCGGAAGCGTTAACTAAACCAATCCAGGGTGCAGGGTGCTACGCCACATCCAGGTTAACCACAACCTAGATGCTAAGGCGAATTCAACATCAATCTCAAACCCAAACTCAGGGCATTTTGAAAACCATTAATTTCATTAACTAACTAACTAACTAACTATATATATATATATATTACCCTCTTCATTTCTTACCTTTTTACACATCTCTCTCATCCTTAATTTCTATAGGAATAAGGTTCAAATTGGCCATTGAACGAAACGTGAAAATGCAATTTGACCACTAAACGAAAAAAAAAAGTGCAGTTAGGCCACTCAACACTCCAAATGTATGTAATTTTACCTGATAGCAGGTTAACACTCCCATCTAGCATGTTACATGTTGACGTGAACGATGATTTGACATTTTTTTTTTAAATTTTCATTTTCATTTCTTATTTTTGAAAACTCTTTTCTAGCATAAAATCTGCTGCAATATATATTCAACTTTTCCTTGAAAGATATATATTCAGTTTATAATTTTATATAATAATTAAGATGCTAATAAATAGAATGAAATAAGATTCCCTTCGTAGTGCACTACTTAATTTGGAGCTAAATTAAGTAAAAGGTGGACCAAACACTACTTTGGTGCTAAAACCTCTCTTCATAGTGCACGTCCCATCATTATAATTTGCAAAAAATCTGCAGTAACTAATTCTTTTGTATGAACATATACACTCTTCAAATATTTTTCAGCGAACCAAACGGACTATAAGAAATTGAAACTGCAAATTGATGAAGTTTCGAACTGATAAATTTCAATATGATGAAATCCCAAATCAACAATGAAACAAATAGGGATTTTAGGCGTGATTTGAGAATTTCACAGTTGATTTGGAGATTTCTAATTGAAGTTTTTTTTTTTTTTTTGAAAGCATGATTGAAGCTTAGTTTGCCTAATTTGCCTATGGTGGAAGAAATTAAAGAGTGAACAAAGAATAAAGAAAGAAAGGAAATGACCAAATGCGTACTGCAACAGATTTTGGGGTGTTTGGATATTGGCTTATCAGCCATTTTTTAGCTGATTTGACCAATTTTAGCTGTTTGACCAAGTCAAACAGCTAAAATCAGTGTTTGGTAATCAGCTTATTCACTTAGCTTATTGGTGCAATCAGCTGAAAATTAAAAAGCCACCAAGAGCAGCGTTTTCAACATAGCTTATCACACCCAATATGGTAAATGATAATTTTACCCTTCAATCATCTTCTCCACTTCTTCCCTTCTCCTTCCCCTCACACACAGGCAGCCATGAACGTAGACAAAACTCAAAAATTAAAAGCAAAATAATAATAATAATAATAATAATAATAATAATAATAATAATAATAATAATAATAATAATGAAAAAGACAATCAACCCATCACAGAAGCCATCTTCATCCTCAAAAGTCAAGACCATACAAGCTATATTTTTTAGTTCACAAATTAAAAGTAAAAAGAAAATATCGATAATGAAAAAGAATAACCCGAGTCATCTTCATTCAGGCTGCCATCTGATTCTTGTTGTTTTTCTTTCCCATTGTTCTTCGTTTCCGATTTTCCCTTTTTCTTCTCGTTTCTCGCCAGCTTTGCGTCTAATTTAGGGAAGAGGAGATCTTTGCTTTGATTTAGGGAATTAAGGGAGAAGAAATGGGTAGGGATTTGTCTTGTAAATGGGCTATGGGTTTGGGTATTTTTATTAAAATAATTCAGGACTAGGGGTTGTGGGCTTATGGCCTGTGAAGTTTAGCAGTTTAGGAATTAATAATAATAATAATAATAATAATAATAATTATTATTATTATTATTATTATTATTATTATTATTATTGTAAATGTAATTAAAGAATTATATTTAATAATAATAATAATAATAATAATAATAATATTTTGTTATATTTAAAACTTAAAATAACTTCTTCTTCTTCTTTTTTTTTTTTTAAAAAAAAAACCCCTTAAAATAACACAATACACTCATACCCTTAAATGTCATTTTACATGCAATAAACTAATAATAAACAGCAAATTTGCCAAACACTTTTTTATAACCAGCTAATATAATCAGTTGGTCAAACTAGCTATCACAATCAGCTATTAACTACCAGCTAACTCGATCAGCTACCAGCTACCAGCTACCAACTATCAGTCATTTGCCAAACACCCCCTTTATGCAATAAAAGAGTTTTCAAAAAAAATGAAAAGAACATTAAAAAATTGTCAAGTCATTTTTCACTTTGAATGGCCAAATTTCACTTTGACGTTTCGTTGAGTGGTTTAATTTTTACACTACTTAATTATCAAAACTCGTCTTTTTATATAACAAAACAAATAACGGGATTAATCATCCTCATCAATATCACGAAAAACAAAAGATAAAATATAACAATCTCACGCCCAAAATAAATGAATTGGTACAATTATATCATTAAAATACACTTGGCTAAAAAAAATCATTAAAATACACTAACTAAAACAGTCATGCAATTAGAATAATGAACAAAAAGTAGTTGAACAATAAATATTGTATATACAAAAATTCAAAATTTATAAATCATAGATTTATAGTTTTTTTAAATACTCATAATTTTTTTATAAGGTAATAACTGTTCTAAACTTTCTATAAATCACTCATTTAGAATGGTAACGAGGATGTCATCAATCTACATGGTAGTTGGCAGATTTATAATTATATAACTTTTTTTTAAAATTATTATTGTCAAATGTTTCTCCTTTAATATTTATAAATGAAATTCAACACAAATTTTATTTTTTTTAAAATTAATTTTAATATATATAATATATAATATATTCCGTACATTGTATGTGTGAATTAATTAGTTTATTTATAACAATTCATATCATTGGAAGCTCTTGTCAAAGTCTTAAATCTGATTAATAATATACAATGATGAATTTTTATTAGACTAAATCTCAAGTATCACATCAGTGGTTGTTGTCAGGATGTTATATTCTACCGTATTTATTACGTTATATTAATAATAATAAATTTCAATTAAGCTTTTGAAAAATTAAAATGTTGATTATAGTAATGTTAAAGTTACCAGAATATGCAGCCGCCCAGCGAAGCCCCACCAGTGTTTCATGTGTTGAGACAGTTGGGTGCCACCAGAGACAGACTGGATAATCTAGGAAAATCATGGGATTATTCTATGTGCTGATTTTGGATAATTCCCAGAGTATATTATGCTTTCCATTATTCATGTGTTTTTTTTTTTTTTTGAAAACTATTCATGTGTTAGTTGTTAGTGTGGACTTACCTTTGCGTGGCGAATTTTAATTAGTTGGTATCAATATTTTGTAAAACAAAATTTATAAGAAACGTGTCAATTTTGTTATAGATTTTAATTCTTTCATGATTAAATCATTTTTAAGTATAAAATTCAATTAAGCTTTGTAAGTTGTTCAAGATGTCTCTTTTCTAGTAAAAGATATTATGCTTTTGATTCATTTTGTTGGGTGTATTTACAGTAATGTGATAGATTTTAATTTGTTGTGAATAATATCTTGTTAGATAAGACTTGTAAGAAACATACACCGTATATATATATATCAATTGGTTGTAAGTAATGTAAAAAATATCGATTTTTTTTGTGATACATTTTCAATAGAATAAAGACTTAATTTGCGTTCATATGGTTGAAAAATAGCATAAAATGACAATTTTAGTGGCTATTTTGTGGTACAAATATTATGTGGGGTCCACTTCCGATTTGGGTCGGGTCAAAGTGGATTCGATTTCTTCGTAGTTAGACGAAGAGATTGATATATAGTACGCACAAAATGGATAATGGGTGAATGAGAAATTGGTTCTCAAAGTTGACTCATTTGAGTTGGAAAAATGGTGGGAAAAGCTTTAAGTAAGCCTTTTTCCCACATTGGTTTGGGAAGTGGGTTTGCACCACTATTTATACAAGAGCCTTTTAAAGGCTTAGTGAATTGTATAGCATAGAGGCTCTCTCTCACGCGCGAGGGAAGGGGTGCAAATCAAATCCCAAAATGAGTCTGAAGACGCTTGACTCGGCGTAGTCATTGTTCGAGAAACGCAAAACAAAACCTTAGGCTTGACTCGGCGTAGTCATTGTTCGAGAAACGCAAAACAAAACCCTAACGCCAACGTGATCGTGATTGCTCCTCAAGAAGTCGACCACGCTTATGTTGTGCTAATGGGAACATGAATGGCAACGTGATTGTGATTGCTCCTCAAGAAGTCGACCACGCTTCTGTTGGGGATTTACGACTTGATCTACGCCAGCCGCTCAGTCGTCGAAACTCGGCTAAGCAGTCGGTTGCTAATAATGAGCAACCTGTTATATCTTTGGTGGCAGTGCCAGTCGCAACGCCAAGTCTGGGGATCGGCTAAGCGGTCGAGTCGGACGTCGCTCTCCCAGCCGACCACTGGTGGGAGGGCTAGGGAGCACTCCGAAGTCGGCTAACCGGTCGAGTCGGACGTCGCTCTCCCAGCTCACCAATGGTGAGGGGGCTAGGGAGCACTCTGGAGTGGGACTCAAGCAGGACTATTTTTGCGTAGGGACCTAGTTAACCGGCATAGTCAGGGGTCGGGGCCTAGGGAGCACTCCGAAGTCGGCTAACCGGTCGAGTCGGACGTCGCTCTCCCAGCCGACCAATGGTGAGGGTCTAGGGAGCACTCTGGAGTGGGACTCAGGCAGGACTATTTTTGCGTAGGGACCTAGTTAACCGGCATAGTCGGGGGTCGGGGCCACCGTTTGGAGAGTAGTGGGGAGACACTGCCTAGGAGAGCGCGCGCCCAGCCTGGTGAGCCTGGCGTTACAAACCTAACGAGGGAAGTCATGGACTTGAAGCGTAAGATGGAGGAGAAAGAGAAGCCGACCACTAAGCCTCTACTGACTGCTTCTCATTTCACGATGGAAGTAAGAGATTATAATGCGCCCTTAGATTTCAAGGTACCTGAACACCCTACATATGACAGCTCTAGAGATCCGCGTGATCATGTGATCAGCTACCAGGCCAAGATGCAGATGGTCGACGCGGCTAACCAGTTGATCTGTCTAGCGTTTGTGCCTACGCTGACCGGCCAGGCTCAGAGATGGCTTCCCAGTTTGTCATTGCAATTGGTCAGTTGCTTTGAGCAGTTGGCAGAGGCGTTCTTGACACATTATGCAGGCATCATGAAGCCTAAGAAGAAGTTCTCCGATTTGGCATGGGTACGGCAGGACGAGGGAGAAAGCATGCGACGTTATCTGGCTAGGTGGCAGAAGCCAGAAGGAAGTACAAGCGGTCGAAGGAGGATAAGACGACCAGACAACACTGGCCTTTTTCATAAAATCACTGCACCCAGACGGATAGTATGGCAAGTTGCGTGATGAGAACCCTCGAACCTACTACTCAAGCTATTCAGAGAGCTAATCAGCTTGTTGACATTGAGGAGTTAGTCAAGCAAAAGAGAAAGTAGTATGGGCGATGCTAAAACGTCCCCGGCCAAAAGATCCTAAGAGTGGCCAACCAAAGGGCGCTGTTGCAAGTCGGATTACCACAAGACGAGTGCACGATAGGTTGGGACCGAATGGCTACCGCCCACCTACGCAGCCCGTTCAAGAAGTGCGAGAGCAACTACTGCCTCATATTGTCGATACCATCAAAACAATTCACACTTGACAGAGGACTACGAGGTTTTGAAGGCTGAGCTTGAGATGCTCATTTACTATAGATGATCGTCTAATCAATGGCGTCGCTCAAGCCTGTCGTGGCATCGTGACAATACCCCTCGCCAGACTAATACAGTGGCTGATAAGGGCAAGTAGCCCGCAGTAGAAGGGGATACTAGCATAGAATGGAAAGGCAAGCCGGTCATCAATATGATAGTGGGCAGTCCAGAATGTGGAGATATGATAGGAGCTCGGAAAACTTAGGCTAGGCAATTATATGTGGGGATAGTCGCCACTCAAGAATTTGACCAGAAGAGAACTTACCGAGAGCCCATTACATTTACCAATAACGACTTTTCGCGAGGCCCGGCTCCACACCGTGACGCGCTGGTCAGGATTCTTTTCACCCATGTTGTAACTGTATTCTAGCAAGTGATCTAATGAAATGATTTTCTCTGGGGTTCTTGTCTTCTCTTTCTCTCCTCTCTTCTCTGTTGTATAGTACAGAACATATAGTTATACATGTTTACACGAGGATATGTAAAGTTTCACAACAGAAATGACTTATAAAGAAATATATTTATTGTTTAATTTATTTAATTGACTAATCTTAAATTAGTTTAAAATTAATATAATCTATACGTAATAATAATATTAAGGTTAATAATAATAATATCATTATTATTATTATTAAAGTTAATAATAATAATTATTATTATTATTAAAGTTAATAATAATAAGAATAATAATAATAATTATTATTATTATAAAATAATAATAACAATTAAATTATATTTAGAAACTAAAAAAGAAGAATAAAGAAGTCTGTGTGCATGTAGACTCCCTTATTTTCTACATTTCTCATTGATCCTACATCGGTGGGAAATGTAGACGAGGAACCTTGAATAGGAGCCTCAAGGCTCCTCATTCTACCCATACGATGTTTGTCCAGTTGTTATATCAAGTACCATGGTCCAAAAACGGTATCGTTTCTTTAAGTATAGAAACGGTTGTTGTCACATATTAATGGAGCTCCGTAAATGAAACTACAGTTCATCTCAAATGATACTGCCTCACATCTGTTTTTATATTATCAAAATAAAACTATAGTTCTGTCGAAAGTAAATTGCAGTGTATATAAAATGAAACTGAATAACAGTTTCACATATTTGAGTGTATATTGTCTAATGAAACTGTAGTTATATCGAAATGATACTGTAGTTGTGTTGAAAGGAAACTGCAGTATATTATAAAAGAAACTATAGTTGTATTGAAAGGAAACTGTAGTGTATATAAAATGAAACTGAATAACTGATGAGTAAAATGGTGATAGTAAAAAGTGGGTGTAAATGTCGTTCCGCTGAGGATTTGGACTATGGCACGTACTTGTATGATATGTAGAATTCTAGACACTAAAGTCTGAGAATTCACTAGAATCCAAACAAACTAAGATTAAGGAATAGAAATAAAAGAATGCAAATTAAACAAGGGATAAACTATATGATAAAAGAATGGGTCCAAATTAGGGGTATTGTTATCTTGATGTACTAACAATCTCTGAATTAGGGGGGATAATTAACCAAGGGATTATTGGCAATACACAAAAGAATTCAAGTTCAAGCTACTTTCGCAATCAATAAACAAGAATTAGAGTAGGATTGCCCCACTTTCGTGATGCATCAATCCTAATCCTTGAAACACACAAGTATTATAAGCCCCCAAATTACCCATATTCTCATAGTAGAAAAATTGGGTTAGAAATTGGTTAGGCTGAGTTTTTCATCCAACTTTCATTATAATAAAAACCTCTCCAAAGCAAATCAATAAAAGTTGTGCATCAATTATCAATAAGAGTAAATTATAATCCAATTCAAACCTAAAAATCCTAGGTTAATAAATTATCTCTTTTATGCAATATAATAATCATAAGCCTAGCATCAAGAATAGCAATAGAGCCCTAATCCAAACCCAAAAGCTAACTACTCACGCATCATAAAAGTAAACAAAACAAAGCAATAATAAATCATCATAAATATTGCAAGAAATCTGAAAAGAAAGTAAATAAAGGAAGTAGAGAACTTTACTAATAATGAAGAACAAATCCAACTCCAATCCGTGATTCCAAGCTTGAAATTAAATAATCTAATGTAAAACTAACCTAAACTATGCTAGAGAAATATAAAGAGAAGAGGAAAAATAGACTAAAACTAACTAGGGTTGGGAACCACTTAAAATTGCAGAAATTCACAGAATAAATAGCATACAGATGGGCCTCGCGGCCCACCTCACAGTCGTGAGGCAACTTCCAATTTTGATTCTTGTTTCCTTTCATTCCTTTGCTTCTAAAGTATATTGATCCAAAACATTCCAAAATCTTTCATTTGCTACTTGTTTTAGGTAGTTGCACCTGTAGAAACCAAATATACAAAAGAGTATCAATTTCCTATTAAGAATTAGGCAATTAGTATAAAAAAAATAACTAAAATAGGGAGTGAATAATGGTTCAGAATAAAAGATATCAATAATAGTTTCACATATTTGAGTGTATAATGTCAAATGAAATTATATATAGTTATATAAAAAAAACTATAATTGTGTTGAAAGGAAACTGCAGTGTATATAAAATGAAACTGAATATGTTATACACACAGAGTTACTTTTTGCAGAACGGCGCGGAACGGGTGTCATTTCTGCCGTTTCTTTTCATTAATCAAAACGACATCGTTTTGATGCATGAACTACCATACATTATGGACCGCAGTCCACAGTAAAATTTGCGATGTTTGTCCCACATCGGACAATAAATAGGAGCCTCAACTGCTCTAAAAAGCATAATTTTTTTTTAATATTAAGTGTGGTGGTGTTTTGGAGAAAACAAATGTTTTCTACAAAACTCTATACCCCAAAAGTGGGCCAATGCAATCAACTACTAATTAATTTTGACTGATTGACTTAGTCAATTCACCAATATTGATCAAATCAACTAAAAAAAATGTCTTGATATGCTATTATCCAAACATTTCCTTAATAAGACTTTAAATACACTAGTTTAAATTTAAATCTATGACCTAATGACTTAGTTTCCGAAAATCTTATATGAATCATGTTCAATACAATTTTGTTCATAGAACTAGTACCACCCAAATTAATATTTTGGTTTTCGTTTATAGTAATTCACTTATAGAGTAATCAAAATATTGCTTCAGTTCATAATTCAAAATAAATAGATAAAAATAAAAAAGATATATACATAAGAGAAACAATATAATAATCCCACCGGTGAATATTATTCTTATTATAACATGAAGTTGTTGTAAAAAGCAAACTTGTGTAATGGCTTCATCATGTGGTAGTTTTAATTTTTGACTGGGATCGGAAAAATAAGACAGAACAGTAAATTTCAAACTGCCATGTAGAATTTTTACTATTTAACGGTCCAAGTGGGGTAGGGCAAGAGTGGTTTGCCTGTGGACCTTTAGAGGCTTATTAGACATGGATTTAATTAATAATTTATTCTCACTACCTCAAATAAAATATTATAAAGAATCTCCACTTTCAATTCTTAATTAGGGGTGGTTATTTGTAATACGTCTTAACAATACTTAATTAATTGCTAATTACATACTACTTACTCATTAATTCTTTATTCAATTACACTTAAATAATTAAACCCACTCTAATTAAATATCAATACATCTCATTATCTACTCACTAGATTTAAAAAAATGTACTAATTTTTTTTTCTAATTATAAAATATTTTTAATAACATTGATGGTGTTTCACATTTTAAATGATGATTGTATAATTTATAAAGTGACTCACATGAAATTTTCCTTTATTTTCTTTCATACGAATCAATGCTAATTAAATTCGCCTTATTTAATTATAAATTTGCCATGAAATATCATTTGTAAGTCGTGATTCCATATGGAGAAAATTAAATGACTTAATTTAGTCAATAATATGATCATATGAGGTTTATAACCCCATCTACACATTTTAGATGACCACTATCAATATCAAACACCTGTTACATAAAATTAGATGACCACTATCAATATCAAACACCTATTACATAAAAACTATAGGTAGTAACGAAAACACAACTATATTTTCTTATACTTATGTAACAGTTGATGCTAGATGGAAGAATATAATGTCGGACTTGACCTTAATACTAATAGTTAGGATTAAATAACGCTTACCATTATATTATATTAAAAGTCTCGTAGAAGCTATAGTTAGTAGCGACGATACATGTAACAATATTTCTTTATACTTAACTACGGAGTAAAAGTTAGTGTCATATTTTGCTAGAAAAATGTTGGACTTGACCATTCAAATCTCTCAATTAAATTTATTGAATTTAACTATGAATATCGCAAATTATATTGTGGACCATGATCATGGCTGATAGCCTGATACTGCAGTTGTGTTGAACGGATAGTGCAGTTGTGTTGAAAAGATACTGCAGTTGTGTTGAAAGGAAACTGCAGTTGCGCGGAACAGAGACCGTTCATCCGTTCAACACAACTGCAGCATCCTTTCAATACAACTGCAGTATCAGTTCAACACAATTGCAGGACGGATAACACGGCCTCTGTTATGCGCAACTGCAGTTTCCTTTCAACACAACTGCAGTATCAGTTCAACACAAATTGCAGTATCAATCATGATCCATGGTCCACAATGCATGGTGGACCATGGTCCACGGTATAACAACTGCTATGAATATACCTCGAAATATCATTGGCAAGTAATGAAAACGACTTGGTTTGGTCCAGAATATCCCAATTTCACTGTAAGGGGAAACTTTAATTTCCAAGACATTGAATAAGGACATTAAATTCTTGTAGAAGTTGAATAAGATGAAAATAGCTTTAAAAGTTTAAACATTTTAAAGAAACAATTTTTTAATGTTATTTTAATGTGAAAAGGATATTGCAACAGAATAAGTCTCCAAAACAACTTTTATTTTCTTCTTTTTCACATCCTTTTTCAAACAGGTAGATAATGGGACCAATTTCAGAATGCCTCCACCAGGCCCAGCCACCATATCTCATATCTGGATGGATTCAAATTAATTAAGGAATCATAATTTCACTACCACCCCCTCTTCTCTTTTAAATAACAAATACATCCCCACTATTTTCACCATTCATTTCATTAGTTAATAAAGAATATAAGTTACACTTTTATCTACTCTGTACTTTAAGGATTGCAAACGTTATTTTTTAAATTTCGTATTTATTAAACATTTTCTTAATATTTAAGACAGCTCCCGACATTTAAGCCAAAAGTTATATTTTCCTAGGTGAATATTCGTGAGTATTAATTTTTCAGAATTTAGAAATTTTTGCTGTAACACAGACAAAAAAAAAAAAAAAAGAGATAGACCGCATTTTATGTTCTTTAAAGCAGCCGGAAAATAACTTTTGGTTTTAAAAAATAATTAATGGCGTGCGTGATGAGAATTTGTTATTATCTTTTTTTTTTTTTTATGGGTTAAAGATTATGAATATTACAATTTATTATAACGATGCAGCTGAAGAATCCGTAGGTATAAAGATATATCGGTTTTATATTAGCGGATAATAGTGCAAATTTTAAAATAAAATGGCATACACAGGCTATTGTTAGATAACTTTAAGGGTCGGAATGAGATTTAAAAAAAAAAAAAATTAAAAAGATCATTCGCTAGCTAGACTTATAAGTTTCTTACGTAGCTATAAAGATATCTCAATTAATATTGATTTTATATCACGAATAATAGTGCTGATTTTAAAATAAAATGCTAAATACTTGCTATTGTTAGAAACAGAGTCCGAATGAGATTTAAAAAAATACCATGAAATTTGCAAAAAGTCCGGTTGCCAGACATTTACGTAGGTATAAAGATATCTCAATTAGTACAACATCGATTTTATATCAACAAATAATGGTGCAGATTTAATATCGATTTTATATCAACAGTTGCTTTTGTTAGAAACTTAGAGGTTCATATCAGAAACTTTTTTTTTTTTTTTAACAAAAAGCAAAAATATTGCAAGAAAGTCCGCTTGATAGACTTATAAGCTTCTTACGTGGGGATAAAGAATCTCAATTAGTATGAACTTTGCACCGGCGGATAATGATGCAGATTTTAAAATAAAAAGGTACACGCTTGCTATTGATAGAAACTTTAGGGGTCCAAATGAAATACTCCGTATAAAGAAGCAGAAAGACTGCAAAAAAAAAAAAAAAAAAAAAAAAAAAAAAAGTCCGCTTACTAGACTTATAAGCTTCTTACGTAAGTGACTTGCACCTCACGGAACTCCCATTATTTGTGGTTTGTGCTTATAAAACACCCTCCATTTCCCTGTTCCCTACTTTCTCAATGATTTTACCTTCTTCTCTTGTCTGAACAGAAATGGAAACATTAGAAACTGGAAAGGAAGCTTTAGTGGGTCAAGGAGATGAAAACGAAAGAGATAATAAAGATGATCTGTTAGGCCTCCCTCCTGGCTTTAGGTTCCACCCTACTGATGAAGAGATCATCCTGCACTACCTCTTAGAGAAGGTCGCCAACAATGGTTTCGTTGCTATAGCCATCGGAGAAGTCGATCTTAATAAGGTTGAACCCTGGGATTTACCTAGTAAGTCTTTAATTTTCGATCTTAATTTAATTTGATCATCTTCTTTTTCTGTATGTATAGTAGTGAATTGAACCTGAAATGTCAAGATCCTTGGATTACAAGGCCACCTCAACTAAAAGCCTAAGCTGATAGTTGGACTGCACATATTATATTTATGCTCATAGTTGTGATCTTGTGGTTATTAATTGTTTAAGAAAGGAATTTTTTGTGTTCAGAGAAAGCTAAAATGGGGGAGAAAGAGTGGTGGTTTTTCTGTCAGAGAGACCGGAAGTATCCGACGGGGATGAGGACTAACCGGGCAACAGAATCGGGTTACTGGAAGGCTACCGGAAAGGACAAGGAGATCTTCAAGGGAAAAAGTAACATTCTTATTGGGATGAAGAAGACTCTTGTTTTCTACAGAGGTAGAGCTCCCAAAGGTGAGAAATCTAACTGGGTTATGCATGAGTATAGACTTGACGGCCAATTCTCTTACAGCAAAACAATCAGGGTAAGTTACTTGCCTCACCTCTCACCTCCCTTCCTTAATCTACCACTATTATTTTGCATACATGCATCTTAATTAATTTACCTACTGCACCTCCTACCATGGTGTCTGCAGTGTTTAATTATATCTAAGAGTAATTAATTAAGGAGACATATAATCACACAATTCAAATACAAGCTAGACGCCTTCTTTTTTTTTTTTTTTTTTTTTTTTTTTTTTTTAATAAAAAAGTCAATTTTTTAGTATATATTATATTCAATTCCTTCAATGATTGTCCACTTTCTTTTAATTATATGTTTTGAAAATTGTGATTTTGGATGTTAATACTTTATGTATATTTGATCAATTAAGTTAATTATTAAAATATATAGTAAATGCAACAAATCGAATAGGACATATATATATATATATATATATATATAGAATATAATTAAAATAGTAAATGAGACAGGTAGATAGAATAGGAATAAGTACAGATAAGGAATGAGGAAAGAGTATGTAGGAGGTGCAGATAGAGTATGAGATATATATAGACGGGGTGTTTCAATTTGGTGGATTTTTGTGTAATTAACAGGCAAACCTGATGAAAGTAGCCTGAACATATACTACATTGTAACCGAGTCAGTAGTACTCAAAAAACAAGCAGGGCAGGCTGGAGAGATTAGATTTAATTTGATGTGTATTGTTGTCAACAAAAAAAAAAAGAAGACAAAATTGATGTGTATTAATTAGAGAATTTGTTATTTATGTGATAGCAGGATGCAGAATGGGTGGTGAGTAGAGTGTTCCACAAGAGCGCGGGAGTGGTGAGAGGAATCCCAATGGAGAATAATGATAATCATCCGATGGATTCATTTGTGGACAATCTGATTCACAGTCCTTCAGCGGCAGCAACAACAACGTTGCCATCTTTGAGGGATTTGTCTCCTGCTTCCAACCAAAACTACTTTCTTGAAAATGACGATGATAATCAAAACTTCAAACCTTTAATGGCCTCCTCCTCACATGGAAAATCTCCGTATTTCCCCACCACCTACCCACACTCACAGATTCTGCCTCCCGCCGCCGCCTCCGTTTTGTAAGTCAATACTTAAGCATACAGGAGTTACAGGACCTTAGGAACACATGATTTCCACAAATACTTAAGTTAGCGTTTAATGAATATACCTGGCTCCATGATTTCACTGCAGATGCTTCAATGGGAGATTTGGTTTCTCCCTCCAGACCTTGAGCTTTCCCTTAGCCTAAGGATTCTGATGGAGAGAGAACTTTTAGTTTTGCAGAAGGGTTGGGGAGAGGACCAGAGCCTCTAAATGGCTATAACTATCTCACAGTTCCATCAACGTGAGAAGTTATTGAGCAGTTAGAACTGCCATTTATCTTTAACTGGCCAATAGGATTATTATTTTATTATTAAACATACATAAATATTTATGAGCAATGAGTCATACATTAATAATAATTATTCTAACACGTTTTATACCCTCGGACCGCCAGCAACAACGGGCTCTTCTACTCGCCTTTCTTGCCGAACAGTCCCGCATTGAAAATGGAACAGACTTCGTACAACAACGTCAGCGGGTCGCAGGAGACTGGGCTGAGCATGGAGGTGATGATGCCGGCCAACACAGAGACAACCTCGGCCCTGTCCAAGTTGAAGCAGATAATCGCAACCGATGATCAGACCAGCCCTAGGCCGTTCGATGACCTGGACACCGACCCAAGTTATCACGACGGCGACATGGACGACCATCTCGATCCTTACTCATTTTGGGATGACTACGGCCCTGCAGATCCTTGAAGAATATAATACAATTACCGGGCAATACACACAAACAACAAAAAATAAAAATCAGTGCTGTTATTTAATTAATTCAGACATGTTTCAAAAAAAAATTTTAAATTATTTCAGACATTGTATAGTATAGGTTTCCTTTTTATTATCGTCTGCATGAGATTGACATTAGGTGGTAGTTATTCTCAATTATTCGTTTAATTTTTCAATAGATGGAATGATTATATTTATTTTCGACCTACTCACTACATATATAATTATGCTTGTGTTACCTCAATCTAATTTGCATGCATGCATCTTCATTCCAAATTCAATTCTTTTATTTTTAGTAATCCATATATGTTTTTGCGTTTTAGGTTAGTTTCATTCCTTCCTATTTATTCTCAAATGATAGATATTGTTTTATCCATTTTTTATATTACTTCACTAAAATAAGAATTATACATTTATACTTGAAACTTCTTCTTTTAAAACTAAAAATTAGTTTATAATTAGTGTACCTATCAAATAAGACGTGTGTGTGTGTGTGTATATATATATATATATATATATATATATATTACGGATCATATGTGAAACTTTCTTTAGATAAAAAAAAAAAGATTTAATCTCATCAATTGATTTAGTCCAGATCAAGAGTGCAAAATAAAGACAATTAAAAAGTATGCGGTGACATTATGAATTTATGATAAATTTGTGTAAGTTAGTTCGGATGTTCTTTGTCTTCGAGTGCATATATTTTGTCTCAATGCATAGTTTCTCCTTTGGAATGCACACATCTTACATCATTTAAAGTGCATCATTTTGGTCTTCAAGTGCACATTTCTCTGCATTCAAGTGCATAGTTATGGACCAATGTTTATTATATGTTTTCCCTTATTTTTAATAATAGATAAGTAAATTTCTAATGTAATTGTGAGATTTACAAACGATTTGTGAAGATAATTGCTTCAATAATACTTAAGTTGAACAACTTTTCTTTTTGGTACCATAAATTGCATCGATTGCACTTTTTGCCTTCGAGTGTAGAGATTTAGCCTTCAACTGCACATTTTTGTACCTTCAGTATTTGTTATATCTTTTGCATTCTTTTCATCAACGTATAACTAAATTTCTAATGGACATTTGTGAGATTTACAAACGATTTGTAACGATAATTGCTTTAATAACAATTAATTAAGTTGAATAACTTCTCTTTTTGGTACCATAAATTACTTCGATTGCACATGTTTGTGCCTCTGACTACAGAATTTTGGCCTTCAAGTGCATGCTTTTGTGCTTTCAAGTGCATCTTTTATGTATATTCGAAGTGTATTTTTTTAAGTGAAGTAGATTAAAAAAATGCACATAAAACCGTTGTCTTTTATTAAAAAATTGCACATAGACAACGGTTTTTTAAAACCGTTGTCTTTGTGGTGTTGTCTTTTGATGAAATGCACAAAGACAACACATTAAAGACAAAGGTGCACGATTTGTATGTTAAAGTGCGTGATTTGTGTACTTAAGGTGCACCATTTTAACCTTTAGGTGCGTGGTTTGTGTACTTAAGGTGCGCCATTTTAACCTTTAAGTGCGTGGTTTGTGTACTTAAGGTGCGCCATTTTAACCTTTAGGTGCGTGGTTTGTGTACTTAAGGTGCACCATTTTAAACCTTTAGGTGCATGGTTGTATTCTTAAGGTGCTTTGTTTGTGTGCTTAAGGTGCATTATTTGTATACTTAAGGTGCGCCATTTTTATGCTTAAGGTGCGTGGTTTGTTTATTAATTTTATAAACAATTTCATGAATTCCTTTATGTCGTTTGTCATCCCAGCTGCTTAGATGAAGGGAGAACGTGCGTTTTTTTAAAAATAATTTTCATTAATTTGAGCCATTGATCAATAGCTCAAATCTAACCCCAGTTTTTCACCTGGGAGCAATCACGCACCTCCTTCCATGTATGTATATATATATATATATATATATATATATATATATATATATATATATATATATATATATATATATATACACATAGGTTCATAATCTGGTGAGAATCATGTCCTAGGTGAGAACCTGTGCACAAATCTAAACCATTGATCTAATATATTTAACGGGTTGAAAATTATTTTTAAAATTTTTTTATTAAAATGACCCTGCTCTTTTTAAAAATTTGTAATATTTATAAATATGACACCACTCATTTTTTACTTGATTTCCCATCCATCGGATCTTACAGATCAATGGTTTGAATTTATACACAAGTTTTCATCACATGGCGAGTGGTTCTCATATGATTATATACATACATACATACATACATACATACATACATACATACATACATACATATATATATATATATATATATATATATATATATATATATATATATATAGGATTTTCTATGAAAAATATTTTGTTTTAAAGTTAAGTAGTACGGAGTATTTTCTATGAAGAAATATTAAATCTAGTTCAAGATATTAAAGTTTAAATACTCAGTATTCTGTGTAAAATTCTTGTCATTAACTATTGAATTATATTGGTACTAATGTAAACAATTTGCTGACTGAAAAGGGTTAGGTGCATGTATGTGAGCAATTTATACATGATTTAATGGGAAAGATTTTATTATTATTATTATATATATATATTTTTAAAGTTTATATAATATAAATCTTATACGTTTAAACTTCAGATAACATTTATTGCAAAATATTAAACCGCCGGTTGGATAATTACTAAGAAAATAATAATGATTTGGAGAAGCATTAATTGTGAAGCTAGGTAGGAGGTAGAAAAGAAAATAATGAAAATTAATTAATGCGTGTGAAGGTGGAGAAGCAATATAATTGAATGGTGGAATAAGCAGGCCAGGCCAGGGCGGGAAGCTAGGTGCATTGGAAGAGATATAAGGTGTGCAGAAATGGTGGCGATAAACATTCAGCAAAAATAGGTATCTTAAAAACATGGTATAAACAGGTGTCTAAGTCTGAGTTCTTGGGATTTGGGAGAGCTTAGGCTTTGCTGTGGGAATATTCTCCACAATTTTAGTATTCTGAATATGTAGCTCGCACGTTTGCTCTTCCTTATTTTACGTGTGCACTCACTCCACGTCATCATCCTTCGCTTCAATTCTCGTCTTTTCCTACATACTTCCCTACTTTATGCTGCATTTTTATTTTTATATATTTAAAATTACATTCTATATTTCACTTTTTCAAGTGTTATTATCTTATTTAAGTACTATATTTTTTTTCTTATTTGGGTCGAGACGCAAATTATATTGTGGACCATGATCATGGTTGATACTGCAGTAGTGTTGAACAGAAACTGCAGTTGTGTTGAAAAGATATTGCAGTTATGTTGAAAGGAAACTGCAGTTGCGCGGAACAGAGGTCGTTCATCCGTTCAACACAACTGCAATTCCAGACGGATGAAACGACCTCTGTTCCGCATAAATGCAGTTCCCTTTCAACACAACTGCAATATCCATTCAACACAGTTGCAGTATCAATTCAATATAACTACAGTATCATCCATGACCCATAGTCCACAATTGTGGACCATGGTCCACGGTATAACTACTGGGGTCGAGATAGGATACGTGTACGGAAGATTTAGAAAGGGTGGGTGGAGGTAAAATAAAGGAAATTGGCATGATCCGGCTGTAAAAAATTAATTAAGTTTACTATCTGCTGGTTTTTGCTTGTACAGGACTACATTCGTCCGCTATCAAGCAACAAAAGTAAAATGCATTAGATAACAATTGAAATATATGTGGTATGCAGAATTAAATGAGAAGTACTTCTCCCGTGGCCGTGAGAATGTGCAAACTTTCTATTATGCATATTAAAAGAGTTAATTCCAGCCATGGTCCTTCGACTATGTTGATTTTCCAAAATTAGTTCCTGACTTTTAATTTGGACAATTTAAGTCCTTTGACTTTCAAATTCTTTCCAATGTTAGTCCTTTCGTCAAATTTTGATTAAATTGAGGTCAAATGAAAGGGGTAAAATTGTCTGTTCACATGTTTAGTTATTATTACTCGTATTTCTCCTATCATATACGCTCTATATATGAATATAATCTCAGTCGAAGTCTCAATCAAAGCCATATAATCTCATTCGATTTCTCTTCAACTGATATTATATTCATATATGTAGCGTATAGGATAGAAGAAATACGAGTATACAAGTGAACGGACAATTTTTTTTCCATTTATTTGACCTCAATTTAACCAAAATTTGATGAAAGGACCAACATTGGAAAGAATTTGAAAGTCAAGGGACCTAAATTGTCCAAATTAAAAGTCGGGGACTAATTTTGGAAAATCAACATAGTCGGAGGACCATTGCTGGAATTAACTCCATATTAAAATGAATGATTATGCATTTATGTAATTTTAAGATCGTGCATCTTGTAATTTCTGATTGTGTAATTTGCATATTTACACGGAAGCGGTGATTCTCATTTGATCCTGCCTAGGTGTGGACAGGTTTCGGGTAGAACTTGAAAAAAAATGCAGGCTTGACATGTTTGGATTGAATCGGCCAGATTCAAGTAAAAACGAGTCAAACTCGTGTATGTTTTCCACGGCCACAAATAGGGAAATAAGTTCGGGTTTGGAGGGTGGGAAGTTATTGAGCAGTTAGAACTGCCATTTATCTTTAACTGGCCAATAGGATTATTATTTTATTATTAAACATACATAAATATTTATGAGCAATGAGTCATACATTAATAATAATTATTCTAACACGTTTTATACCCTCGGACCGCCAGCAACAACGGGCTCTTCTACTCGCCTTTCTTGCCGAACAGTCCCGCATTGAAAATGGAACAGACTTCGTACAACAACGTCAGCGGGTCGCAGGAGACTGGGCTGAGCATGGAGGTGATGATGCCGGCCAACACAGAGACAACCTCGGCCCTGTCCAAGTTGAAGCAGATAATCGCAACCGATGATCAGACCAGCCCTAGGCCGTTCGATGACCTGGACACCGACCCAAGTTATCACGACGGCGACATGGACGACCATCTCGATCCTTACTCATTTTGGGATGACTACGGCCCTGCAGATCCTTGAAGAATATAATACAATTACCGGGCAATACACACAAACAACAAAAATAAAAATCAGTGCTGTTATTTAATTAATTCAGACATGTTTCAAAAAAAAATTTTAAATTATTTCAGACATTGTATAGTATAGGTTTCCTTTTTATTATCGTCTGCATGAGATTGACATTAGGTGGTAGTTATTCTCAATTATTCGTTTAATTTTTCAATAGATGGAATGATTATATTTATTTTCGACCTACTCACTACATATATAATTATGCTTGTGTTACCTCAATCTAATTTGCATGCATGCATCTTCATTCCAAATTCAATTCTTTTATTTTTAGTAATCCATATATGTTTTTGCGTTTTAGGTTAGTTTCATTCCTTCCTATTTATTCTCAAATGATAGATATTGTTTTATCCATTTTTTATATTACTTCACTAAAATAAGAATTATACATTTATACTTGAAACTTCTTCTTTTAAAACTAAAAATTAGTTTATAATTAGTGTACCTATCAAATAAGACGTGTGTGTGTGTGTGTATATATATATATATATATATATATATTACGGATCATATGTGAAACTTTCTTTAGATAAAAAAAAAAGATTTAATCTCATCAATTGATTTAGTCCAGATCAAGAGTGCAAAATAAAGACAATTAAAAAGTATGCGGTGACATTATGAATTTATGATAAATTTGTGTAAGTTAGTTCGGATGTTCTTTGTCTTCGAGTGCATATATTTTGTCTCAATGCATAGTTTCTCCTTTGGAATGCACACATCTTACATCATTTAAAGTGCATCATTTTGGTCTTCAAGTGCACATTTCTCTGCATTCAAGTGCATAGTTATGGACCAATGTTTATTATATGTTTTCCCTTATTTTTAATAATAGATAAGTAAATTTCTAATGTAATTGTGAGATTTACAAACGATTTGTGAAGATAATTGCTTCAATAATACTTAAGTTGAACAACTTTTCTTTTTGGTACCATAAATTGCATCGATTGCACTTTTTGCCTTCGAGTGTAGAGATTTAGCCTTCAACTGCACATTTTTGTACCTTCAGTATTTGTTATATCTTTTGCATTCTTTTCATCAACGTATAACTAAATTTCTAATGGACATTTGTGAGATTTACAAACGATTTGTAACGATAATTGCTTTAATAACAATTAATTAAGTTGAATAACTTCTCTTTTTGGTACCATAAATTACTTCGATTGCACATGTTTGTGCCTCTGACTACAGAATTTTGGCCTTCAAGTGCATGCTTTTGTGCTTTCAAGTGCATCTTTTATGTATATTCGAAGTGTATTTTTTTAAGTGAAGTAGATTAAAAAATGCACATAAAACCGTTGTCTTTTATTAAAAAATTGCACATAGACAACGGTTTTTTAAAACCGTTGTCTTTGTGGTGTTGTCTTTTGATGAAATGCACAAAGACAACACATTAAAGACAAAGGTGCACGATTTGTATGTTAAAGTGCGTGATTTGTGTACTTAAGGTGCACCATTTTAACCTTTAGGTGCGTGGTTTGTGTACTTAAGGTGCGCCATTTTAACCTTTAAGTGCGTGGTTTGTGTACTTAAGGTGCGCCATTTTAACCTTTAGGTGCGTGGTTTGTGTACTTAAGGTGCACCATTTTAAACCTTTAGGTGCATGGTTGTATTCTTAAGGTGCTTTGTTTGTGTGCTTAAGGTGCATTATTTGTATACTTAAGGTGCGCCATTTTTATGCTTAAGGTGCGTGGTTTGTTTATTAATTTTATAAACAATTTCATGAATTCCTTTATGTCGTTTGTCATCCCAGCTGCTTAGATGAAGGGAGAACGTGCGTTTTTTTAAAAATAATTTTCATTAATTTGAGCCATTGATCAATAGCTCAAATCTAACCCCAGTTTTTCACCTGGGAGCAATCACGCACCTCCTTCCATGTATGTATATATATATATATATATATATATATATATATATATATATATATATATATATATATATATACACATAGGTTCATAATCTGGTGAGAATCATGTCCTAGGTGAGAACCTGTGCACAAATCTAAACCATTGATCTAATATATTTAACGGGTTGAAAATTATTTTTAAAATTTTTTATTAAAATGACCCTGCTCTTTTTAAAAATTTGTAATATTTATAAATATGACACCACTCATTTTTTACTTGATTTCCCATCCATCGGATCTTACAGATCAATGGTTTGAATTTATACACAAGTTTTCATCACATGGCGAGTGGTTCTCATATGATTATATACATACATACATACATACATACATACATACATACATACATACATAATATATATATATATATATATATATATATATATATATATATATATATATAGGATTTTCTATGAAAAATATTTTGTTTTAAAGTTAAGTAGTACGGAGTATTTTCTATGAAGAAATATTAAATCTAGTTCAAGATATTAAAGTTTAAATACTCAGTATTCTGTGTAAAATTCTTGTCATTAACTATTGAATTATATTGGTACTAATGTAAACAATTTGCTGACTGAAAAGGGTTAGGTGCATGTATGTGAGCAATTTATACATGATTTAATGGGAAAGATTTTATTATTATTATTATATATATATATTTTAAAGTTTATATATATAAATCTTATACGTTTAAACTTCAGATAACATTTATTGCAAAATATTAAACCGCCGGTTGGATAATTACTAAGAAAATAATAATGATTTGGAGAAGCATTAATTGTGAAGCTAGGTAGGAGGTAGAAAAGAAAATAATGAAAATTAATTAATGCGTGTGAAGGTGGAGAAGCAATATAATTGAATGGTGGAATAAGCAGGCCAGGCCAGGGCGGGAAGCTAGGTGCATTGGAAGAGATATAAGGTGTGCAGAAATGGTGGCGATAAACATTCAGCAAAAATAGGTATCTTAAAAACATGGTATAAACAGGTGTCTAAGTCTGAGTTCTTGGGATTTGGAGAGCTTAGGCTTTGCTGTGGGAATATTCTCCACAATTTTAGTATTCTGAATATGTAGCTCGCACGTTTGCTCTTCCTTATTTTACGTGTGCACTCACTCCACGTCATCATCCTTCGCTTCAATTCTCGTCTTTTCCTACATACTTCCCTACTTTATGCTACATTTTTATTTTTATATATTTAAAATTACATTCTATATTTCACTTTTTTCAAGTGTTATTATCTTATTTAATCACTATATTTTTTTTTCTCATCTGGGTCGAGATAGGATACGTGTACGGAAGATTTAGAAAGGCAGTTCTTATAACGGAGTCCTTATACCGTGGAACATGGTGCACGTGGACCATGGGTCATGGTTGATACTGTAGTTGTGTTGAAAGGATACTGTAATTGTGTTGAAAGGATATTGCAGTTGTGTTGAAAAGGAACTGCAGTTGTGTTGAACAAATACTGCAGTTGTGTTGAACGGATGAACGACCTCTGTTCCGTGCAATTACAGTTTCCTTTCAACACAACTGCAGTATCTTTTCAACACAACTGCAGTATCCGTTCAACACAACTGCATTATTAGTTATGATCATGGTCCACAATGCATTGTGGACCATGGTCCACGATATAATTTGCGCTTATAACATGGACTGCGGTCCACAATGGATTGTGGACCGTGGTCTCAAAACGACGTCGTTTCAGTAAGTGGGAGACGGAGTTCGTAATTGACAGTACAGTTCATCTCAAAAGATACTGCCTTACATTTGTTTTGATGATATTATTGAATGAAACTGTAGTTATATCGAAACGTAATTGTAGTTGTGTTGAAATGTAACTGTAGTGTATTTGAATTGATACTGAACAACAGTTTCACATTTGTGTTTTATATTATCGAATGAAACTGTAGTTATATCGAAATGTAAATGTAGTTGTGTTGAAATGTAACTGCAGTGTATATGAACTGATACTGAATAACAGTTTCACATTTGTGTTTTTATATTATCGAATGAAACTGTAGTTATATCAAAATGTAATTGCAGTTGTGTTGAAATTTAACTGCAGTGTATATGAACTGAAAGTGAGGGGCGCGAATTCATCCGTCTGTTTTCATTAATCAAAACGACGTCATTTTGATGCGCGGTCCACAATGCATTGTGGATCACGGTCCACTATATAATTTGCGTTAGAAAGGGTGGGTGAAGGTAAAATAAAGGAAATTGGCATGATCCGGCTGTAAAAAATTAATTAAGTTTACTATATCTGGTGGTTTTTGCTTATACAGGACTACATTCGTCCGCTATCAAGCAACAAAAGTAAAATGCATTAAATAACAATTTAAATATCTGTGGTATGCAGAATTAAATGAGAAGTACTTCTCCCGTGGCCGTGAGAATGTGCAAACTTTCTATTTTGCATATTAAAATGTACGATTATGCATTTATGTAATTTTAAGATTGTGCATCTTGTAATGTCTGATTGTGCAATTTGTATATTTGCACGGAAGTGGTGATTCTCATTTGATCCTACCTAGGTGTGGACAGGTTTCGGGTAGAACTTGAAAAAAAATGCAGGCTTGACATGTTTGGATTGAATCGGCCATATTCAAGTAAAAACGAGTCAAACTCGTGTTTTCCACGACCACAAATAGTAAAATAAGTTCAGGTGGGGGGGGGGGGGTTAGGAATTTTAATTTCGAAAATGACCCAAAACTCGAATTAAGACTACCTATAAAAAGAGGGCACTAGGGTTCGGACTTTAATTAGCATTTCATTGAACCATTGTCTCTCCTTCTTCCTCTTAGCTTCTTTGTTCTCACTCCTTGACTTTCTCATCCTCTCCGCCCTCTCATGTTCTTAGCCTCTCACTATCTCAACCTTCTGTGCCGTGTCGCCAATTCCTCCGCCACTTAGCCTCTCTTGCCTGAGTTTCCTTTAACCTCTCTTTCTCTCAATCTCAACTATCTACACACGAAACCTTAGAGTTTTAAATTTCTTTTGATCTGCGTAGCATGCAACTTAGATCTAGAGAGATCTTCAACTTTCAAAGTTTAAGGACTTTACTTGTCTAGCTTATGAAGAAGAGAACAGAATTCTAGAATAATATTGATAATAGAAAATATTTACAATATATACACAAGACTAGAGTCCTATACTAAGTAAACAAGACTAGTGTCCTATACTATATGGATTCCTATATTAATACTCCCTGTCAAGCTCATGTGGGATGACTAACAACATTGAGCTTTTCATGAAGAAATGCAAAACGTGGTCTAACTTTGTCACGCACGAAATGATAATCTGGTCTTTAGTAGAGATGAAATGAACCTGGAGCTTCCCCTTTGTCACTTTGTCACGCACGAAATGATAATCATTTTCCACACGTTTGGTGCTAGCATGGAAAACCAGATTAGCACGAAGATACGTGGCGCCTAGGTTGTCACACCACATTTTAGGAGAGACCGAAACAGGCAGTTCAAGCTCACGCAACAAGGCCACTAACCTCGTCACTTCAATCGACACATCAGCTAGAGCTTTGTATTCAGCCTCTGTAGAAGACCGAGCAACAGTCTTTTGCATCTGACACGACCATGAGATCAAGTTATACCCTAGAAAAACAACATAACCACTTGTTGATTTTCGGTCCTCAGGCGAACCAGCACAGTCAAAATCAGTAAACGCATGCAACACATTAGACAGAAACTTGCGTAAAAGTAAGCCATAGTGAAGCGTTCCTTTAATATAACAAAGCACACGTTTAACATAGCCTAATGAGCCACAATAGGTGAGTGTGTGTGCTGCCATAGCTTGTTCATAGGGCGAGGAGAAAACCTCGTTAAAAGAACATAGGAAAGATTAGAACGAGTCACTGTGAGATACTGTAGAGCCTAGCCAAGCTCTTGTATTGTGTGGGATTCGCAAATGGCTCAACAGATTCACCAGTGGGCCAGAATCGATGAGACAGGCGTATCTAAGGCCTTGCAATCAACCATGCCTAGACGTTTTAAAATATCACTCATATAACGTCACTAAGACAAAAGCATACTAGTGGGCACAAAGAGCGTCTCAATACTAAAAAAGAAAGATGGAGCTCCCATATCACGGACTTTAAAAACAGAAGATAGTCGATCTACGAAGGCAGAAACACATGCTAAATCACTATCCATGATGAGAACATCATCAACGTAGACCAAGAGATACATCTACACACCATTATTTGAGGAAATAAAAAGAGAAACATAAGTTTTTGGAGACTGAAAACCAAGTAAGACTAAGAAGTCATGCAAATGAGTAAGCAAAGTCTGAGGAGCCTGTTTTAGACCATATAAGGAAAGATGCAGCGAACGCACAAAGTCAGGGTGTTCCTTTCTTCATAGCCTGGACATTGATGCATATAAACCGTCTTTGTCAACTGACCATTAAAAAATGCATTATGAATGTCAAGTTGTCGAACCACCCAATCACGCGAGTGAACTAAAGAAAGTAGCTATGACACTGTTGTAGGTTTAACCACTGGACTAAAAGTTTCAAGGAAATCATGACTTGCCACTTGATTGAAACCTTTTGCCACCAAATGAGCTTTATATTTCTCAATCGTTCCATCATCCTTCTATTTAATAAGAAAAACCCACTTGCAGCCAACTACATTCATTCCAGGTTGAGCCGGAACCAACCGCCAGGTCTGATTCTATAGTAGTGCATTGAATTCAAGATCTATGGCCTCACGCCATTCAACATAGCCAACAACCTGAGAGAAGCTCGCAGGTTCTGGAGGAATAACCTGATACACCAAGGCATTGGGTGCCGCCCGAGACCGAGACATGTGCTTGAGAACCATGGGATGAGTACAAGTAGGCTGCCCAAAGACAAGAGCAGGCTATTACTACTTTGGAACTATGACCATAGTCTGAGTGGACACATAATCTATGATAGTCATTGATGGAGAAGACAAAGGCATAGCAGAAGAAATACCGGTATGACAAAAACCAGCGACACCCCATGGAACACCTTGCGATCGAGAACCTGAAGAATCCTGTACAACAGAATAACGAGAAAAAGGAAAGACACACTCGTCATACCGCACATGCTTACAGACAATAATCTGGTTAGTATTTAAATCTATGCATCAATAACCACGAAAAGACTCAAGATACCTTAGAAAGACACAAGAAGTAGACCGGAAACCCATCTTATGACGATTGTACGGACACACGAATAGATAACATAAACATCCAAAGACTATAAGAAAGGAATAGGATAATGGAGAGTGATGAAGTTTATAGTGAGGACTAACATTATCTAAGACAGGAATAGGAATTTTATTAATCAAATAGATCGCAGTCTCAAAAGCAAACTCATAGAACCTAAAGGGAACAAAGGCTTCAGCCATTAAAGTGAGTCTTGTTTCAACAATGTGACGGTGACAATGCTCAACATGTCCATTTTGTTCATGAGTATGAGTACAAGACCTTCTGTGAACAATACCCAACCGAGAAAGACACAAATGTAATTTATTTCCTCTTTTTTCAAAATTTTGGCATTATTTCCCCTTGTTTTTTCTTCAATCCTCACTCACAAAATGCATCATCATTCACAATTGACCAATCATTATTGAAAAATGAAGACATCATACAACGTTATTCATGGTCAACACCAAGTCAACTTCATCTTCTTCCCTAATTCAACAATGGGGTTGAAGCATGTGAGTGCAAATTCAATAAGAGTGTGTGACAAAGTGCAATTTCTTTCATAAACAACCATAGAAATATGTTTTAATGCACTTTCATTCATCAATTTCAATCAATCTATGCTCATCATCAAACCCATATGCAAAATTCCCAATTTAAAAAATTCTAGGGTTCTTCAAGCATAGCAATACTCACAAGTGATAAGTGCCAAAAATAGTCTAATTGTGGGTCATGATTAGATAACATTTTAATGATTCTACACCCAATTATGATCACTTTCATGGATAAAATCTCTAATTAACTTCTATTTGATAAATCCAGCTCAAGAAAAATACTTCGAATCATTTCCGAAGGATACATCAAAGTTTTAGGCCAAAAGGAGCATCAATCAAAGAAATCATCATGCAGGAGGCTGCCACGCCCACTCACACGCGTGTGAGTAGGCGTGGATTTTATCCAGAGAGCTCCCACGCGCCCTCACACGCGTGTGACAGACGTGGGAGCAGATCAGTAGGGCAACATCGGAAATCTGATTTTTGGAGCAGCTATTTAAACCCTTTTCTCTCATTTTTGGAGGGGGACTCTCCCAACTTTCAGATCTGAATTTTCTTATCATTCCTTCCCCTTTGGGGAGGAAAAACACACTCAATTTCTATTAGATTAGAATTAGATCTTAGGATTGAAGATGGATTGAAGATGTAGACTCAACACTCTTTGGGTAACATATTCTTTTCATTGGATTGTTAGATTAGATTTATTTATCAAAAGTAATCTTTAGTTATTGCTTTCGTTTATGCTTATTATGGTAGAGTAGAATAGTTGGGTGTGTGTGCCCTTGTTGATCTATGGATTATTGCTTATAACTTGATATTATGATCTTGGTGTTGTGGGAGTATGTTTGATGCTTTGTATGGAAGATGTTGCTTAATCTTTGCTTCTATTTCCGGCCGGGATAGGTAGTAAACCCGTAGGAAGTGAGTGTGTGCGCGATAGCGGCCACTCACGAGCCTAGATCATCCATATCTCCGCTCTTAATCCGAAAGGATGAGATCCGAGAGGAGTGGTAGGCAAGGTGTTCGATAAAATGCCTCAACCGAATGAGGATTGAGAGTTTGAGTGTGACGCCACTCAATATTAAGACCGTGACTCCCTAGATCAATCCCGAAACCCAATTCCAAGCTACCTAAGATAATCAATCCTTAGACTTAACTTTGGCATGCACCCCTTTCCTTTTACCTTTTGTATTTTCCATCCTTTTTACTTTCAAACCTTTCACCCAACCATGAACAAATCATCCACCCTTGATTCTTGCAACTCTTACCTTTCAACCTCATAAATGCCACTCGTATTCGATTCCCATTCGCCATCCTTGAGAGACACGACACTCGGGGAATCTTCCTCGTTTTACCCCCTTCATATCCACTCACCCCATACAAACACATCCTTGTCAAAATGGCGCCGTTGCCGGGGATGGCAAACGGTTTCGAATAGTGTTGACATCTTTGAAGTAGATTTTTAAGAGTTCTTGAATTGTTTTCTTTTTGTTATATTGTTTTCTTATTTTTGTTACTTGTTTGAGAAGTGAGCATATTATCTTTGAATACCTTGCTACTCACTTGCAACTACTTCTAGTTGCAATATATTTGTTGTTGGTTAAGCTTTGTGCATGAAACTTTCTTTATCAAATCGATTGAAGCTTGCCAATGAGTGCTTATCCGTATCCCCGTGGTTACCCATACCATGGAGGACCACATACAACAAATATCCCACCCCAAACCTATGAACCTTACCCATATTACTATCCAAACCCTTATGAATACCCACAACCACAATATACATATCCGCCTTACCCAAACACTTTCTCTTATTCCAATTATGCACCATATCCTCATGATACCCCCTATGTGCTTACCCACGAAAGAATTGAGAAACCTACATACCAAAATGGAGAGGAATCCATCAGTTCTATAGCTGAGAGTATTAGCAACCGACTTATTCAAGTCATGAAGGAGATTGATCCTAGTAGTGAACCGGCATTAAAGGCCACAATTCCTTCAATTGTTAAACCTCCACCTCATTATAACCCTCCATCAAATTATAATCCTGAGAGAAATAGGTGTTCTCATTCTTACACTCATCCTAGTTATTCACCCCCACCTCAACAACATGGTAAGTGTTTTCACGAAACACCATCCTTTGCTCAAAATTTTACCAAATCCATACCATATGAGAGACCATCTTGTGAGTATCTTCCCCCGGTCAATGACGAAATCCAAATCTTGAAGGATAAATTAGAAATGTTCATCCAAATGGCCAAGGAGGATACTATCAACTTAAGAAATGAAATTAGGAGTGAAATCAAGAAGAATCTCGCCACTCTTCGCGAGGAAGGACTTCCACTGGACGAAATTGAAGCTAAGATGCTATCGATCTCGGAAGAGCTCATGAAAAGGATGTTACCACAAGCTAACAACCCATTCGTAGATGATCACCCGACACTGGAAACCAACCCGCAAAGTAATGACGAGATGGACAGAATGGTTAATGATGAAGAGGTGTGTGCAAAAGAATCCACAGAACTTGACACCCCGGTGCTCCAAGAAGTTTCGACTCCCGAGTTGAACACACAACAATGGGAAGAGATTGAGAGTGAAGACGATGATCACATTGAAATTGTGTGGGAAGACGAAAAACCCACACAAGGTAAGACTCTCACTCCAACTCTTATTAAAAATTCTCATAATATTTGTGAGGATGATTCCCTTGTATTTCATGATAATTTTGATGACTATGGTAAAGTTTCCTTTTGCTCATGGGGGAGTGAGGATGATATCGAGTTATTAGGGATCATAGAAGGAGAAAGGGAAAGAAGGGAAAGGATTGTCACCCTTGACAATCCAAAAGAACAAGAATGGAGAGAAAGTGCTTTAGATGAGATAGACTGTGGAGAGAATGTTCATTGGGAGATCCTTAAGAAAAAGGTTGCAGGGGTAGGAACCTATAAGGAGGAAGAAGAAAAGGGGTATGTTATTTTTGAACATCTTGAAATAATATCCCGAGCATATTTATCGTTGAATTTTATGTTCCTCTCTATATTTTCCAAATTCAAAGATATTACCCATCTTCGGGCATACCTCGAATCGAAAGTACACGGGACACTTAGCAAAGTCCCCAAGTCTGTATGCTTCGAAGGATAGCATAATCCAAGTCTAGCCAAAGACTATAAACAAAGGCGCACTTGGGAGGCAGTTCCAACGTTATCCGTAGGACTTAGATTTTACTTTGCCGTCTTTTGTTTATTTTCCTTTCTAATAAATGTTACGTTTTGTGTAGTTTTCTTTTGCTAACCAAGCATATTGTCAATACCATGATAACCTTCAACGAATGTTTTTACTCACTAAAGATGATAATTGGACTCAAAAAGGGGATGAGCAAAAAGTTGAAGAAGGCAAACGAAACACAGTCCTTTTAGAGGCACAAACACGATCATGGACCCTCTTTTGACAGGCTCCATCCATGTGATTTTCCTTGGTTGCTCCCGGTCAAGTCCATATGCCTTCTCGTAAGCTTAAAACCCTTCAAACCACTAAAGTGCAAGATATGATAGAGCTTTAATTTGCAAAACATTAGCACATCTAAGCAATTATGACTATAAATCAACCACAAAGGATAAAATTTAAGCATAAAACAACCCATAAGGACCCTTAAATATGAATGTCTTTGCCACTTATCAATTATATTCTCCCCCTAAATCAGACTGAACAGATTGAATCCTGCACGAGAAAGAACATTCTACCATCAAACGAAAACGTTCAAAAAGTGCATATAAATTAGACTTTTGATGCATAGGGAAATACTAGATAAAGCGGGAAAAATCATCCACAAATATAACAAAGTAATGAGAACTATTAGAAGATAACAACGATGCAGTTCCCCAAATATCAGTGTATAGTAATTCAAGAATACGAGAACTAGATGAACTAACACAGGTAAGTAGAAAACGAGACGACTTCCCCAAACATCAGTGTATAGTAATTCTAAGTGTTGACTCTTTGTGCTTCATTAGGTTGAGAAAGTAGCTATGAACAAATACTACATTGTAACAAAGTCAGTGGTACTCAAAAAACATAATATTGGTAAATAAATATAAAAGATTATTTTTAGTACAATATAACTTTGATATCTAATTACAAGATAGTATAAAAATAAAAACAATGAACAATGTAGTGAATATAATTTATCATATAATTAAGGATAAATTAGGAAATCTCAAGTGAAAAATATAAATCTAAACAATCTGAGTCATCCATTTGATTAAATAATTTGACCGCCATTTTTTCTACCCATTTTAGGCCTAACTCTCTTTGGCTCTTATTA
>CP025655.1:9956416-9992292 GCA_003576665.1 Ipomoea trifida
CCCCCTTTTCTCATCATTTCTCTAGAATCAGGACCGCTACCTTAAGTGCGCACACCCCATAACTGGGATTCCAAGCCAGTGAGTAATAGCTCAAGCCCTAAAGTAAGCCCAGGATTTTTCTACCAAGCCACTTCTCTACATAATCAGAGATTTTTCTATCGGATTTCATCTCATCATTTCTTACGAAGGGACTGCACTCCAATTGAATCCTCCAAAAATATATAGTTTTCTTAGATCCCTTTATAAAATAATGGTGGTATTATCTTTAAAAACCTTTCTTCATAATAGGCCTGAAAATAGTGAATAAGTATCATACATAACTTTATATATGCATCTATATCGAAAATAGGGTATATATATAGATTAAGAAGAGTTAATATGCAAGAAGGAGAAAGAATACATTTACTTATTTATATGAGCTTTCAAAATATATAAGTATCATTCATATAAAATATAGGTTGGTTTGGAAAACATAGATATTTGCATGAGGTTGCAAATGAATGCAAAAGCAATAACTTCATAAATGCTTCTATTATGATATTTTGCTAACAAAGATAGAATGCTCATCATTCACCATTCTTCCTCATAATTTCTCATACTTCAACTCATTGTCCTACTTTCAAATAGGAGTATCATAAATCATTTCATAATCGCATTCTCTCAATAAATAGGAATTTCATGCTTATGCAAATAACTTATCTCATAATTTCCTATCAACTAGGAACATCATACTTGATCATATAATTCACTTCATAATTCCATTTCAAGTAGGAATGTCATGTTCGTTCACATAGCTCATTTTACAACTTCATTTCTAATGAGAATATCGAGTTTAATCACATAGCTTAATCGTAATATCATTTCACATGGGAATATCATGCTTAATCTCATAACTAAATCACAATATCATTTCACAAGGGGATAACATGCTTAATCACATAGCTTAATCATACTATCATTTCACATGAAAAATCATGCTTGATCACAATAATTTATCTCATATTAGGTAACTAATTAAATCAAGCACCGGGACTTCCACGGTTCAACCGGGTCCACAAACGTGAAGTGACCAGACCCAATAGGCAAGAGGGTAAGCCCCAAAACCAACTGAGCCCCTCATCTCCCGCGTGATTGGCAGCAGGGCATCTAAGCTCGCCGCCAGGACCTCGCGGGGCCAGGGTCAATGAGTGGCAGGGCTCCCAACCCTTCCACTCGTGAAATTCCACCTCGCAGGGTTAGCCCCGCAGTCTCCTAGAGCCTGCGGGTAACCCTGTTTCTTCTCGCAGGCCATGCTCCTAGGGCCTTATGGCCTATGGGGTAGCCTGTGAGAATGGCAGAAAGGGGAAAAGAACCCCACTTCAACCGGAAACCCCAAACACTCCATTTTCAGACCTTGACATGACCTCAACACCTCAACAATGACATTACTCCATGCAGAGGAGAGGATGGAGGGATGAAGAGGCAAAGCTACATTACTGTAATATTTATAGGGGCACAAAACCCTAGAAAATTGTGGTTGAAGATGAACGGCTAGGCTGAGGGCAAAATTGGGAATTTGACTCTAAATTTTGAATTATAATTTCGGGTCAAAGATTGGGTCAAGTTTAGATAAAAATATGATATAATAAATATAGGATTATAATAGGTTTGTTTTGAAATCAATTTCGGGTTAAAAACAAGGCTATCAGGTTCACAGGTTTGTCTCATATAGACTTTTGGGTCAAGATTTTGATAAATAAATGTATCCTTTAAATAAGGATTTTAAAACCATAAATAATTATATAAATATTTTGTACTAATCAATTGAAACAAGGAGTTTAAAATATTTTATTTATAAGCTCATTAGCCAAAATAATCGTAGGAGTAAAAATTATACATAGTTTTATCTTGAAACTTGATAAAATAGGAGTTTTTGTGGGAAATATTTTTGGGCATCACATAAGTTCATTAGCCAAAATAATCGTAGGAGTAAAAATTATACATAGTTTTATCTTGAAAATTGATAAAATAGGAGTTTTTGTGGGAAATATTTTTAGGTATCACATTCCACCCCTCTTAAAACAAGCTTCGTCCTCGAAGCTTAGACCAGGGTAGCACAGAACGGTTTGAGTAAGGTTTTAAAAATAAAATTTCCTAAACATTGTCATGAGATGCAAGATTGGAGGAGGTTATGGATATTGCAAGAATAGCGATTGATTTGAAAAGATCCAAGGAGAGTTGGAAGATTAAGAGTAAGGATTATCATGCAAGCAATTAAAATTCTTCACAAACTAAATTCCATCTACTAAGTGGAACTTGCTACAACTTTGGGAAAGTTTAAACGATTGCCTGGTCCCAAGTCCTTTGGTGCATCACCTTGAAATCCAAAACTCGGTCTTGCTTCTGATGTAATAATCATTTGAAACAAGGAGTTTAAAATATTTTATTTATAAGCTCATTAGGAAAACTAATCGTAGGAGTAAAATTTATACATAATTTTATCTTGAAACTTGATAAAATAGGAGTTTTGGTGGGAAATATTTTGGGGTCTCACACCGGATGCCCGTCCAATTCAATATGTGGATCCTCCTCATGTCTTGGCTCAAGGGGGACTTGGGGTCCTCCTTAAACTCCTATGTCTGGTGGGTGGGTATTGTTGTGGGGTGGGGTGTGTGGAGGAATCCCACTTCCATGGGATCCTCCTCTATTGCTTGCACTAGTAGAAGCCATGTCCTCACTTGGTTGTGGAGTAGGGATGTGCTTGGTTGTCCTTCTTGTGGCTTTGTTGATTTCTGTATTGAAAGGGATTAGGTCTTGGTTTCCCTTGTCTCTCTTTTGCATCCAACCTACAAAGAATGAAAGATGACAAGTTTCCTCCCCAACTAAATGTAGTTTCAAGAGAGGTTAACACTAACAAGATAAAAATCAAAAGCAAAAAATGACACAAGTATCAATGTATGAAACTATTCCTCAATCTAAAAGCGAATTAATAACTACCGTATGCCTTACCTGGCAACGACACCATTTTTTGACATATGTTGAAACTATTCTTCAATCTAAAAACGAATTAACAACTACTGTATGCCTTCCTCGGCAATGGCGCCATTTTTTGACATACACTTTTTGTGTCAAAGATTTTGGGGTTACTCCCGAGTTTTATTGGTCTCTTGAGGGAGGCAAATTTGGAAGTGCTAAGACGTTCTTGAACTAAGGAATATGACTCACACTCATCATATACAATGTAACTAAGAACAAAGGTGATTCTAGCATGTTGTAGTATCAAGATCAAACCAAATATTCAAAATTCAATAAGGAAAAAGCTTAGGAACAGAATTACTATCTAGTACATGATGCTTCTAGTGTTCTAGGGCTTAGGTTACATGCATTGTAAGGATGACATTTCTGTGAGGCTTTACTAGCACCGTTCACCTATCGGTCTACTAAGTATTCTCTAGGCATGGAGCACTTTTTAGGTGACCATTGACCTAAGAGACATTTTAACAAACCTATTATCTTCACCTCATTTCTTACTTAGGCCTTTCAGATCTTAAAGCAAGAAAACACCTATGATTAGGAGCTACATTAAATCTAGCAATTCCTTACTAAGATTCAATGCCTTAGACAATCCCTAGCGGTGGCCATTCTCAAAGGAAGCAAACAATTCATCATAAATACCAATAACATTTCATCAATCCTCTGCAATGCATAAACCTAATTACAAATACATTCCACACTAGCATCATGACTAGAATCACAATTCAATTACTAATAGAAAACCTAGTCGCACATTCTACCAATTGAAATCATCATTGGATCTAAATTCACCAAATTGAAAGCAATTAAAGTAAATATCAAAGCAAGAAAGTAGATTACCTAGTAGATTGCAAGTAAAATCCAAACTACAAGCTAAGTGAATTCAAGGAGTTGAAAGAGTGTTAAGCCTTCTTCTCCAAGAACTTCTTCAAAGTAAAATGTGTAACTAGAGAGAGAAATTACAAAGATGTATCTCTGTTCTAAGTTCTAAGAATCCATCAAAAACTCCTTCTAAAAATATCTAATTCTAGCTTAAATCCACGAGCGTGGGTCACTCGTGGATAGGATAACTTATTCAGCCACGTTCCCGTTCACAATCGTGGATGGTATCGTGGAACCTTCTGTTCTCCATCCACGATCCAATCCACGATCATGGATCCTCTTTTGACAGGCTCCATCCCTGTGATTTTCCTTGGTTGCTCCCGGTCAAGTCCATATGCCTTCTCTTAAGCTTAAAACCCTTCAAAACCACTAAAGTGCAAGATATGATAGAGCTTTGCAAAACATTAGCACATCTAAGCAATTATGACTATAAATCAACCACAAAGGATAAAATTTAAGCATAAAACAACTCCATAAGGACCCTTAAATATGAATGTCTTTGCTACTTATCAATTATAAGAATGTTCTACCATCAAACGAAAACGTTCAAAAAGTGCATATAAATTAGACTTTTGATGCATTGGGAAATACTAGATAAAGCGGGAAAAATCATCCACAAATATAACAAAGTAACGAGAGCTATTAGAAGATAACAACGATGTAGTTCCCCAAACATCAGTGTATAGTAATTCAAGAATACGAGAACTAGATGAACTAACACGGGGAAGTAGAAAACGAGACGACTTCCCCAACTGACAAGCAAAAAAAAAAAGATGCACTAACACTAGATGAAGTAGTTGGACAAGACTTTAAAATAAATACGATCTAAGGCTAGACGATGTGGATTACCCAACTTATTGTGCCAAACCGAGGATGGCCCATAAGTAGATAGCAATGCAACAGGACCCGATTTAGACACAAGAAGCGAATAGAGCTCCCCCAAACTGTTCCCTTTAAATAGAACCTCCTTGGGAACGAGATTCTTCACAGAAAAACAAGAGGGGTGAAACTCAAAGAAAACACGATTGTCAGCAGCAAACCGTTGAACAAAAAACAAAGAAGTAGACAACACATGAACATGCAATATATTAGATAACTTTAAAGAATGAGACGGAGTGGAAAACAATTCATGACCAACACTAGCAATAGCCAAACCTGAACCTTGCCAACTCGCAAAATATCAGGACTACTATACTTTGCAAGCGATGACAAGGCAGAAAAGTCCAGTGTAGCATGGTTTATAGCACCTGGAACCAATTATGAGGCCCTACCAAAGAAAAATCCTCACTAGTGGAAAAAACCATATGAGCCTGAGGTCCAGGACTGTTAGAATACCAACGATGACAATAAACAACAATATGACCCTGATTGTTGCAAATTTGACACCGCAGAGAAAAAGATCGAGAGCCACAACCTCCCTGCTGCCAATGGTCCATGTTCTCCATGCGAAGACGAAGTAGAACTACCACGGCCTGACCTACCTCCACGTTGAACCACCATTGCCGTGGGTACTGCCGAGACACCACTACACCAGCAACATAATCATCACCACAAATAAATTCATTTGCTATCAACAAGTTAGACAATTCTGCCAACATGACTGGATCGCCTCTCGCCGTCAACGTAGCCACCAACGACCGGAACTTTGGACAGAGACCTCTGAAGATGTACATGTACTGATCATCCAACGTCCCCGGCTAACCAGCCAACACCAAGTCTTCCAACAGAACCTATGCACGACCAATTCAATGAAATCTGCGACGGACTCATCCCCTTGACGAAGGCCTTGAAGCTGTACAAGCAATCGGAGTGTCCGAGCACGTGTCATAGAACCAAGAGCCTGCTCAATGGAAGTCCAGACCTATCACGACATGGATTTTCCGACGGCGAGGTGCATCACCTCCTCTGAAAGAGAGGGGATTAACATGGAAAAAATTGCTTGATCTTGCTGTATCCAAGCAAGGAAGGAAGGAGAAGTAGTAGTCCACGACGTGGGAGAGGTAGCAGAGGACGGCGTCGGCAATGGAGCAGTGATAGCAACGATAGTGGATGGGCATGGGATAGTACCGACATAACCGAGTAGATTTTGGCCTCGTAAGAAGGGTACTAACTGAGTTCTCCATAACAAATAGTTACGTGTAGTGAGTTTGATCGAAATAAAGTGGTGCGCAGTAGACAATGAGTTGTTAGAAACCACAGGCACTAGTACAATGGCATCGGAAACAGTTTGCTCAGAACAAACTCCAGAAAAAACTATCATTATCACCAGTTATATGGAAACCAAACGACTGATACCAGATGAGAACAAGATTCTGAAATAATATTGATAATAGAAAATATTTGCAATATATATGGATTACTAGAGTCCTATACTAAGTACACAAGACTAGAGTGTTATACTCTCTGTACTGCAAATAATATTATATTCCTAATAATGAATTCCGAATTGAAATCCAAACTTCGATGAGTGTCAGTTCTCCACTCAAATGCTTCAAGAGTAAGTTTTAACATTATTTATTGGAAAACTTTATATATATATATATATATATATATATATATATATATATATATATATATATATATATATATATATATATATATATATATATATATATATATATATATTTCTTATGCCAAATAATTATATAATTTTAATAATTTTTTTGTGTTTAGATATGTTCATATATTGAAAATCCATTAGGCAACATTTTTTAGAACTTTTTATTTTCTTACATTTTTGTCAAATATTTAAATATTTATTTTTATTATTTTATGTCTTTAGTTATGTTCATATGTTATTTACTTATTATTATTTGTATTCATATTCATATATTTATTAAGTTAATATAAATTTATTTTATAACTTAATTTAACATATATGTTTAGTTGTTTAGTGTTTTTTAAGGGTTATGGTTACACTGTGATTTTATTTTTGAAATGTTCTAAATTCTAACACTGTTGAATGTTAATTCATTTTCAGAGTGAGAGTTGAGAGTTGTAGTCTTCCACAATTCTAGACTCCGAAATTTCGTTTTGAGTTTATTACCGAAATGGTCCCTCGACTATTGCGAAATTACCAATTTGGTCATCGATAATTTTTTCTGCCCAATTAAGTCTCTTGATTTTGAAAATTTTAACCAATTTGGTCCTCCGTTTATTTTCTCGTTAAACATCCGTTAAATCGGGACCAAATTGGTAATTTTGGTATAGTCAAGGACCAAATTGATAATTTTTCTATAGTCAAGGGACCAAATTGGTAATTAATTTTTCATTGAAATGGTCCCTTGACTATAATAAAATTACCAATTTGGTCCCTTGGCTATAGCAAAATTACCAATTTAGTCCCAATTTTAACGGATGTTTAACGGCAAAATAAACGGAGGACCAAATTGGTTAAAATTTTCAAAGTTGAGGTACTTGAATTGGGTACGAAAAATTGTCAAGGACCAAATTGATAATTTCGCAATAGTCGAGGGACTATTTCGATAATAAATTTTTTTTTTTTTTTTTTTTGCATTTTCCAGAGTTTCAAAACAAGGTAAGTAGGTAACTATGCTGACATCCTATTTTGATGCTCCCTTCTAGTCTAGAAATATACGTGTCAATTAATTAATTGTAAGAATAATGATTTAGTTAAAGCCCAAGTGCACCAAGGCGCAAATTTTACTGTTGACTATGGTTCACAGAGCATTATGGACCATAGTCCAAAGCGGTGTCGTTTTTTTAATGAATATCTTTTCCATATATATATATACTAGTTTTTTTGCGCATTGCGCGAATGAGATAATGCCCAATCTTATATACCAATTATTTTTGTTGTCGAGATCGATGTTTATTTTGTCTTTAATCCAAACAAGTTGATTATAAAAAATGAATGAATTATAAATTTATATTAGTTTTAATATATTTATTTAAAGAATGCACAATAAGTATTTTACATACAAGATTAATGAATGCTGCAAACCTGCAATAGTAGTTATTTTTGAAATTTCTTCTTTTTCTGAATTTGAAAGATTGATTCCAACAATGTTGTAGTCTAAACATATTTTCAATGCATCAAGTGTGTCGCAATATTCTATTTCCCTACATTGACATTTTTAATAATGAGTTTTAAATCAATTTATTGTATTATTTGAATGTTTTCTTGCTTTGTAAACAAATCATTCCTAAGTAGTTAATATTATTGGTTTCAAATTGTTTTTTAATTGTTTTCCAAGTTATTAACATAATAATTGGTAAATAAATATAAAACATTATTTTTAGTATAACTTTGATATTTAATTACAAGCTAGTATAAAAAGAAAACAATGAACAATGTAGTGAATATAATTAATTAATAAATTTGAAGGTATGAAATCTTTGCATTGTAGAAAATATAGACAATATAACTAATGAAATTATATCTCTTTTGAAATTTTTTGATAATGAATATTTGTTTTTAAATAAAGGCATTGTAGACATTGAATTATAAATTAAATAAATGCATATATATTATTTTTTTGTTGTAACTACTAATTTATTTTTATTTTTAAAAAAAACTACTAATTTTTTATTTAATTTAATTTAATAAGAGTAATAGAGTATGAGACTTACTTTTGAATAATATACTCTAACATATTCATAATATATGTTTAATAATTATGCCAACTTTGATTGGGATAAGGTTCGAACCTAAGACCTTACTTATAGAAATTAATGGGTAAGTTAAAAGTTAAACGAAAAATTTAAAGGAAAAGAGAATATTTAACGAAAAATTTAACGGATAATCATATAATTAAGGATAAATTAGGAAATCTCAAGTGAAAAATATAAATCTAAACAATCTGAGTCATCCATTTGATTAAATAATTTGACCGCCATTTTTTCTACCCATTTTAGGCCTAATTCTCTTTGGTTCTTATTAGTGTATACTAGTTTTATACGCGCATTGCGCGAATGAGTTAATGCCCAATGTTTATATTTAAATAAATATTTGAAAGTATATCAATGCAAGATTATATAGGAGAAGTTTATACATGGGTAATTAAATGTTGAATTTTTTTTATTTAAATATCTAACTCAAAGTATATGATAATATAGAAAATTCATTATAATTATTACTAAAATAAATATTTGCAACCTTGTAAAATCGATAGTCTAAAAATGATAGTCTAAATAAATACTACTTTTAATTTGAATTTTTCTAAGTGTTCTTAATTCTCTTTTGAGTAACATTGTCATTGTCTTCATCTTTACTATTTGTTCTCTTCCTTTTTGTTGGTAGTGTGTTATTTGCAATTCGGTTATTGTTGGTAGCATAGATGACAATGTCATGCAATGAGATTATGATATAGGAGCTATGGACTTTCCTTTAGGTGTTCTGCTTGGGGTTCATTTGGTTCAACCATTATTTTTTAATGAGTTATTGTCGACAAAGAAATCCCTAGTTTAAGAAAAAAGATTAAATAAATTAATAAAAATTTGAAAATTTAAAATATTATGTATTCCAAAGATATTAAAAGGTAGTTTCTCGTTTCAATTTGCTGGGTAATGGGTTATTTAAGTACTTTCATTGTCAACAAATCACCCAAGTAGTTAATATGATTGGTTTCAAACTATTCTTTTTTTATTTTTTTCATGGTATTAAAGAAATACATATGTATCATTTTTTTGTTAACTACTAATTTATTTAATTCAATAAGAGTAAAATAGAGTGATTCTGCTTCAATTTGTTGGGTTATTATTTGAGTACTCTCTTTGTCAACCAATCCCCAAGTAGTTAATATAATTAGCTTCAAATTATTTTTAAAAAAAAATTTCCATAGTATTAATAAAATACTTGGTAAATAAATGTATAACATTATTTTGCACTATAACTTTGATATTTAATTAAAAGATATTATAAAAATAAGATAATGGACAATGTAATGAATATCAATTGATAAATTTGAATGTAAAGAATCTTTACATGAGAGAAAATAAAGAGAATATAACTAATGAAATTATTTCTCTTATTTAATTTAATTTTTTGACAATGAATAATTTTTTCAAATAAAGGTATTGTAGACACATAATTCTAAATTAAAGAAATACATATGTATCATTTTTTGTTGTAGCTACTAATTTATTTAATTTAATAAGAGTAAAATAGAGTGAAAAACTTAATTATGTCAAATTTGATTGAGATGAGGTTTTAACCTAAGACCTTTCTTATAGAAATTAATGGGTAAGTTAAAAGTTAACGGAATATTAACAGAGAATAAAATATTTAACGGAAAACTTAACGGATAATCATAAAAGTAAGGTTAAATTAGGTAATCTATATTAATAATATTAATCTGAATTATCTTAACCATCTATTTGATTAAATAATTTATCTGAACCATCCATTTGATTAAATAATTTGACCGCCATTTTTTCTACCCATTTTAGGCTTAACTCTCTATGGCTCGTATTAGTATAGTAGATAGTAGATTTAGAATTATGTGTCTACAATACCTTTATTTGAAAAAATTATTCATTATCAAAAAATTAAATTAAATAAGAGAAATAATTTCATTAGTTATATTGTCTTTATTTTCTCTCATGCAAAGATTCTTTACATTCAAATTTATCAATTGATATTCATTACATTGTCCATTATCTTATTTTTATAATATCTTTTAATTAAATATCAAAGTTATAGTGCAAAATAATGTTATACATTTATTTACCAAGTATTTTATTAATACTATGGAAATTTTTTTTTAAAAATAATTTGAAGCTAATTATATTAACTACTTGGGGATTGGTTGACAAAGAGAGTACTCAAATAATAACCCAACAAATTGAAGCAGAATCACTCTATTTTACTCTTATTGAATTAAATAAATTAGTAGTTAACAAAAAAATGATACATATGTATTTCTTTAATACCATGAAAAAAATAAAAAAAGAATAGTTTGAAACCAATCATATTAACTACTTGGGTGATTTGTTGACAATGAAAGTACTTAAATAACCCATTACCCAGCAAATTGAAACGAGAAACTACCTTTTAATATCTTTGGAATACATAATATTTTAAATTTTCAAATTTTTATTAATTTATTTAATCTTTTTTCTTAAACTAGGGATTTCTTTGTCGACAATAACTCATTAAAAAATAATGGTTGAACCAAATGAACCCCAAGCAGAACACCTAAAGGAAAGTCCATAGCTCCTATATCATAATCTCATTGCATGACGTTGTCATCTATGCTACCAACAATAATCGAATTGCAAATAACACACTACCAACAAAAAGAAAGAGAACAAATAGTAAAATAAAGACAATGATTATGTTACTCAAAAGAGAATTAAGAACACTTAGAAAAATTCAAATTAAAAGTAGTATTTATTTAGACTATCATTTTTAGATCAAATATTTAGACTATCGATTTTATAAGGTTGCAAACATTTATTTTAGTAATAATTATAATGAATTTTCTATATTATCTTGGATTCATATACTTTGAGTTAGATATTTAAATAAAAAAATTAGACATTCGATTACCATGTATAAACTTCTCCTATATAATCTTGCATAGATATACTTTCAAATATTTATTTAAATATAAACATTGGGCATTAACCCATTCACGCAATGGGCGTATAAAACTAGTTAAAGAAATAAATATGTATCATTTTTTGTTGTAGCTACTAATTTATTTAATTTAATAAGAGTAAAATAGAGTGAGAAACTTAACTATGTCAAATTTGATTGAGATGAGGTTCGAACCTAAGACATTTCTTATAGAAATTAATGGGTAAGTTAAAAGTTAACGGAATATTAACGGAGAATAAAATATTTAACGGAAAACTTAACGGATAATCATAAAAGTAAGGTTAAATTAGGTAATCTCTATTAATAATATTAATTTGAATTATCTTAACCATCTATTCGATTAAATAATTCATCTGAACCATCCATTTGATTAAATAATTTGACCGCCATTTTTTCTACCCATTTTAGGCCTAACTCTCTTTGGCTCTTATTAGTATAGTATATATATATATATATATATATATATATATATATATATATATATATTTCTTGTGTGCAATGTATGTGTGAGAATATTTTGTGATTCTAGCTATATATATGAAGTGTAGTGATTCCGATGTATATATGTGAAAGTTACCAAGATACTACCAAGTGTATATGTAATGTTAGATTTTATCTTTTCCCTTGTCTAATTTGAAGATTTCAAGTATTATGGTGATAAAGGAAACTATATTGATTTCATGGTTCTTTTATCTTTATTGTAGCATTTTCTCCTATTAAATCTCAACATATGCCTTTATATTGTTATTGGTGTTCATGTTTTTAATTATTAGATTAGTAAATTGTTGCAATGTTATCAATGTTTTTGAGTTGTAATAATGACTTTATTTTAAAATTATGATTTTGCCTATACTCTATTTATCTAATTAAACTCTTATTTATATATTTTAATAATAAATTAAAAATATTTTAAAATTTCAATTTTGGCTACCCAAACCCGAAGCAATTTGTTACTACGTATTATTTTGGTTCGGGCTTCGGGTACAAAAATTCACAACCCAAAAAATTTGGGAATCTAAAATTAGCATAAGGTCGAACCTTAACGCGATCCATGTCCACCCCTAATCCAGCTCTCTCTCTCTCATATGTATGTGGGAGAATTCAGGTGAAAAGGGGCTCTCATAAAAAATGATGACGGATCTTATTGATATGTTTGGATAGATAAATGATTAACTTGACAAGTAGATGCTAATAAATTAGAAGAAAATGGTCGGCCAGTTATTATATATATAAAACTGGTTAAAAACAAACAAAACAAAACAAAACAATAAGATAACACAAAAAAGTTACAATTAAAACTAAATTCTGTTATCAAGCTCAATGATTATATTCCAGTAATCACTCTATATTTACTGTAAAGGTCAACACTAATTTTCATTATGCATTTAATTTATTTAATATTTTCTTAACACTAAAATCTATGTGTTTAATAAATATTTTAATGTAAATTTAAAAATATAAATTTTATTCTCTAACATTAAATTAATTAATATAAAAAAGTAAATTGCTTTTGAGTTAACATGATAGTCTAATCAAACACGTAATTAGAATAAGATGAGTTATACAAATATCCACTTCAATTCGTAGTATTTTGCACGGCCACGTACAAGCAATTAAGTAATAAGCAACCCCCCAAATACTTCATTTATTTATTTATTTTGTTGGAGATAGTAACATTTATATTATCTTATACATGGACCAAATTGTTTGAAATCAAAATTACATCATCTGACTAATATGTGATGAAATATTACAATACTTGTTATAAATCATATCATTTTATATATTTTATTTTATCAAAAAGAGTTAATACCGGATTTGGTCCCTCGACTATTAGGATTTCACCACTTTGGTTATCGAATTTCAAACTTATTCAATTTTAACCCAACTATATAATTTTTTTTATAGGGAAAATTGCATCTTTGGTCCCTGAACTTTAACCAAGTTCCGACTCAGTCCTTGAGTTATGACCGTATCCGAGTTTAGTCCCCAGTTATGAACAAAGTGGCGCATTTGGTCCCTGGCCGTTAAAACTAACGGAAAAATTTAAAAATAATTAAAATTTGAGGGGTAAAATAGGAAATTCACATTTTATTCTTCTTCTTATATCAAAATCACTTTTATAACATTATTTTTCACTTCTTACCCTCTTATTTTCAATATTTTTCAATTCTAAAAGCATTTCAATAATTTTAGTATGACTTGTTAGGAGCCTGACTCTAGTATAGCAAACTTAAAACCTAGTACAAACAAAGAAACACTTGATCACTGTGTTTAGGCATCTGAAAACACTATCCTAATAATTTTCGATTTTCTTTACTAAGCAACAAAGGTAATCAAACTAGAACTTTTGAGATACAAAACTCTGTTTTCTTAAAACCAGAGTAATGAAAGAGGAACCTAAGAATCAATTATAAAAATTTTTAAAACTTTTGTAACTTCAAAAAATGACAATTGACTAAACTATTGCATACAAAATATTTTTTACATACTAAAAATCTCAAGTTATTCTTTTGGTGAAATTCTCATAAAAGCAACCTGAGAAATTTGAAATTATTTTGTATCTCAGAAGTTCTAGTTTGATACCTTTATTGCTTAGTAAAGGAAACCAAAAATTATTAGGATAGTGTTTTCAGATGCTTAAAAACAAGGATCAAGTGTTTCTTTGTTTGTACTAGGTCTTAAGTTTGTTATACGAGAGCTAGACTCCTAACAAGTCATACTAAAGTTATTGAAATGCTTTTAGAATTGAAAAATATTGAAAATAAGAGGCTAAGAAGTGAAAAATAATGTTATAAAAGTGGTTTTGATATAAGAAGGATAATAAAATGTGAATTTCCTATTTTACCCTTCAAATTTTAACTATTTTTTAATTTTTCCGTTAGTTTTAACGGCCAGGGACCAAATGCGCCACTTCGTTCATAACTGAGGGACTAAACTCGGATACGGCCATAACTCAGGGACTAAGTCGGAACTTGCTTAAAGCTCAGGGACCAAAGATGCAATTTTCCCTTTTATATATATATATAAAATAGTCCTTTGTCAAAACCAAAATGGTCATTGATGGATACCCCCGACTGGGATACCCGACCCGAAGGGATCCGGTATCTGGAGCTCACTGATTGACCAGTCCTTTCCAATTCGAGGCCCGGGTGGAATGACTCGAGTGGTCCAGTCTGCACATGAAATCGGGAAGCGACGCCCGACCAGGTGCACCCCGAAAGACGGTGATGGTGCGGAAATCAGCATTTATGACAAATTTTTTACGATTCTTTCCTATTCCAAATTTTGGCAACTACTGTAGCGGTTTTCTCAGCCCAAATAACCTTCTTAAAACTATTTTTGTTAAGATCCTCTCATATTTCCTTACTTAAGCCTATTATTCTTGTATAAATACCCCCATGGGGTCACAGTGTTAAGGGCTCTGAATTTAATGCAAGTATAAGTGTTCTCCTTGCTATGCTTGTATTTTTACCTCAATAATTTCTCTAAAGTTCTATGGTAATGTTGGCCAGCCGAAACAGTTGTAGCGCAACCGCAAAACCAATATTGGCGCCTTCTGTGGGGAGTGATCCAAAAAGTCCAGTCTTTGAACTGACTACATGGCACAAACTCGACGCAGTCATTGTTCGGGGAAAACAAACCAAAACCCTAATGCCAACGCTAATACAAACGCCAATGGCAATGCTAATGAGAACGTGAACGGAAACGCTAACAGCAACATGGTTGTGATTGCTCCTCATAAAGTTGACCACGCTTCCGTTAGGGATCTACGATAGCAGTTAAGTCGACCATGACTTGATTTACACCAGTAACTCAGTCACCGAAACTCGGCTGAGCAATTGGTTGCTAATAATGAGCAACCATTCACATCTCCAGCGGCCGTGCTAGTCGTGTTAGGAACATAATGTAATAAGTTTTGATGATACCAAATGAAATTCAGAATCCCCTAAGTCTCGAAAGTTAGGAAATTCTTGTAAGTTCGACAAGTAAACTAAAAGCGAAAATACAACCGGGTATTTTGAGCTCAACTCGGAAAATATTTAAGCTTAAGGTAAACTTGTATGAACATCTTAGAAGTTTCGTGTTGTAAGCCATAGATAGATCAGAAGAAGGCACGAGACAACACTGGAGGAATAAGGGTCTACGAGACATCAACTAAGTCTCGAGACATAAGCAGAGTTTGAGAGATGAAATCTCTTGAGACATCAATCCAGTTCGAGACATAGGATCGAGACATCAAGTAGTCGAGGCATCAACATCGGACTCGATAAACTGACACTTCTCCAAAGGATTGAATGGCAGTCAAGGAAGCATGGATAAAGTAATCTAAGTTTGGAGAAGAAGAATATCATGGAGATAAAATAATTAAGGAGGTGCCAAAAGAATATTATGGGAACTACCGGGAATGGATGCCACGTTAGAATTCCACAACAAACGGATATAAGATGCACCAATCCAAGGTCGGTCTTATTCCCTAAAATAAGGATCATGAGAATATAAAAAGAGTAACTTTTGCCAAAAGTAGAAAGTAGAGCATGGACTCAAGAAAGTGGATTAAGGAATATTCACTACAAGACAAAATGCTCAAGTTACAAGACCACCACTCCATAGAACATGCTGAAAATATACAAGTCCCATGATCGGCATGGGAAACAGATTTCAAACGGAATAATTTTCCCTCCAACGGAATTATTCCTTAACTCTCATATATAAGGACGTGAAGACACAAGCAAAGAAGAGGGAGTGAATTGATTTTAAAGGGGTGTCTGATTCAAACGTTCAAAGTGCAAGTGCTCAATCCGGAATATCATCCTTGATATTCAAAACAGCGAGAAAAACACATCTTAGTGTTTGAGAGAGTTACAAAGCGTAAACTACTACACATCTAGAAGGTGACCGAAGCTGCTCTACATCGACGTTGATTCAACAATAGCCTTTGGTCAGATTGGAGATTGTTACACTCAACCTGTGACAACCGGAACAACCTTGCTTTGGAGAAGGCAAGAAGAGGCGGAGTAACCTGGGAGCTGTCTTGTGAAGATCCTGAGGCTTGAGGCGGGCTTGGTGATCAAAGCTCAAGTGCTCGAAAGGTGGAGTAACAAGAAGCGGGGTGAAAAACCTGAGGCTTGAGGCGGGCTTCGTGATCAAAGCTCAAGCGCTCGATATTGTACTAAAAAGGGAAGTTTTAGTGCAATCATTCTAGGGAGTTTCTAGAAGAAGAGTGGACGTAGGCGGGTTGGCCGAACCACTTACTTTCTGCTTTTATCTCTCGCTATCTAACTCTCGAACTGCACTGCATATAACCACACCTCTCGAACTAACTCAAACTCGTGCTAATTAAAAAGGGGATAATATTTTCGCTGCGCATAAAACTTTGTCTTCATCTTGTGAGGTATCGGACCTAAACATCCTAAGTCCAATACACACGAGAAGTCGAAAAAGATTTGCAAAATCTTATACAAGTCTATTCACCCCCCCCCCCTCTAGACTTGTACCCCATCTCCTTGGGACCAACAATTGGTATCAGAGCCAGTTCTCTTATCGATATAAACCTTTGTCTATATTGCCTAAAGATCCTTCTTTAAAAATCTTTTAAAATCATTTTCAAAGCACGAGATAATTTTCAATATGGACAGCATGTTGTCGAGACATCTTCTCTTTGATCTGAGCAGGTTCGATGACTGGAAAACACGCATGCTTGCGTATTTATCAGCCCTCCACGATGAGATGGCCGAGGTAATAATAACTGGACCAGTCAAAATCCTAATGGTCAACACTGCCGCAGAACAAACCAAAGACATACCAAAGTATGTCCCAAAGCCTAAGAAAGAATGGACAAGTGATGATATGAAGAGAAACAACCTGGACAACATAGCCAAGGATATTCTCTTCAGAGCTATAGACGAAACCATCTTCCCACGAGTAAGAAAGTGCACCACGGCAAAACAGGTATGGGACACCTTGATGTTAATTGGTGAAGGTGACGAACAAGAAAAGGAGAACAGGCTCACCGTGGCAATGAAAAAGTTCGAGGACTTCAAGATGAAGCCAGGAGAGAGCATCGACAGCATGGACTCTCGGTTCATGAAGCTGTCAATCGAGATTAGTGATCTAGAGAAGGAGATCCCACAAAAGGAGCTAAACCTGAAGGTCTTGTGAGGCCTTAGCAAGGAGTGGGAAATGAAGGTGATCACAATGCGCGATCACAGGGACTTAAAGAACACCACAACCGATCAACTATTCAGAGATCTCAAAGCTTTCGAATTTGAGATGTTTCCAAGAGATGAGGACGTGGTAGATAGACGGAATGTGGCCTTGGTTGCAGATCAGCCATCCATATCCTCAAGGTCAGACCCTAATCCCACTAATCTTTTATCTGATGAACAGTTTGCTCTTTTCATGAGAAAATTCAGGAAGTTCATGAAGAAAACACCGGAGAGCAATACAAGTTCACCTTCCTCCTCAAGAAGGAAAAATGAAAGATTTACATCCAGAAGGACGGAGGAAGAAAATCAAGGTCTCTTCTACAACTGCAGAAGACCAGGACACTTCAAGGCCGAATGCCCTTACCCACCGGTAAGCAAATATCAAGGCCAAGAAGGAAAGGATTCCCGGAGGAAAGAGGAATCCAGGGAGAAGCCAACACAAGGAGGCTTCAAGAGTTCATCAAAAACGCATTCGCGCAGAAAGGCGCTTATGGCCGAGGAGTCCGAGACATTAAGCTCCAGCGAGAGCAGCAGCAGCTCAGAGGATGAGAAGGGGCCCATCTGTCTATACACTACAGAAGATGAGGATCAATGCTTGATGGCTATCAATAATGAGGTAACCTCTACTTCTACATCTCGCTGCTCTATCGCTACTTCTCAATGCTCTTCTTTTAGAAGCGATGAGGATCCCTTTGAGACCATGGAATTGCTCAGAAGGGACCTCAACATCGCAAATAGCACTCATGCTAAAGTACTGGAAGAAAACAGCAGGCTAATTGCTGAAAGAGAAACACTTAAGAACGTCTCGAAAGAGAATTTAGAGTTAACTCTCAAAGTAAGCAACTTAGAAGCTGAAATAATCCAACTTAAGGAAGAGTGCAAAGCTCGAGAGGCTAAAGAGCTTAACCTTAAAGAGGTCATCGCATCATATACTATTTCCTCCAAGGCTATGGAGAAAATGGTAAATGATCATAGACCCACAAATGATAGAACTGGACTTGGGTTCCGTCAGAACAGTCTCTCGAGAGATAAACAGACCAATGGTTTGGAAACTACAATTAATGGAGGATCTCAACCCAAACCAAATAAGGGTCATAAAGGACCAACAGAAAAGACCAGAGTAGTTATTCATAAACCGTCCCTATACACCAACAATGGGAAGTATAGGAAAGCTACAAAGAATGGCCGGGTAAATAATATCGAGAGATCATCTAGCTATCTCTCGCAAGGCCATTCCAAGTACAAGAAAAGCTACAATCCATATAATGCGCCTCAAGGCAAATATGGAAGGTCTGAGATCCATAGAGCTAGGACATCACGGATGGAGGAAGGCAGACACTACCCATTCAGTGAGAATTGGTCAGAAGTACATGAACCGTGGAACAAACTCCAGTTTCAACGGTACCACATGACCAAACAGGCTATGAAGGGCATGGTGCGTAAGTTCGAGGTCATGCCTCAACCAAAACTGATTTATGCACCTAAGAGGCCCAGAGTCTTTGCTAACATTCCTTATGATTATCAAACGTATAATGGCTACATTGCACCTAGGCCTGGAGTAGTGGGCCCAAGGTATAAATGGATGCCTAAACTTACTAACCAACCAGGACCCAAAGTTTGGGTACCTAAATCTGCTTGAATTGCATGCAGGACACCAGAGCCATATGGTTCATTGACAGTGGATGTTCGAGACATATGACGGGAAATCTAACACTGCTAGAGAACATCCATCCTATCGAAGGTCCCTTGGTGACATTTGGAGACAGCGAGAAGAAAGGACGCAAAAAGGCTGTTGGCGAGATCCACAAGAATGAATTGCTGATCAAGGAGGTATCCTACGTTGAGGGACTCAAGTTCAACCTTCTTAGCACAAGCCAGTTTTGTGATAAGGGCTACAAAGTGATCTTCACCCAAAGCAAGTGCCAAATCATACAAGAGGAATCTCTCGAAGTCGTCCTGGAAGCAGCAAGGAAAGGAAACATGTACATAGTGGATTGGAAATCTGCCAAACCATCCATGTGTATGCTGGCAAGGAGCAAAGAAGACTTATGCTGGGATTGGCACAGTAAGCTGAGTCACCTGAACTTCAAAACTATCAACAAGCTTACTAAGAGGAACCTTGTGGAAGGACTGCCCAAAGTTACGTTTCGGAAGGATAAAATATGTGAGGTTTGTCAACGTTGCAAACAGATCAAATCCTCTTTCAAGAGCTAAGCCGAGACATCATCCACTAGACAATTAAGTCTCCTTCACATGGACTTATTTGGACCATTGGATCCACCCAGCATGAGAGGAAGGAAGTACACTCTTGTGGTAGTAGATGACTACTCAAGATTCATCTGGACCGTGTTCTTAACCAAGAAAAGCGAGACAAAAGTTGCCCTGCCAAATCTGTTGAAGCAAGTTCAAGTTGAAAGGGATGTCTCGATACTAAAAATTCGGTCAGATCAAGGTGGAGAGTTCGTTAATCAAGTGATCGAGAGCTACTGCAACGAGAACGGGATTCATCATCAACTGTCAGCTGCTCGAACACCTCAACAGAACGAGGTTGCTGAAAGGAGAAATAGAACTCTCAAGGAAGCAGCAAGGACCATGATCTCACAAGCCAATATATCTCAAGGATTTTGGGCAGAAGCAATCAACACAGCATGCTATACCCAAAATCGGTCCTTGATTGTGAAAGGAGTTGGAAAGACCCCATATGAGTTGTGGAATAGAAGAAAACCGAATGTAAGCTACTTTCACACATTCGGATGCAAATGTTACGTTCACAACAATGGAAAGACTCAACTAAAAGGCGGATGAAGGAGTATTTTTGGGATACTCATCGATAAGTAAAGCGTTCAGAGTCTTCAACAAGTAGAGATTGGTGATTGAAGAATCCATACATGTCTCTTTTGATGATAGAGCACAAACAGATCAACCATCAAAATCAATAGAGGTAGCTGAAGACTTAGAGAAAGTTCAGCCAGAGTCTATCGAGAGATCAAACTTACCTCTCGATGTGAAGCAGTCGATAGTTCGAGACGTAGCAGAACTCCAGTCAGAATCAGATGATGAAGAGACTACCAAGGAAAAAGCACCTAGCTCAATTGATCCAATCCAGATCATAGATGATCAACCCTCACCTCAACCCACAACGGAAGCATCAACTGAGGCATCACAACCAGATCTGAAATGGTTGAGAAGTCACCCCGCTGATCAAGTGATTGGAAATGTACGTGACAAAGTTCGGACCAGATCGGCCTATCAAGAAAGCATGCTTGCTTGCTTTCCATCTCAAATAGAGCCCAAGGTGATTGAAGAGGCTCTGAGTGATCCAGATTGGGTGCAAGCTATGCAAGAGGAACTTCATCAATTTGAGAGAAACGACGTTTGGGAACAAGTTCCGAGACCTCACCATCAAAACGTCATTGGCACGAAGTGGGTTTTCAGGAACAAGATGAATGAGGATGGAGTAATTGTTAGGAACAAGGCCAGACTTGTTGCTAAAGGATACTGCCAGGAGGAAAGAATAGATTTTGATGAAACCTTCGCTCCGGTGGCACGTCTCGAAGCCATACGCATCTTTCTCGCATATGCCGCCTTCAAAGACTTCAAAGTGTATCAAATGGATGTCAAGAGCACTTTTTTGAACGGACTTCTTGAAGAAGAGGTGTACGTTGAACAACCTCCGGGTTTCTTGAAGGACGTGGGAGCTGACAAAGTATATAAGTTAAAGAAGGCACTTTACAGCTTAAAACAAGCTCCGAGAGCTTGGTATGATACGTTATCCTCTTTTCTACTTCAATGTGGGTTCACCAAAGGCCTAGTGGACAAAACATTGTTTAGAATTAAGGATGGGGATCATATCTTATTGGTGCAAATCTATGTGGACGATATTATCTTTGGGAGCACCAACCCAGACTTATGCGAGAAGTTCTCCAGTCTGATGAAAGGAAAGTTCGAAATGAGCATGATGGGAGAGCTCAACTACTTTCTTGGGCTTCAAGTTAGACAACTTAAGGAAGGTATCTTCATCAATCAGGAGAAATACACCAAGGATCTGCTCAGGAAATACAATATAGAAGGGAAATCCTCAGTCAAAGTACCTATGGGAACCTCTCTACGCATCGACGTTGATAGTGAAGGTCGAGAGGTCGATCAGACTACTTATCGAGGTATCATCGGATCTCTTCTCTATTTAACTGCTAGTAGACCAGATATATCCTTTGCAGTAGGTGTATGTGCTAGATTTCAGGCAAGTCCTAAAGAGAGTCACTTCAATGCATCCAAAAAGATCCTTAGATATCTTAAGGGTACGCAAAGTGTTGGACTTTGGTATTCGAAAGGTGGATCTTTCGAACTTATGGGTTATTCATATGCGGGACTTTGCCGGTTGTAAAATAGATCGAAAGAGCACATCAGGGACATGTCAGTTTCTAGGTGGAAGACTTGTCTCATGGTTTAGCAAGAAACAGCATTCGATAGCTACAAGCACCACTGAGGCAGAATATGTAGCAGCTGGAAGTTGTTGTGCTCAGATTTTATGGATGAAGCAACAATTACTGGATTACGGGGTTGAATGTAAAGAGGTAAAGATTATGTGTGACAATACTAGTGCTATAGCTATTACACACAATCCAATGTTACATTCAAGGACAAAGCACATTGATATAAAGTATCACTTCATCCGAGATCATCTTGAGAAAAAGGACATAACTTTGGAATATGTTGCAACAGAGGAGCAACTAGCAGATATTTTCACAAAAGCCTTATGTGAAAATAGATTCTCCCAACTAAGGTTAGAATTGGGAATGATAGAATTGGGTTGAATGGTCAAATCTTATCTTCTTGAATTAAGTGCCATGAACTGTTTCGCATGTGAGGAGCGGTTTCATCAACTTTATGGCAACTTTGGAGTTACACAGCATTGAATGGTCATTCACATAGCATCCCGTGACTCTACAGTACTGATTTTTGGGCTATAAATAGAGGGATTTCCTTATCAGTTTATGTCATCGACTTCTTCATGGAGAGGAAGAAAGGAAAAGATGATGTACCATTCTGGTATAGAGGAAGGAAATCAGCAACCAAGTCCAAAGACTTTCAAGGAGAGAACTATCCAGAATCAACGAAGGGTAAACAGATTGCGGAGCTTCCTGATAATCCAAGCAAGCATCCTATTCCCATCCAAGGTGAATGGATCCCCAAATACGTGGAGATCCACAAAGGTGGGATACTGGAGTCAGGAGAAGAGTCCCGTATTAGTGGGACACCTACCGCTGCACATTCTGGAAAAGGATCTCCCTCAACCAAATGGAGAACCAAGGGAAGGGGAGATGGAGCCTGTGAGGAAGGCAGCAACGGAGAGGTAGAGAAGAACAAGAACAATTAGCCACCTCTAGTTCTGTTACTCAGCTAAATAGGATTTAGATGGCTAGTTCTTGCTCTAACAATAGATTCCTATATGGCTCTCCAAGGCCAAACGAAAGTTTCTATGGAATCTAATAGAATATTGATTCATATGTAATATATCTGGAAATCACTAAATGAACTTAAGGAAATGTTCCAAGTGATATCTATTGGATGAATCAATCTTGTCCCTTTTATCGCAATCTGTGTTCGAAAGATAGTTCGAGAGATACCTATTCAGTTTGGCCATAAATGATATGTCTCGAAGAAGGATAGTTCGAGAGATCACTTCAAAAGATAACAAACTGACTATCTACGTATCTCTAAATGGAGGAATAAGGAGGGTTAGGGATCAATCACTCAAAGGGAAGATCTTTAACCACAGAAATGCTTATCACTTATCATACCAAGATGGAGGAATAAGGACGTTTAGGGATCAATCACTCAGGGGGAAGATCCTTAAACTAGCACAGTCGAGAGTTTACCTTCGAGAGGTAAAACTAATGAGCTTAACGGACGTAAGTTGAACGGATATTTTTGAAAATCAATATTAGCCACGTGGTCTTCGGTTACTGACGGTTTTCCATGTTTTAAGGTCTCTATCTTGGGTAGTGGGAGCATGCTCATCAATTTATCTTATCCTAAATCCCACCTTTACAACCGTCTCATACTCTTCCAAAATTACCCTCACCATATTATACATACATAACCGTTATAGAGGGACAATTCTGACCTTTCACTTATTTTAAAATAACCAGGATCACCAATCGGGTCAAACTCTCAACCCTACCCACATATCCGACCCAACTCCGCAAGCTATAAAAGCAAAATCCATCATCCTTACCCGGATTCAAGCTCAAACCGTATACCCAAAATCCCCAAATTACATACACTGTACACATTCCCTCCAAAACATCAAGCTTTCATCAATGGCGTCCGAATTTTCAACATCAACCTCATCTTCCGAAGCATACCAGAGGGAGTTGGACCACATTCGAGCTCAGATCAAACAAGTCAAGGCGGGGAGTATCCTTGACAGAAATGGTTTCGTCACCCACTCGACGAACCCACAAATGGCGGAGAAGGTCCTGAAGAAGTTCGAGAAGGCAGGACTGATGAAGTACATGACACATGACTACCGAACCATTCACGACCTAGACTTCACCGAATGGTTCGCAAATGCTAAGGTCACGAAGGGCGAGATTGAGAGCCGCTTCAATGAAATCCACATCACGACCTCTGTTGGTGACCTACGAGCAGCATTTGACTTCGCCACGACGGAGGAAGCAGTCAAGCACCTCTCGGATTACGACTTGGATAAGCAAGCCTTTTGGGACAAAATCCGATTGGAGACTGCACCATCCAGAGCAACCTTTGCCCTCCGCAAGTTCCATCTAAAGGAGAGGTTTGCTCTTGCCGCCGATCTTATTATGAAATTCATACTCGGCAAGGTGTCCGGAACAGATGAAATTAATCTGGACATCCTCAAGATCCTCCATGCCATCTGGAACAACAACCGAATGGACTGGGCGCACATCATCTTCAACTTCCTCAAACAACAAGTGCAGGGCTCAGTCTCGAATTCCAACCTGTCGATCAGCAAAAAGGTTGGTTTTGGTTTTGTTGTTCAGTATTTACTAATTTTGAAGGGCCTACAGTTGAGGGAAGGGCGAGAGATTCATCGGAATACCTATATGGGTAGGACGAAATCTCAAGCTCCAAAGGCTAAAGGTTCAAAGGTTGCACCTTCTCCCTCAAAGCCTAAGGGAAGGGGCAAAAGGAAAGCCCCAACTAAAGAGAAGATTTCTGATGATGAGCCTTTAGAAACTCTAATCAAAAGGGTTGAACTACCAAAGAGAGCCAAGAAGGCAAAAACTGTTGCTGTCACCCAGATTCGAGAGGTGACACCCTCTATTATCCAAGTACCGTTCGAGGACAGGGCACAAGCCCAGGGGGAACCTCAGGCTACACTGGCCGATGAGGTTGAGAGAGTGCCTCCTACAAGGTCCCTGTCAGGAGAAATGTTTGTCAATCTGCATGTTGATGCTGGTACTGAGGGTGCTGTTGAGTCTGTGGTTGAGCCTCGAGAGGAGGTGCGAGAGATTGAAGGCACTGGGATCAGTGATCTAGTGCAGGCAGATACTGAGGAATCTCGAGGGGTGATTCGAGAGATACCAGTTCCAACAGTAGAAGCTCGGATTTCAGTTGAAGCCGCTGCTGATGATCAGGGCACTGTGGTCAGGGACCCAGTGCAAAGTGCTCAAAATGTTGTGTTGACACCCATGGAATCTGCCCAAGTCGAAAGATCAATTGCAGGAACAATAGCAGATGTTGGGCTGACTCGTGATCTCGCGGGTGATCATCGAGAGATCAATGAAAACGCAATGGAATGTGCATCGCCAATAGAACTCCTATCTGCTGAATCTGATGAGTTGAATGCTGAAGTCACATCTCAGTTGAATCAAAATGCTGAAAATGTATCTAGCTTGGATGACTTCTCCAGAGTACTTCGATGGATCAACTGGAGAACAGGTCCGATTGATCAACTGGTTTCGGGAGTAGCAGATATGGTGGCTGAGGAGGACTTTGCTTTGAACTGGTTAGACCTCACTGCAATCCCTGCCAATGAACTTTTGAATCATGCCCATGAGATGCACGTGACCAGGAGAAATCTTGGTCGATCTGACAAAGGAAAGGGCATAGCTGTTGATGCACAAGAAGTTGAAGCCGAGCCTGAAGAGGATCCTGAAGTAGAAGCTCAATTTCAAGAAGATATCAGGCTCGCCACTGCTTTATCCTTGGGACATCAGGTAGAGGATACGAGAGGTTCGGGAGAAACCTCAGGCGTTGCAAGAGATGATCCTGAAAATCCCATTGCAACAGCCGCAATCCCTCTGTCCCAAGTTAGTGACTCTACTCTGGACGCACAGGTAGCTTCTTCGAGAGGTGAATCCGAGACCTCTGAAGCACTTGAGGTGGCACCCAACACAGTTCTACTTCTGCCACCACCTGAGCCCACACCCTCGGTTGACACAGACGAAGCACAAACAGTTCGAGAGGGTGAAATTCCGTTGCTCCAACTCCCTGGCTTTCCTATCGACATGGAAATGCCATCACCATTCCTGCTGCCAGATGACACAGCATCAACCTTTGCAGCTAGGATGGTTGATAGAGAAAGGTGGAGTGCACCAGCTGCTCCTGAAACAATAGTGATTCCTGACTCACCTGAGCAAGCTGAGGTACAATCAACTGAGCAACAAGAACAGAATGCTTCAAGTCCTGCTGGTTCGAGGGGTACTGAGGGGGTAAATGTGGCCATCAATGGTGGTAACAGGGAAGCACCTGTCGATGCACAACCTCCCATCTCAACTCCAACCCCACCAGCAGATGATCAAGTCCCCAGCACTGGTTCGAGGGGTGACGTTATGGAAGATCTTCAATTGGATGGAAACCGGGAAGCGTCCAATACAGAACTTCCTCTATCAGCTGAGCCAATCTTACTGGTTGCTGAAGCTGAGGCTACAGGTTCGAGAGGTGATGAGCGAGGAGTGATCCATCCATCAGGTAGAAACTGGGAAGCGCCTGATATGGAGCTACCTTCGAGCTTTGATCCCAATGTCCCTGCTGGTCCTCAGGAACTAAATCGAGAGGTGGACTCGCAAATGCAAGTCATGGGTAGAAATCTAGAAGCACCCAAGTCCCCTTCGATAAAAGGTACTTCTAATTCTCCTTCTTCTGATTATGATCAACAGGCCGAACAAGCTTTCATTGGCGAGGTGCGCCAATTCATGGCCGATCAATCTAAGAAGATGGCTCAAATTGAGCGCGTACTGACCATTGTTCGCAACGCTGCAATGCCTGCTGGTGGCACAAGTGAATCTCAAGCCAGCCATGAAGAACTTCTCGAACAGGCAGTATGGGCTGAAGATGCAGCACGACGAGCTGCCAATGAGGCTGCAGTCGCTCGAGCAGAAGCTGAAAGCGCAAAAGTTGAGGTGGTCAACTTACGAGCCGAACTTCGAGCCTTCCAGAATTCCAGTGAACTTCGACAGGAGGAAATCAAAGCCCTACTTGATGATCTGTCGAACCAAGTGCCTGCTCAGCTTCATTCACTTTTCGAAGGCATGTCCACCCTCCTTTCCCGCGCAGATGATGCCACCAAGGGGGAAAATCAAGGGAATCCAGGGACATCAACTAGCAAGAAAAGGGCAGCAAGTGAACCATCAACAGCTGGACCTCCTCCAAAAGTTCAAAAGACGATGAGCAAACAATTGGAGGAAGCTAAAAGAGCAGAATACTTAAGGATTCAACGCACACTGGAAATGGAGAAAAGGAGAAAAGAAGATCAAGAAAGAAGGAGAAAAAGGCAAGAACAACAGACGGCCAAAGAAAAGAAAGATGAGCAGTTCATAAGAGGATACAGAATGGGAATCAAGGAAGACTCTACAAAATATCTAAGCGAAATCATAGTAAGTCTTCTTGCCAAAACTGACTTATCTCTTCACAGCGGCCTTACTCCTCGGGAATGCATCGAATGGTGGAGAGATGGGGTAATTGAAGGTGAATTCGTAGGAGAAGCCTTCATCAACTACATTCACCTTGACATATCAGATGGATATCTCGAACAGGTGAACTCCAAAGACCCCACCAAGACACGAGCAGCTATAAACGAGAAAAGGAAAGCAGACAAGTAGTAAGCTCTCGATGTCTACATGCATTCAAATTTTATGTTGTTCTTTATTCTCTTTTATCTTTTCTGCTAAGTTTTGTAAAACACTTCCCTTACATTAATATATATATTTTTGCTGCGGGTGTTGCGTGAGTCTTTATTTCATGCGTTAGCAGATTAGTCTCTTTGTCAAACTCACCGTATGCGCTGAAAATAAAATCAAGTTATTTGTTTTCTTGCAAATCAGCCATATGAGTAAGTATAGCGTTGGCATCATCAAAAAGGGGGAAATTGTTATGAACATAATGTAATAAGTTTTGATGATACCAAATGAAATTCATAATCCCCTAAGTCTCGAAAGTTAGGAAATTCTTGTAAGTTCGACAAGTAAACTAAAAGCGAAAATACAACCGGGTATTTTGAGCTCAACTCGAAAAATATTTAAGCTTAAGGTAAACTTGTATGAACATCTTAGAAGTTTCGTGTTGTATGCCATAGATAGATCAGAAGAAGGCACGAGACAACACTGGAGGAATAAGGGTCTACGAGACATCAACTAAGTCTCGAGACATAAGCAGAGTTCGAGAGATGAAATCTCTCGAGACATCAATCCAGTTCGAGACATGGGATCGAGACATCAAGTAGTCGAGGCATCAACATCGGACTCGATAAACTGACACTTCTCCAAAGGACTGAATGGCAGTCAAGGAAGCATGGATAAAGTAATCTAAGTTTGGAGAAGAAGAATATCATGGACATAAAATAATTAAGGAGGTGCCAAAAGAATATTATGGGAACTACCGGGAATGGATGCCACGTTAGAATTCCACAACAAACGGATATAAGATGCACCAATCCAAGGTCGGTCTTATTTCCTAAAATAAGGATCATGGAAATATAAAAAGAGTAACTTTTGCCAAAAGTAGAAAGTGGAGCATAGACTCAAGAAAGTGGATTAAGGAATATTCACTACAAGACAAAAGGCTCAAGTTACAAGACCACCACTCCATGGAACATGTTGAAAATATACAAGTCCCATGATCGGCATGGGAGACAGATTTCAAACAGAATAATTTTCCCTCCAACGGAATTATTCCTTAACTCTCATATATAAGGACGTGAAGACACAAGCAAAGAAGAGGGAGTGAATTGATTTTAAAGGGGTGTCTGATTCAAACGTTCAAAGTGCAAGTGCNGTGTAGTGATTCCGATGTATATATGTGAAAGTTACCAAGATACTACCAAGTGTATATGTAATGTTAGATTTTATCTTTTCCCTTGTCTAATTTGAAGATTTCAAGTATTATGGTGATAAAGGAAATTATATTTATTTCATGGTTCTTTTGTCTTTATTGTAGCATTTTCTCCTATTAAATCTCAACATATGCCTTTATATTGTTATTGATGTTCATGTTTTTCATTATTAGATTAGTAAATTGTTGCAATGTTATCAAAGTTTTTGAGTTGTAATAATGACTTTATTTTAAAATTATGATTTTGCCTATACTCTATTTATCTAATTAAACTCTTAGATTTATATATTTTAATTTTAATAAATTAAAAAGATTTTAAAATTTCAATTTTGGCTACCCAAACCCATCAGCCCATCCAAACCCAAAGCAATTTGTTATTATTTTGGTTCGGGCTTCAGGTACAAAAATTCACAACTCAAAAAATTTGGGTATCTAAAATTAGCATAAGGTCGAACCTTAATGCGATCCATGTCCACCCCTAATCCATCTATATCTCTCTCTCTCTCTCATATGTGTGTGGGAGAATTCAGGTGAAAACGAGCTCTCATAAAAAATGATGACGGATCTTATTGATATGTTTGAATAGATCAATGATTAACTTGATAAGTAGATGCTAATAAATTAGGAGAAAATGGTGGGCCAGTTATATATATATAAAACTGGTTAAAAACAAACAAAACAAAACAATAAGATAACACAAAAAGGTTACAATTAAAACTTAATTCTGTTATCAAGCTCAATGATTTCAGTAATCACTCTATATTTTCTGTAAAGGTCAACACTACTTTTCATTATGCATTTAATTTATTTAATATTTTCTTAACACTAAATCTATGTGTTTAATAAATATTTTAATGTAAATTTAAAAAATATAAATTTTATTCTCTAACATTAAATTAATTAATATAAACAAGTAAATTACTTTTGAGTCAGCATGATAGTCTAATCAAGCACGTAATTAGAATAAGATGAGTTATACAAATATCCACTTCAATTCGTAGTATTTTGAACGGCCACGTACAAGCAATTAAGTAATAAGCAACCCCCCGAATACTTCATTTATTTAATTATTTTGTTGGAGATAGTAACATTTATATTATCTCATACATGGACCAAATTGTTTGAAATCAAAATTACATCATCTGACTAATATGTGATGAAATATTACAATACTTGTTATAAATCATATCATTTTATATATATTTTATATTATCAAAAAGAGTTAATACCGGATTTGGTCCCTCGACTATTAGGATTTCACCACTTTGGTTCTCGAATTTCAAACTTATTAAATTTCAACCCAACTATATAATTTTTATATATATATATAAAATAGTCCTTTGTCAAAACCAAAATGGTCATTGATGGATACCCCCGACTGGGATACCCGACCCGAAGGGATCTGGTATCTGGAGCTCACTGATTGACCAGTCATTTCCAATTCGAGGCCCGGGTGGAATGACTCGAGTGGTCCAGTCTGCACAGGAAGTCGGGAAGCGACGCCCGACCAGGTGCACCCCGAAAGACGGTGATGGTGCGGAAATCAGCATTTATGACAAATTTTTTAGGATTCTTTCCTATTCCAAATTTTGGCAACTACTGTAGCGGTTTTATCAGCCCAAATAACCTTCTTAAAACTATTTTTGTTAAGATCCTCTCATATTTCCTTACTTAAGCCTATTATTCTTGTATAAATACCCTCATGGGGTCACAATGTTAAGGGCTTTGAATTTAATGCAAGTATAAGTGTTCTCCTTGCTATGCTTGTATTTTTTCCTCAATAATTTCTCTAAAGTTCTATGGTAGTGTTGGCCAGCCGAAACAGTTGTAGCGCAACCGCAAAACCAATATTGGCGCCTTCTGTGGGGAGTGATAAAAAAAGTCCAGTCTTTGAACTGACTACATGGCACAAACTCGACGCAGTCATTGTTCGGGGAAAACAAACCAAAACCCTAATGCCAACGCTAATACAAACGCCAATGGCAATGCTAATGAGAACGTGAACGGAAACGCTAACAACAACATGGTTGTGATTGCTCCTCATAAAGTTGACCACGCTTCCGTTAGGGATCTACGATAGCAGTTAAGTCGACCATGACTTGATTTACGCCAGTAGCTCAGTCACCGAAACTCGGCTGAGCAATTGGTTGCTAATAGTGAGCAACCATTCACATCTCCAGCGGCGGTGCTAGTCGTAGTGCCAAACCCTCCGGCAGCTCCCGCACCGAGCCTTGCTGATGTAATCGCCCAAGTAATTGTAGCTTGTGCGAGAGCAGAAGTCCTGCCATTGCCAGCTGAGCAGCAAACACCACAACCATCAGCTCTAGTCGAGCAAAGTAGACGTATAGCCTCTTAAGATAATGGTCATTTCGATCATCCATACGGTCGCGCTGTTAGCCGAAGTCAGACTAGGCAGCCAGTTCAATCATGCCTGGATCTTGCAGCTCCCGCTCGGTCAGTCAGAGATCGGCTGAGCGGTCGAGTCAAACATTGCTTGCCCAACCGACCATTAGGGAGGGGGGATTAGGGAGCACTCTGGAGCGGGACTCAGGCAGGACAATTTGCATAGGCACATGGTCAACCGGCGTGGTTGGGAGGCTGAGGCCCACGATTTGTAGAGTAGTGGGGAGACACCAGCTAGGAGAGTGCGCGTCCAGCCTGGTGATCCTGGCGTTGCGGACCTAGCAAGGGTAGTCACAAACTTGAAGTGCAAGATGGAGGAGAAAGAGAGGCTGATCACTAAGTCTTTGCTCGTTGCTTCTCCTTTCACGGCAGAAGTAAGGGATTATAAGGCGTCCTCAGATTTCAAGTTACCCAAGCACTCTACATATGACGGCTCTGGCGACAAGTGCACAATAGGTTGGGACCGAATGGCTACCACCCAACTACGTAGTCGGCGCGGTTGATCAGTTGATCTGTCGAGCCTTTGTGCTTACGTTAACCGGCCAGGCACAAAGGTGGTTCGCTAGCTTGCCATCATAGTCTATCAGTTGCTTCGAGCAATTGGCAGAAGCGTTCTTGACGCATTATGCAGGTACCATGAAGCCTAAGAAGAGGTTATCTGATTTGGCATGGGTACGACAGGATGACGGAGAAAGCCTGCGAAGTTATCTGGCTAGGTGGCAGAAGGAAATCCAAGCGGTCGAAGGAGGATAGGAAGACCAGACAACACTAACGTTTTTCATAGAATCCCTACACCTAGACGGGCAGTATGGCAAGATGCCTGATGAGAATGCACGAGCCTACGCTCAAGCTATTTAGAGAGCTAATCAGCTTGCTGACACTGAGGATGCAGTCAGGTAAAGAGAAAGTAGTCTGGGGCGGTGTTAAAACATCCCTAGGAAGAAGACCCTAGAGTGGTCGACCGAAGAGTGTTGCTGCAAGTAAGATGACCACGAGACAAGTGCACGATAGGTTGGGACCGAATGGCTACCGCCCAGCTACGTAGCCTATTCAAGAAGTGTGAGAGCAACTACTACCTTTGCCACCTGTCTAACCAGGAGATAATCCGCAAACTCTAGATGTGCATGCAGCTCCATATTGCAGATACGATCAAAACAATTCGCACTCAACAGAGGATTACGAGGTTTTAATTTAAGGCTGAGCTTGAGAAACTCATTCAGCGCGGACGATCATCCAATCAATGGCGTCACTTAGGCCTGCCATGGCACCGTGACAATGTTCCTCGATTGACTGATAGTGCAGCCAATAAGGGTAAACAGCCCGCAGTAGATGGAGAGAGTAGAAGAATATAGAAAGGCAAGCCGGTCATCAATATGATAGTGGGCGGTCCAAAAGGCGGAGATACGGCAGGAGCTCGGAAAGCTTGGGCTAGACAATTATATGTGGGGGTAGTTGCCACTCAGGAATCTAATAGGAAGAGGACTTGCCGAGAGCCCATCGTATTCACCAATGATGACCTACTGCGAGGTCCAACTCCACACCATGACGCGCTGGTCATCGTAATGGATATCCATGGGATAATAGTCCGAAGGGTGCTGGTCGACATCAGCAGTAGCGTCAATGTTATGTATTTGGCCATATACAAAAATTTGAGATTGCCTATGGATTGACTCCACCCAATTAAAACCCTACTGGACGGGTTCACTTATGATTCAATCGATCCCGAGGATTCCACGTCGCTGATAGTTGAATTAGAAACCTGGCCAAATGTGAGAAAGATAGACATGGAGTTTGTGGTGGTCAACTTAGAATGTGCCCATAACATCATTCTTTAATTTGTTGACCGGGCTTGAAAGACCTAGGCGCATTGATCACCATTGAGCACGTATGCATGAAGTTCCACACACTGATTGGCGTCGACGTAGTGCGATGTGACCAGAAGATGGATAGAAGCTATTACCTACAAGCCTGTAGGCGAGTAGGCGAAAAAAACTTACGTATAAACATGATTGCTCATCTAGTGGAGGAGAAGGAAGTCGAGTGCCTAGAGCCAGCAATCGAGTTAGAAGAGATTGCTCTAGACTATAACTAGCCTGAAAGGAAGGTGAAAATTGGAGTTAGACTTTTTAAGAGCGTAAGGGAGGCAGTCATCTGAGTACTGAAGGACTTTAAAGAGATACTCGCCTGGAGACCTGAAGACATGTCAGGAGTCGATCGATCCATTATCACCCATTGTTTAACAGTAAACCCATGGCTAAAGCCCGTCGCTCAAAGAAGGCGGTATCTGTCGAACGACCGTCAAGACTTCGTAAAAAACGAGGTTGTCACGTTGCTGGTAGCTAGTCATATTTGGGAAGTCAAGCACCCAGGCTGGCTAGCTAACGTGGTGCTAGTGCCAAAGCCGCCTGCTTGACGGATGTCGTTGCCACTCATCGACCAGCTAGTGGATGAAACGGGCGGCTACTCGATGTTGAGTTTTATGGACGCTTTCTATATTTGGTTTTGGCTATAGGTTTGTGGATTCGTCTGGTTGGTTTTTATTTGGGTTTGGCAACCGGTTCATAGATTCGTCCGGTTGGTTTGGTATTGGTTTGGAAGCTTGAAACTTTCCATTTGGATCCATTTCTTCTTGACACTGTATATAATAACTGTTGATGGACATATGAAAAGTTAACCAATTAGTTGGAAAATTTACCATTGGTGGTTATTGTGAAAGTTTTGGATACTCACTATTTGGTGGTTATTTAGAGAGATTGGAATTCTCTCTTTGGTGTTTATTTTGAGAGTTTGGAAACTCTCTTTGGTTATTATTTTTTGAACTTAGAGATTATCTTTAGTGATTATTATGGTTTGGAAATACTTTGTGGTTATTTAAGTATTCAAAATATCTCTTCAGTGAATATATTATGATTTAGTGAAATTTTAAGCAGTGATTGTATTATGAAATGTCTCGAGGAAATGGTTATATGAAAATGTTGCGGTAAAGATTATATGTTGAATTTTGAGGAAAGAGTGGTTGAATGATTTTGAATTATGGATAGGCAATGCCTTAAAGATTATTGATATTGATGAGAATAAAAATGCTTAAGGGCTTATTGTATGTGCCAATTATATGCTCCTATGTGTTATATGCTATTTGCAAAATGCTTTACGGGGTGGAGTAAGTCTTATCAGCGGTTCAATGTTGACTTTGTTTCCCCTCCTTTGTTATTTTTTACGTGTTGATTACATGATTTGGGCATGAGAGCGATTTTCGCCCTTCTAGATTAAGTCTTTAGAGTTTTATTTTATTATTACTTTAGAGGTTGTATTTAAACAAACGTATTTAATTCATTGTACTAGTATTAGTTTTGGATTGTTTTTAGTAGAGTTTATTTTGTTTTAGCCTGTGCGTTTAGATATAAGTTGTGTCTAAACGTGGCGGTAGAACCCCTTTTTCTATCATTTTGTTTTCGGGCTTCCGCAACTATAAGTGATTTTTTAATTAAATAAATTCTTTTTTTTATAATATAGTAATATTTTTTAATATTATGATATACATCATATAGTAATTTGATTGTTAGAATTTTTTTTTTTAATATTATCATGATAGGAATTTAATTACATACATTAACATTATATACTAATATTTTTTTGAATACTATAATATACATCATATAGTAATTTGATTGTTGAAATTTTTATTCTTTTTAATATTGTTTTGAGAGGAATTTAATTACGTATATTAACATAATATAGTAATATATTTTTAATACTATAATATACATCATATAGTAATTTGATTGTTGGGATTTTTTTTTTGAATATTATCATGAGTGGAATTTAATTACGTACATTAACATAATATAGTAATTTTTTTTTTAATACAATAATATACATCATATAGTAATTTGATTGTTGGAATTTTACGTACATTAACATAATATAGTAATGTAACCTCTCGGTTTTTACGACAAAGTTAAGATTCGAGAATAGCGATATAAATTTTTTTTAAGCTATGACATTTAAAAGAAGACTATTCGGTGCTCGAAATAATTTTTCGCTTAAGGATTAGTTATCGATAAGCTGCGAACTACGTACCGGTCACGAACCGAGAAAATTTTTAAATGGACTGTAAGGGATAAATTGTTACGGACTCTGAACCTAAATTTAGCGGGATACCGAAAAATTCCCAAACTTGGTGATTTGCGACGGGAATATTTTTAGGATAATTTTGGTATTAGAATTTTCCCGAATTAAGTTATAATCCTCCGAACATTCATCTGATTTAAGCATAAACTGGCAAATGGGATTTGAGATCTTGTAAGGACTCCATGGGGTGTTGACATGTGGCAAGCAAATCTAGACTAGGATTGGGCATTCAATGTAACATTTATGAGGTATGGTGGCTTTGCACTTGTTACTTGTGAATCAAGAACAAAATCACACAAAGATCACATCTCTCTCTTACTCCCCATCCCATTTTCGAATGACACTCTTGGAGAAAGAAG
>CP025655.1:9993530-10033183 GCA_003576665.1 Ipomoea trifida
TCGATCCCGAGGATTCCACGTCGCTGATAGTTGAATTAGAAACCTGGCCAAATGTGAGAAAGATAGACATGGAGTTTGTGGTGGTCAACTTAGAATGTGCCCATAACATCATTCTTTAATTTGCTGACCGGGCTTGAAAGACCTAGGCGCATTGATCACCATTAAGCACGTATGCATGAAGTTCCACACACTGATTGGCGTCGACGTAGTGCGATGTGACCAGAAGATGGATAGGAGCTATTACCTACAAGCCTGTAGGCGAGTAGGAGAAAAAAACTTACGTATAAACATGATTGCTCATCTAGTGGAGGAGAAGGAAGTCGAGTGCCTAGAGCCAGCAATCGAGTTAGAAGAGATTGCTCTAGACTATGACTAGCCTGAAAGGAAGGTGAAAATTGGAGTTAGACTTTTTAAGAGCGTAAGGGAGGCAGTCATCTGAGTACTGAAGGACTTTAAAGAGATACTCGCCTGGAGACCTGAAGACATGTCAAGAGTCGACCGATCCATTATCACCCATTGTTTAACAGTAAACCGCCAGGACTTCGTAAAAAACGAGGTTGTCACGTTGCTGGTAGCTAGTCATATTTGGCTTGACGGATGTCGTTGCCACTCATCGACCAGCTAGTGGATGAAACGGCCGGCTACTCGATGTTGAGTTTTATGGACGCTTTCTGTGGATACCATCAGATCTTTATGCACGTTGTGGATCTCAGCGCTGCACTATGCTTACTTCCCAGGGGTCACCCATCCCGTGACTGCCGGAAGTCTTCCCAAGGGTCACCCATCCCGTGACTGCCGGAAGTCTTCCCAAGGGTCACCCATCCCGTGACTGTCGGAAGTCAAGCACGCTTAACCGCAGAGTTCTTTGACTATCTGGTTGCCATATCCTACTTAAAACCAATTGGTGATAGGTAGGTGGACATTAACCATTTAACCACATCCCGCTATGGTGATAGGTAGGTGGACATTAACCATTTAACCACATCCCGCCATGGTAAGCCATAGCGCCACGTCTCGAATCGCCAAGCCCAGTTATGCAGCATGCCTTACTCGGTCTGCCTGACCTACGCCCACATCCCACCTGGGACTGGACTCGGCTTTCGCCTCGCCATCGATTCGAACCCGTGACCTCGGCTCTGATACCAATGACTCGGTCCGCCTGACTTACGCCCACATCCCACCTGGGACTAGACTCAGCTTTTGCCTCGATTCGAACCCGTGACCTCGGCTCTGATACCAATGACTCGGTCCGCCTGACCTACGCCCACATCCCACCTGGGACTGGACTCGGCTTTTGCCTCGCCTTCGATTGAAGCCCGTGACCTAGGCTCTGATACCAATCGTGGATCTCAGCGCTGCACTATGCTTACTTCCCAGGGGGTCACCCAACCCGTGACTGCCGGAAGTCAAGCACGCTTAACCACAGAGTTGTTTGGCTATCTGGTTGCCATATCCTACTTAAAATCAATTGGTGATAGGTAGGTGGACATTAACCATTTAACCACATCCCGCAATGGTAAGCCACAGCGCCACGTCTCGAATCGAGCAGGGGTTGAACTCGGCCAACCTTGCCGACGCCCAACACACGTGGAGGATGAGGAGAAGACCGACATCATTACGTCGGAATGAGTTTATTGTTACAAAGTAATGCCCTTTGATTTGAAAAACTCGGAGGCCACTTACACACGCATGTTGTAACACCCCCATTTTCCAAAAACCAATTTGATTGATAAAAATGAATTTATTTGATTAAAAATTATTCCTAATTCTAGAATATTCTACACGTTATCCAAGTGTCACTATTATCATTAACCAATCAATTTTAATACATTTTAATCTATCATCTTAATTCCATTCTAGAAGTTTCTTTCCATACATAATCCTAACCCTATACTAATATAATCTTCATCTTATTGTAATCATAATCTGATTACACGTTTTCTTTCCCCATCCTAAATATTTTCATTCCTCTTCATTTCTCTTCCTTTTACGCCTAGTATAAAGATAAAAAGAAAAATTAGTCTTCTTCTTTTTCTTCATCGATTTAGTCTTATCCCTTTCCATCATCAAGTCAAGACCTAGTAGACAAAGATTATCAACTCTTGTGTACGTTTCGGGTTTACGCAGTGGTCATTTTCACTTCTAGGATAAGATTTATGTCCATCTAAAATTATTTTACCCCAAATTAAAATATTTACTATGAGCTAATGTGATAATATGTTTAAATCTATTAAAAGTAGATTTTATTATTTTTGGATAATTATGTGATATATGATAATTATTGGATTATGTTATACTGTACTTTAATTATTGCATGCGAAAAATATGTGAGTTTGTGGTTATGTGATATATGATAATGATTGGATTATGTTATATTGTACTTTAATTATGTATATATTCATAATTAAATTAAATATAATTATCGGAGCATACGGTTAATTAGGTGAATATATTATAAATCTATCAAAATATAATTATTATTCTTGAACATTTGTTATGTCATCAAGGTGTTTAGTATGTAAATTATGATAATTAAATGAAATTTATAAATTTTGGATGACTTTAATTAATTGTATATTTTTATTTAAAATAAATATATTTAATTGTCAATTGTGAAAAATTAATGGTTTAAATAATTAAATTGGGTAGATCATTGTGTTTTAAGTGATTATGAATTTTTATGGAAATTGTGTTTACTATGTGAATTTATATGTCTGGAGTTCCTCATACGTATAATATGCATTTTGATTTCTTATTCGATATAGCATGCTATCTTATATGGGTAAAAACATTATGTGTAATTTAATTGTGTATTAGTCGTGGAGAAGGTTTGCTATGTATTCCGTGTATTCCGCGGTTACATATGTATATGTGTGTAACTGGTGCACTATGTATAGAGTATAGTAATTAAATGTAAATCATGTGTAAAGGGTAATTGGTGATATATTTCATATGTGACATGATAATCAGTACAAAAGTTATAGATATAGGTGTAAAGTTATTACTTGGGTATAAAGATTTTTTATATAAGACGTGAGACTTTAAGGTTATGGTTATATATATGTTTTGTCACGAAGAATGGTGATACTTGGAGGTTTTGATCTCACCTTTTTGGTTACTATTATCAATGTGAGAGCTGAGATCTCTATATTTGGTTACTTGGTGCACTATGTATAGAGTATAGTAATTAAATGTAAATCATGTGTAAAGGGTAATTAGTGATATATTTCATATGTGACATGATAATCAGTACAAAAGTTATAGATATAGGTGTAAAGTTATTACTTGGGTATAAATATTTTTTATATAAGACGTGAGACTTGAAGGTTATGGTTATGTATATGTTTTGTCCCGAAGAATGGTGATACTTGGAGGTTTTAAACTCACCTTTTTGGTTACTATTATTAATGTGAGAGCTGAGATCTCTATATTTGGTTTTGGCTATAGGTTTGTGGATTCGTCTGGTTGGTTTTTATTTGGGTTTGGCAACCGGTTCATAGATTCGTCTGGTTGGTTTGGTATTGGTTTGGAAGCTTGAAACTTTCCATTTGGATCCATTCCTTCTTGACACTGTATATAATAACTGTTGATGGACATATGAAAAGTTAACCAATTAGTTGGAAAATTTACCATTGGTGATTATTGTGAAAGTTTTGGATACTCACTATTTGGTGGTTATTTAGAGAGATTGGAATTCTCTCTTTGGTGTTTATTTTGAGAGTTTGGAAACTCACTTTGGTTATTATTTTTTGAACTTAGAGATTATCTTTAGTGATTATTATGGTTTGGAAATACTTTGTGGTTATTTAAGTATTCAAAATATCTCGATCTTCAGTGAATATATTATGATTTAGTGAAATTTTAAGCAGTGATTGTATTATGAAATGTCTCGAGGAAATGGTTATATGAAAATGTTGAGGTAAAGATTATATGGTGAATTTTGAGGAAAGAGTGGTTGAATGAATGAAAGGAATTTAATTACGTACATTAACATAATATAGTAATATTTTTTTAAATACTATAATATACATCATATAGTAATTTGATTGTTGAATTTTATTTTTTTTAATATTATCTAATTTAATATAGTAGTATTTTTTAATACTATAATATAACATCATATAGTAATTTGATTGTTGGAATTTTTATTTTGTAATTTGATTGTTGGATTTTTTTTAATATTATCATGAGAGGAATTTAATTACGTACATTAACATAATATAGTAATTTTTTTAATACTATAATATACATCATATAGTAATTTGATTGTTGGAAATTTTTTTTTGAATATTATAATGAGAGAATTTAATTACGTACATTAACATAATATAGTATATTTTTTTAAAATACTATAATATACATCATATAGTAATTTGATTGTTGAAATTTTCATTTTTTTTAATATTATCATGAGAGGAATTTAATTACATACAATAACTTAATATAGTAGTATTTTTTAATACTATAATATACATCATATAGTAATTTGATTGTTGAAATTTTTTTTTTTAATATTATCATGAGAGGAATTTAATTACATACATAACTAATATATAATATTTTTAATACTATAATATACATCATATAGTAATTTGATTGTTGGATTTTTATTTTTTGAATATTTATAATATGTACTTATTTTTTTTGAATATTATCATGAGAGGAAATTTAATTACGTACATTAACATAATATAGTAATATTTTTTTAATACTATAATATATATCATATAGTAATTTGATTGTTTGATCGAATTTTTTTTTGAATATTATAATGAGAGGAATTTAGTTACGTACATTAACATAATATAGTAATATTTTTTTAAATACTATAATATACATCATATAGTAATTTGATTGTTGAAATTTTCATTCTTTTTTAATATTACTATGAGAGGAATTTAATTACGAGAGGAATTTAATTACATACAATAACTTAATATAGTAGTATTTTTTAATACTATAATATACATCATATAGTAATTTGATTGTTGGAATTTTTATTTTTTTTTGAATATTATCATGAGAAGAATCTAATTACGTAAATTACATAATATAGTAATTTTTTGAATACTATAATATACATCATCATATATATATATATATAATATATATATATATATATATATATAATATATATATAATAATACACAAGATTAAAATATTTTGAACAATAATTGAATTGCATGGTATAATAACTATAATTTTGTTTAATAATTATTATTTCCGTGTGACTATTTTGTTAACATATGTACATAAATAAGGAATCCATACAGAAATGGAATTGACTAAAATATTTCAAATTAATTTCTGTGTAGAATAAGGAATGAAATCATATTTTGAATATTTTGTCAATTTTAGCCATAAATAAGGAATGATATGATAAGGAAGGCTAGAATTTCTGATAAGTAATTATTATATAATATTATGTTGATCGATTTCAAAAGTTTTGGACTAAAATGAGCGGGAAAGCTAGTACTTCTGTTTAATATATATATATATATATATATATATATATATATATATATATATATATATATATATATATATATATATAATATATAGATATGTAATGTAACAATAATACTCCGTAATAACGAAGGTGTGGTAACTTTTCTTAATAAACTCTCACATCACCTGTGTTTCCTTGTTTAGGTCAGGATTTTTTTTTCAGTCATTGATTGGAATCTATTTCAAAAATAGGCTCCGCGAGGTAATGACTCACAAAAGGGAAGATGGGCATTGGGCAGGTCCCTTCACATTTTAGCCATTTGTAACTTGTAACTAGGGAGTAGGGGTGGGGTCTGTAGAATCCAAGATTCCGCTTTAGCCGCCTGAGAACCCCTCACCTGCTTCGCTTCTTCAGCAGCGCGCACGAGAGTGGCTGGCAAACGGCCTTCTCACTCTGCTGCTTCTCCAGGTTCATCACTCTCCTTTTTCCCTTCCATTCCGAACTTCACATACGCATTCCTATTTCTTATTATTACAGTATTATGCTCAATACCATCAATTTCTGCTTCACATCTAGATAAAGTCCTAGGAGACCCACTGATGTTTCTTCAAGCTTCATGAGAAAGGTAATGCCCCAAATTATTATACGGAGTATTTAATTTTACCACTCTGAGCTTGACAAGGAAAAATAAGTTCTTTAATTTGTCAGTGGCCATAATTTTTTTTAAAATTTTTCTTAGCACATTCGAAATGCTTGCTGAACTTGTCGTAAGATTACAAGATCTTTGGTGGGTATACTTTGTTTATGCTTTGAGTCATTTCCATTTCTCTGATCCTATTGTTATTGGGGCATTGCCAATTTTAGTCCACTTCATTAATTTTTGCCATATTGCGACCAGTCTTATTTAGTCCTTACCACTTTTAGTCCACCATTAAAATTTTCGTCAAATGACCGTTCTAAACAGGGGTATTTTTGGTCTTTTCATGCTTTGGTCATTTTCTTGACCCTTTGCAGTAGTTTTCCTTACACATTTTCATCCAATGAAGAGGTCCAGCGAAAGCCATGTGAGTCACATTACAAAGTCATGGCTTTTGTCGGACCTCTTCATTGGATGAAAATGTGTAAAGAAAACTACTACAAAGGTTTAAGGAGATGATCAAAACATGAAAAGACCAAAATACCCCTGTTTTGGATNATGCATATTTGTGTGGTGCATTTTCTAACACTGAGTGGTGTATATCTATATACATAGTGGTGAGGCCGCACTGTTCACACCTAAGAGTACGGCCACACTTGAACATGACCCTATATATATATATATGTAATGTAACAATAATAATAACGAAGGTGTGGTAACTTTTCTTAATAAACTCTCACATCACCTGTGTTTCCTTGTTTAGGTCAGGATTTTTTTTTCAGTCATTGATTGGAATCTATTTCAAAAATAGGCTCCGCGAGGTAATGACTCACAAAAGGGAAGATGGGCATTGGGCAGGTCCCTTCACATTTTAGCCATTTGTAACTTGTAACTAGGGAGTAGGGGTGGGGTCTGTAGAATCCAAGATTCCGCTTTAGCCGCCTGAGAACCCCTCACCTGCTTCGCTTCTTCAGCAGCGCGCACGAGAGTGGCTGGCAAACGGCCTTCTCACTCTGCTGCTTCTCCAGGTTCATCACTCTCCTTTTTCCCTTCCATTCCGAACTTCACATACGCATTCCTATTTCTTATTATTACAGTATTATGCTCAATACCATCAATTTCTGCTTCACATCTAGATAAAGTCCTAGGAGACCCACTGATGTTTCTTCAAGCTTCATGAGAAAGGTAATGCCCCAAATTATTATACGGAGTATTTAATTTTACCACTCTGAGCTTGACAAGGAAAAATAAGTTCTTTAATTTGTCAGTGGCCATAATTTTTTTTAAAATTTTTCTTAGCACATTCGAAATGCTTGCTGAACTTGTCGTAAGATTACAAGATCTTTGGTGGGTATACTTTGTTTATGCTTTGAGTCATTTCCATTTCTCTGATCCTATTGTTATTGGGGCATTGCCAATTTTAGTCCACTTCATTAATTTTTGCCATATTGCGACCAGTCTTATTTAGTCCTTACCACTTTTAGTCCACCATTAAAATTTTCGTCAAATGACCGTTCTAAACAGGGGTATTTTTGGTCTTTTCATGCTTTGGTCATTTTCTTGACCCTTTGCAGTAGTTTTCCTTACACATTTTCATCCAATGAAGAGGTCCAGCGAAAGCCATGTGAGTCACATTACAAAGTCATGGCTTTTGTCGGACCTCTTCATTGGATGAAAATGTGTAAAGAAAACTACTACAAAGGTTTAAGGAGATGATCAAAACATGAAAAGACCAAAATACCCCTGTTTTGGATGGTTATTTGACAAATTTTTTCAACGGTGGACTAAAAGTGACAATAACTAAATAAGACTAGCCGCAATGTGGCAAAAATTAATGAAGTGGACAAAAATTGGCAATGCCCTAATAACAGTAGGACCAAAAATGGAAATGACTCTTATGCTTTTGTTATTCTCTAGCTGGAATTTGCACATTTTGGCTTTTTATTTTTTAGTGTAATGACAGATCCCGCAATTTGCTTTTCAGAATCATATAGTGGCAGTGCCTGATACAAATGTCCTTTCCTATTTCTTTTTTAATTTTCTCTTTATTTTGCCATTTTGTTAGTCTGTTTTAATGTGCATAGTGTTATGTTACCCCCCAGAAGTACATTCCCCAACCATTATAAATAAAATGCTCTGAAATGCAGCTGTGGTTGTATTTAATCACCTTCCAAAAGTACAGTGCCAGTTAGTGTTAAGCAGTTGTTTTGGTTTATATTAAGGAGATACTAGAACAAAATACAAGTGGGTAAACACTGCTCTCTTCCTTTCAGATATAGGAGGCTTGATTGGTGAAACGACGGGTCGAATGTGAAAGGAGTAAAAGACTTGAAGAATCTCAACATGCTTTTCTCAATACAGCTCAAACCTTGCTTGTTGAAATATTCTAGCTTTTGTCGTGGAAATAACAGAGTGCTCATTAAATCTACAAAGGAAATATTCGATGAGGGTGCTGATCCATATTTTCGTTTATGTGTCAAATCTAGAAGGCAGAAAAGTTTAGCTATTTCCATCAGGTCAAAAACTAGCCTTGAGAGTGATAGTGATTTGGATGGTCATGCTAATCATCAACAATCTCATGAAGCACCTAAGGAGAAAAGCTTCTTGGGTGCTGTTGCTTTAATTGTTGGAACAGCTGTAGGGCCCGGTATGCTCGGATTACCTGCAGCCACTGTAAAAGCAGGTCAGCTGCCTGCAACTGTTGCCATACTCTTCTCGTGGATTTATGTTGTTTCGTCAATCATTCTTGTTGCGGAGCTTAGCTTTGCAGCAATGGAGGAAAATGGAGCGGCTGAAGTCAGCTTCACTGACCTAGCAAACAAGGCATTTGGAAGTGGTTTTGGCACTTTTGTTGCTTTAATCTATGCTTCACTTAGCTTTGCTTTGTTGGTCTGCTGTGTCTCTGGCATCGGTTCGCTCATTTCTCAATGGTTTCCCAAGTTAAATCCAATCGTGGCCAATGCATTGTTTCCATCCGTTGTTGGAGCCGTTCTAAGTTTGTTGCCTTTCAAGGCTATAGACGTGGCTAACAGGTTTCTCTGCATCGTTATGTTATTCTCAATTAGTGCACTAGTCACAGTTGGTGTGTTTGTTGGGGGGACCAACATATTAGGCTCCTTTGCATATGCCTCATGGGCACCTTCCACCGTTTTGCCTGCGATTCCTATTGCTGTACTTACAATGGGGTTTCATGTCATTACTCCTTTTATCTGCAAGATTGCTGGGAATACAGTGAATGAGGCTCGAAAAGCTATACTAGTTGGGGGTGCTATTCCATTAATTATGGTTCTGTCATGGAATTTGATTGTTCTTGGGCTTGCTAGAACCGGGGCTTCTTCCTCAATCACGGATCCAATCTCGCTCTTGCTCTCTGTTAACCCCTCCGCTTTGCCTGCAGTTCAAGGTTTCGCTCTCTCAGCCCTCGCATCTAGCCTCATTGGCTATGCTGTAAGTTTCCCCAAACAACTCATTGACACCATGGAGTTGATCTTTAATACTACTGGGAATCAAATAAAGGCCCCTCGGGGCGAAGTTGGGAAAGTGGGCTTAGCCACCTTTAATGGACATTCGGGGAAGATTTCGTATTGTGGAATCAAATGCTGTGCTTCAGAGGCTGCACAGGAGACTGGTTCGGACTCGCTGCAAAGCATAGTGATGCCAATTGTACTCGCGTTGCCAGTCCTTATCGCATCTTTCTTTCCCTCGATGTTCTCTAGGGCTCTAAATTTTGCCGGAATTTATGCAAACTGCTTTCTGTTTGGCTTCCTTCCCCCCATAATGACTTTCATGTTTCAGTCCAGGAGAAAACTAAGGTATGTATTAATTCAAATTATAGAAATCTGAATGCATTTGTTGCTGGAACTGAACCTTCTTTTCTTATTGTCTTATAACACATTGGATGATTCAGAAAAAATGTCTAATCTACATTTCTTTTATCTTTTATTTATACCAGACTATCAATCCTACCAGGCGGAGATGGTACACTGCTTCTTCTCTTGGGCATTTCTGTTATACTAGCAGTTTGGCACTAGATGGCTTGTGGGTTGTAAGGTTGTATCAACATAAACAGCTCTGCTCACCTACTATTCTTTATCCTTGTGCTCTGCTAGCTTCTATATTACGGAGTATTTCTTTGTTCTTGTGCTCTGCTACCTTCTATATTATTACACTTAATCCCCACTCCCGCCCTCAGTAATCTATGGACAATGACACACTCTCCAAAAATCAAATGCACCCATCAACAAGACCAATCAATCAATTAAGCAACTAAAACAAATTCAAGCGCAAAGTGCGTCATTTCCACACTTTAAATCAAACATCGTCCTCGATGTTGCCTTGAGCACGGATCTTTTAAGATCAAATGAACGTCTTTCCAAACTTTAGAAGTGTTTTCGCCTTTTCGGGGCTCGGGGCTTTCAAAACAATACCCTTTTGTGAATCAATAAGTGAAGTGCTCATCGTGTGCAACTTATCAAGCAAAACTCACAAATATATTTCCACACTTTAAAAGTTCAAACGGGCATTCAAAAAATTTAAGAAGGGATAAGAGGTTTTGCAACCAAGTGCACATCCATTCTCTTTCAACAATTTAGCTTTTAACCGTCTTGCCCTTGCCTTCATACCTACAAATGCCAATGTTAGCATAACAACAATCAATGTGCAATGGAGTAGCAAGCTACTCCCATCCTTCCCTCTTCTTTTTTTTTTTTTTTTTTTTTTTCTCTTTCCCTTTTTTTTTTTTGGCTTGGGGTGCCTCCCAAGAGTGCCACGTTTAACGTCCTTGACTCGACTCACATTTATCTACAATCAAAACTAAAGAAGCAACAATCTAAGAACTTCACAAGAGACTATCAATCTAGAATGTAAAAGAAAAACCAATCAACTAACATGAAATAGAACCAAAAGAAATAAAACCAACTTCCAAAAATTGTTATCAATTTTCAAGCCACAAAATTGCATTCCCTTTCCAAAGAACCTTTTCCTCATGGACTTCTTTTCACTCATTCGGGCGAGATCACGCCCTCAAGTACTCCTTATGAAATTGTTCCATTCTTGCGACTTGCTCTTCAAGGATCTTCTTCCTACTCTCCTCCCACTCTCCTTGCTTGGCCTCCCATTGTTGTTGTCTCTCCATGGATTCCAAGTGCAATTGGTATTCGAAGATTTGCATTGATGGCCAATCCGTGACAGTGATGTAATGTGGTGGCACCGACATAAATAGAGATGTAGGGGGCGGAGGAATTGGAGTTGGAATTGGAGATGATGGTGGTGCCGGTGGCGCAGGAGGGGGTGGTATTGGTGGTGATGATCGTGGTGGTGGTGGAGATGGATATGGGCGTGGGGATGGTGGTGGCCGTGATGATGGGCCCGCTTCGTCTCCTCCGCAGGTACTCGGGCAATTCTTAGTGACAACTCATGGCTTAAGAATTTCATTTAAGGGTTTAGAATTATGGATTATATTTCTAAGCCGTTAAAAGTTTATTGTGACAACTCATCTGCGGTCTTCCTGGCTAAGAATAATAAGAGTGGGAGTTGAAGCAAGCATATTGGCACCAAGTACTTAGCCATCAGGGAGCGTGTTAAGGATAAGAAAGTGGTCATTGAGCATATAAGCACTGAGTTAATGATTGCTGATCCCCTGACTAAATGCATGCCACCGTTCAAGTTTAGGGATTTTGTTGAGAAAATGGGACTTGCGCCCACTTTGTAAAATTTGTATACACTCGGTTATTATATGAAATTCTTAAAGCATTCAGATATTTTCTTGTTATTGTATTGTGCACATATTTTGTTGAGAAAATATATTTTTGGACCTTGATTAAACATAAGGTTTATCCATTAAGTTTTTTTATTACCGCATGAAATGCTTAGAGGACAAGTTACATTGTGATTATAGTAGATGCTACTCAAATTAGGAGGACATATCTCTATAGTTCATTTTTTTTTCTTTGAGTTTGTACTTGCACCAAGTGGGAGAATGTAACATTTTCCATTAAGTCATTCAAATGTGGTGCGAGTTATGGCCTTCAATAACCATAATGTGGTATCTTAAGTAGAGGTTGTAACGGTTACCGTTAAAAAGCCTATATTGATGATTCTATAGGCTATATAAGCAAGGCCCCCCACTACTCAGGTTATGTCCTTTTGATAGATTCATACACCATTTATACTAATCCTAAGAGTAAGTGGGAGACAACCTACAACATCTACAACACATTCACAGACAATTACTAAGAACAACTTGGAGATTAGTTTATTTATGCAATATTCTTACAATTGAAACTTGCATTTAAAAAACGGTAGTAAAACCACTAAACGAGTTTAGAAACCAGGAAAACAGACGAGTGCAGTTAGCAATTATAAATTATGTCAAACAGCATACGCATCAATCCCATGGAATACCTAGATTGTTTGACTTGCAATCTCCAGTTTTCCATTCAAACTCTGTGCTGCCTTAGCGCAGCATGTAAGTTCAAATTTTGAAATAAAAAAATTATTAACCCACACACACACATTAATATATAAACACAACATAAAAATAATCATAAATTTATACATATATTAATCACAAATTAATATAAATTCGAAATAAAATTTCTAAAAATCATAAAATATCACATTTATCAAAATAATAATAGAACACACATATTATTAACCATAAAAAATAAAATTAAAAAAAAAACAATGAACTTGCAAACCGAGCAGTGGCTGGGGCAGAGGAGCTGGCTAGCGCCTACGGTGTGTTGTCAAGGGCGGAGCAGCGGAGTCGCAGGGGAGGAGGTGGAGGGAACGACGATTTGTCCGATCGGCAGGGCAGGCAGCGTTATGTTGGTCACGGCTGCAGATCTAAATGACAAAGTTGTATGTAGCAGATCGACGACATTTGCATTGTGACATCGGCGGCGTTTGTGCCGTCAGTGGATTATTTGGCGTTGGTGATCTGTGGTGGCCGGCGGTGTGGATGGTGTGAGAGTGCGAGATCGAGATCGAGATCAAGAAAATGTAGTGTCTCATATCTGGTTTTGTTTGATAGTATTTATATTTTTTTTTATTTCAACTTTCTGCAACCGTTTATGAGAGGAACGGTTGCGGAAAGCCTATTTTTTAATAATTTTTTTTATATTTACTTTCCGCCACTGTTTCAGCTATGAACGGTGGCGGAAAGTAAAAGCATTTTTTTAAACCGCGTATGTTTCATCTAATTCTTGATCAATTATTTACGAAATGGTCACTACGAATTTTTTTTTTTTAAGAATACGCTACCGTTCTTGCTAAAAGTGAGTCTTCTATGTTCTTTTTTGTACTAGTGTGGTATCCCTAACCATGCATTAACACTAAAGGTGGTTCTCCTATAATGTTATTGCGGAATATAGATCACTCGCTTGATTTATGCAATGGTACTAGGCTAATCATCACCAAATTATCAGATCTTGTTGTAGAAGCAAAAATATTGACGGGTAACAACTCCGGGACTCGGGTATTAGTACCCACGATGTCAACAAGATTGTCATTCAATTCCAGAGAAGACAATTCTCTCTGATGCTTTCGTATGCAATGACCAAAACAAAAGTCAAGGACAAACACTATATCATGTAGACTTGCTATTGAAAAAACTTGTGTTTGTACATGGTCAATTATATTGTACGTTGCTGCATCCAAAGTTAACAACCCTATCAGTTTAAATTTTTTTATTAGTAGTGAAGGTGAAACGAGTTGTACTTCAACTACCAATGTTGTTTACCACGAAATATTCAATAATTTGTAATTTCAATTCAATGTTTATTAAGTTTTGTCCTGCCTTACTTTTTATACTAATTTGTGATACATTTATTTCTAACTAACAACTTCTTTTTGTATCACACTTTTTTTTTATTTAATTCATAAACATCAACAATGAATATCTTTACAAAATATCTTTCATGTTAATATTAAAATAACTTAACTTACCAATGTATAAATCTTATCCGTGTATCACACGGGAAAATTACTATGTTTGATCAATCGCCAATTAAATCATAAGCTATAAGTAATTTGCGCACAGAAAAACAGGACTGCTAAATTATTAGAAACATCTAAATTTTTATGCACAAATTATGGCCCTGTTTGGTAAATGGCTGTTAGCTGACTGGGTTGACTGTTTGGGTTTGAAGGTATGATTTGTTGATAATATTAGCTGATTTTAGAAAGTTGTTTGATAGATTAGCTGTTAGTTGATAGCTCTTTGGCATAATTTCTTTTCTCAAAAAGCTAATTGAAAAGGCTGCTTGGAGTAGCCTTTTGAATTTTAGCATTTTGGAATTACAAAAAGCTTATTAACCAAACAACTAATAGTGGTCAAATAAATTAAAATTGGCTTATAGGCTAATTATTTACCAAACAGGGCCTATATGTTTTTCTATATGGACCATATGTTACTTCGACCTTTTTGTTTCTAATTTAAGATTTTTTTTAGTCTTTTATCTTTGCAAGGCTGGAGTGCTTGACTTGTGTGTTTCCTAGCTAATTCTTTGTGCATCTGGGTTATGTTACTCCATGCATTTTCAGATATTGAAATAAATATGAGCAAAAGAAATATTGATAATGGGAAAGATTTAAAAAAAAAAAAATTATTTGGAGGGAATTTGTTATAGTCTTCGATTGATTTCACTGATTTCATCATTTTTTTTAAATTGTAAATTTAGTCTTTTGACTACTAAATATTTACCTATTTTTATCATTTTGTGCTTAAAAATGATGCATTTTGAAAAATATATATAATTGGAACATCACTATTAGCATTGCTTCTTCCATCAGTTCGTTGGTATATCACATTGCAAATCTAATTTTAGCTCTGAAAAAATTCCCTTTAATCTTCATCTTGAAGTGTTCAAAATAAATCTTCCATTGCATCAAAGAGTCGGATGAGACGTTTTATAATTCCGTTTTATTATCAAAGGCAACAATAAAATTCTCTAGATACCTCAATCTCGACATGATTACACCTGCAGATCTCTATCAAACAAATTTTACTATACAAACTCTTAATTTTTTTTTTCTCACTTTTACTCTTTGATGTAAAGGTAACAAGTAATAATAAGGTACTTTTATGATGTAAATCCTTGAAAAAAAAATCTACAAAAAGAATTCGAGTGTCGTCATAAGTTAATTAAGACTAAAAATGAGGACCATGTAGTATCTTCCAGATATAACACACCATGTGAACAAAACAAAAAGAAGCTCACTAACAACTATATAAAACCCCTCTGCTTGCGCATGCAACTCATTTGGTTCATGGGTAATAAATTATGAGTAAACACACATGATCGAATCTTGATAGTCACAGTGTCAGTGTTACACTCAATGAGGTAGGCTCCTTGTGGGCACTAGTCACCGATTCTCTCACTTAATGGGTCGCTGAATCACCGTGATTCACCCCTACCTCCACTATCTTGTCAGGTCAAGATGTGGGGACGAGAGAATTTTTCCTTTGGTGTGTAAGTACAAAAGCCCTCTCATTTTCGACTATTAAAGCCACCAAACACCGGCCTCCCACCTAATGGGCCACTGAGTGACTATGATTTACCCCTCCATTGTCATGTCGGCTCGGGGTGTACGGACGAGGGAATTCGCGTTTTGTAGGCAAGTACAAATTAAAACCCTTCTAAAATTCCACTATTAAAGCCAAATATATAGCATAAAAGGCATTTGTCATTTCAGACCAAGTTGTGGGGTCTTGAGGATGAGAAAATTTCGCCTTTTGTGAGCAACTACAAAACTACTCTCATTTTCCACTATTAAAGCCAAATATATACCAAAGACATTGTTGTCTTCAATATTAAATGGTAATAAAAGTCAACTTGTGAATCTCTAAGAATGCATGTGATAGTTAAAAAACTATGCATGTGATAGTTAAAAAACTAAGTCAAGGGCCAAATTGTTAAAATCATTACATTGAATGAACCATTTTAATAATATTTCTGGAAATAGTAGACATGCTGTATTGTAGAAATATTAGAAATTTGGATAAAGAGGTTAATACAATGGGATGAACGTACATGATATTATGGTATTGTAGACTCTGATCGATTTTGCTTTACTTAGAATATTCCCATATCTACCGTAATATTTGGTACAGACATAAATACATAATGCCTATCACTTGACTTGCTTTTGGTTAGTTAAATATCAGTTGCAGTTTTAGTCTTCTCGAGGACGGCCCCTTTTGGGGAGGAAGTAAAATACACAATTGTAGCAGAGCTACAAAAAGTACAAAGAAATTAAGATAACTGATAATTAATACAAATACTGTAGTTTTACAATAAGAAATTTCGGTAGAACTTAATCTATTCAACAAACAAAATGCTAAACTCTCATCTTTAAAGACACAAATTATATATATATGTAATCCACTTCCGTTTGAATTAAAATATTAAATTAATAGTTGAACTAGGCTTTTATATCTTATACTATATTATGCTCAATATTATTCCAAGTAGAAGAAGTGCCAAGAAATTAAGATAAGAGAGTTTCTTAGTAGTTAAAGATCTGGAAGATGGGGAGTGGCGCTGCGGCTGCCCACCGGGAAACTGGGCGCTTGGGGACTGGTCACCAGGGAAGTGGGCACCGACAGTGGAATTGCCACCGGAGGGGGAGGGTTGGGCGACAGGAGAATGGGCAGTGGATGGCATGCCGACAGAGGGCTGAGTAGCGGGAGACAGGGCACTGGTATTCTGGCCGCCGGAGAACTGTCCACCAGTATAGCTCTGACCGAAAGACCAGGTTGAAGGTGCGACATTGTTGGAGACTATAGAGAGGCCATCACTTGTGGTGAGCTTGAAGGACAAAGCTTGTCCATTTAGGTAGACATTACTCTGCCAGTTTTGGCCCCAATTGTGCGACATCGGCAACCAATTCGTGTTGGATCCCTTGATAGAAACAGACACCACATCCCCTGCTCCTCCCACGTTGGTTATGAGTACCAGATTGTAGAAGGAGTGACCTGTTATCGTGAATTTGATTCCGCCACTCTTCTTACAAGGAACCCTGATAGATGTTTCTTAACTCAGTATATATTTAATTTGACCCAAAAAGTAAAACCCTATTACCTACCTTCTGTATTGAACAGGGACAATTCCAGCTCGGTACTGAGCGATATGCTGGAAAATTGGCTGGGAGAGATCAAAGTGTTTCAAGGGAGAATTACACCATCCTCCCGCATCACTGGGTAGAGTACTAGGAGGGCAGAAATTTGTGGCGGTCACCACAATTGATCCCGGAAAACACTGCTCATTATCGCCGGCACACTTGATCTCAAAACACGCACCGCAGCTTAGTCCATCGTTGAAAAGGGCGGTGCTTAGTGCAGCATTGCTTTCTCCATATCCTTGCCCATACAGATCTCCATACCCACAAGCTCCACCTACACCATCAAGTCACCATTAAACCTACTGAATTGAATTGAATTACTTAGGTATTGGTTTAATTTCTGCCTCTTACCCATTGTACCGGATGCATCAGCGCCGCCGTAGAATGTGGCGTGGGCGTCGGACCATTCGTCGCCATCGGAACCGCTGGCATTTCTTAACCTGGCCATGGATGAAAGCATGAGGAGTATGAAAATAGCTAGGGTTTCCATTTTCAGTGGTTTTGAGAATTCTCAAAGTGAAGAAGATGAAGCAGGGTAGGGTGTTTGAGGTTTGTGACCTGTGACTGATTGACACATGTACACGTGTAGGATTCCTGCCGGGAGTTGAGGAGTTGCAAATAGGCAAGTAGTGTGTAAAAGTTGGTGCAATAATTAAATAATGGGGCTTCAACTTTTATAAAGGTTCCATTGTCATTTGGGAAGCCTTTTTTACTCTGACACTCTCTGCCGACCAAATTATTTAGAAAGAAAATACTAAATTCTCAAATTTTATTTTATATTTTTACATTTTCACTCAAAATTTTGATATTAACATTTTTTTTAGAATTTACTAGATAAAAATAATTTATATCTTTTGCCACAGTAATAAGTAAAATTGAGAGAATATATATTGAGAGTTCATGTAGTACAACTTGATGGATACACTGACTGGGGTACCCGACTCGGAGAGCCTTGGTATTTGGAGCCCGCCAACTGGCTAGACCTTCCCAGCTTGTGGTTAGGGTTGAAGGACCCGAGTGGCCTGGCTGATGGAGGCAATCGGGAAGAGGTGCCCGACTGGGTGCGTCCCTAAAGGCGGCGATTACGCAGAATCTAGCATTTATGACAGATTTAAACGAATACTTAATTTGCTTGCCCTTCTGGCAGGCTTCACAAATTTTCTCTTTGTCGAACATCATATTTGGTAGTCCCTCTACCAAAGTTCCTCTAGCTAGCTTATTTATGGCATTGAAGTTAAGATGGTTAAGTTTATGATGTCATTCCCAATATAGGTCCTTCTTATTTTTAGCTACTAGTACACATTTGGCTTGATCGATTTCCATGCAACCATGTACATGTTCTTCTGCCTCTCTGCAGATAGAATTATGTCTCCATTTTCTTCATTGATCACGCAACATTGATTTTTGGAGAATTCAACTTTGTAATCCTTGTCACAAAACTGACTTGTGCTAAGCAAATTGAACTTTAATTTAATCCTTCACCATAGGAGACATCATGAATTATTAATCTGTTCTTGATTATATCTCCAACTCCTTTAGTTCAGCCACTAGATCCTCCTCCGAAGATTACTTCAGGACCATTTATTTCTTTGTAGTTGCTCAACTCAAATTATTTCTCGTCATGTGTCTCGAGCAACCTATAACTGGTTAAGTTAATCCTCAGTCCTCTATACCCATTGAAAACCTTATAGTCATATGGGATGGAGCAAAACTTTTGGGACTTTTAATTTTAGGTGCATATATTTTCTGAAATTGCGGTCTTGGCTTATTGGTATGCACCATAGTATAAGACATTTGCTTATGTCTATGATGCTGCTGAAATTGCGCTTTAGTCATCAACTCATAGTCCATAAATCAGTCCTCATCAGAAGGAAAAATCCTTCCTACACCTCTCATTGACCTACTAGATGATCTCTGAGGTTTGACATACCCTCGCCTATCATTCGAGTAAGTATTCGTCCTACCCTGAGGTTGACCATTGCGTCGCCTTTGTGAATGATTTTGCATCTGGTTGTTTTGGAAATTTACCCTTGATTGGTTATTACCTCTTGGTTGACCATTCGTGTAATAACCATTATATATAGTTATTTGAACGAGGTTTATACCGAATAGTGTTCTTGACACTCTTCGGGTTACAATTTGAGAAACTTCCTTTCAATGATTCCACAATTCGTTGTTCAACCTCATTATTTGATTGGCTCTTGATACTCTTGGGGTTAGTCATTGGCTTGGGGTACAGGGTTTGACTTTGAACAAACACAGAGTTTAAACCTCCACTTGTAGAAGGGTTTGTGGGTTTGGTCAATTGGACTTATGCTAGAGAGCTGGAATTGTAGCCAGTCCGGCTCTATTCCCAGACGATCAAAGATCGTCTACCATTCAGTCTATTATTTTAGATGAATTAGTAAACGACGTAATTACCTCACACAATATTTGCTCTCTTATTTCTCTTGATTTGGGGCCTTTCTTGGCCACATGCCGTGCTTTGATTGATGTAGGCACGGGAGAAATTACCCTTCGTTTTGATGGAAACAAAGCAAAGACCGCAATGATCAATTGTGTGAAGGAAGAGAGTTTTGCTTCAAAGCAAATGATCAAGGTGAAAACTAAGACCAAGCCTAAATGGGAAATTGATAGATTGAGGTGGAAGAATACTTGGGCTCCCACGTGTTTCCAACCAAATGTGAAGGATAATGATTGAAGGGACAAAAGTTGAGTCTAGCCAAGGACGTTAAACATGACGCTTCTTGGGAGGCACCCCAAGGTTATCTTGTGAATATTTGTTCTTGTTTCTTTTGTGTGTGTGTGTGTGTGTGTGTTTTTTTGTTGTTGTTGTTGTTGTTGTTGTTGTTGTTTTTGTTGGTTTTTGTTCTTGGGACTTCTTTTGGGACTAACTTGCAGGAGTTGTGTGGAAAATTTTGTGAGAAAATGGTGTCGAAAATGATCAAAAGTGGAGGAGAAATGTAACACCCCGATATTTTAAACAATTCTTATGTCAATAAAATATTCTTGAGAATAAAATTTTATTTTTCAATCCTAAATATTTTAACCCAAATACTTTCAAAAATAAATTATTTTGATCACATTCAAATAAATTATTTTTACCTTAAAATTTTATTATCCAAAATCATTTAAAATAAACTCCTATTTTATTAAACTTTTAAATTAAAATTATATATGTAATTTTACATCATACAAGAAATTTTCGTCAAACAAGTGTATAATCAAATATTTTAAACTCTTTATTTGGAATGATTTGGTACGATATATATATATATATATATATATATATATATATATATATATATATATATATATATATATATATATATATATATATGGTTTTAAAAGCCCTATTTAGGGGATAAATTTATTTATTAAAATTTTGACCTAAAAGTCTATCCGAGACGAACCTATGATTCTTATATTATTGTTTTGAGTCTAAGTTGAACCCAAACTAAACCTAAGCTCAAGTGGTTTAATTTCCGGCAATTTATATCGTGGACCACGGTACATAACGCATTGTGCACCTCGTACCAAAATGAGTTCTGTGTATTCCAGGTAATCGTTTTATGTATTCCAGGCAATCATTCTGTGTATTCTAGGTAACCGTTCTGTGTATTCATGTTAGTAACACATGTTGTGTTGTGTTTGTGCATTCAAATGTTTAGGAGGATGAGTTCTGTGTATTTTGTGTATTCATGTTATTAACACAGTTTGTGATGTGAGTTCTGTGTATTTTGTGTCAATATTTTGTGTATTCATATTATTAACACATGTTGTGATGTGATTGTGCATTTGAATGTTGGGAGGATGAGTTATGTGTATTTTGTGTCAATATTCTGTGTATCTGTGCAAACGTTCTGTGTATTCTAGGCAAACGTTCTGTGTATTCTAAATAATGATTATGTGTATTATAGATAATGAATTATCTGGAGTCATTCGCGTCCGCGTCCACTAACATCGAAACGACGTCGTTTCGGACCAGGTTCCACGATCTAACGATTGTTAATTTCCCAAGCCTAAAAAGTTCTCCATGATCCCAATTTATTCAAGACCAATTATTTTAAGCCCAAGATAATTTCTTTTAACCCCAAGTGTGTGTATATATATATATATATATATGCACTTGTTCATCGTCGTCTTCTTAATTGTTCATTTTCCAAACCCAAACCAATTTCCTTTTTCTTTTCTCGCTCAGACCAGCCGCACGCCCCCCTTCGTGCTTCTCCTTTGTCGCGTACAGACCAAGAAGCTCCGGTGGCGGCGTCACCGGACGAAAAGCAGCAGGCGTGAGGTAGCGTTGAGCTTCGTCGGTGGCATCCTCTTTCTTCCCCTCTTCTTGCTTCGACGGCGGTTAACGGAGGGACGGAGTAGCAGACCGGCGACCATGGCCCCTGTTTTTCCGGCGGGAGCAGAGTCGCGACGGCGGTGTTGGTTCTCGGCCTCCCCTTCCTCCCCGGCGAGCCCTCTCCTCCGACGGCAGTCTCGGCAAGTCCGCCTGGCAGCGACAGCATAGAACACGTAGGTAAGGTTCATTTGAGATAATGGGGTTTAATTAGGTTTATGGAAGTAATTAATAGTTGGTTATGCTGATTAATGATAGTAATTAGGGCTATGATAATAATTAAATGGTGAGAAATGATCAGTACATTGATTACGAAATGTTGAGGAGCTGATGTGTGGATGAGCAGGAATTATTAATAAATGATGATGTTTGGATTATTGAGTAAATGAAGGACTCTGTGGAGGCTCATAATGAAGGTAATTTTGTCTCTAATTCTCATGTTAATGCTGTCTTAAATACACACAGTACATGGATATTAGATTCAGGAGCTACAGACTACATCACATGCTCCCTAGATTACTTTGAAACATATCATAGAATTCAAGGCTTATCTGTGAAATTACCTAATGAAGAAGCAGTGAAAGTTACCTGCATAGGTCAAATCAGACTTGACAAGAACATATTACTCCAAAATGTGTTGTACATACCAGCTTTTTCTTTCAATATTGTATCTGCCAGTAGATTGACTAAACAATCAATTGGTTTTGGGGGCTGACCATTGTGATATTCAGGGATCTCTTGGGAAGGTGGTTGGTTTTGCTAAGGAAAGGAATGGATTATACCTAATCAATGATCCACCTGGGAGGATTAATGGTCCTGCTGTCAAGATGAGAATTCAAGAAGCAGATAAGAACGTTAGTATTTCATGTAATAGTTTGACAATAGAACTATGGCACAACAGGCTAGGACATTACCCTATTGTCAAAATACCTTCTCTGAATGGAATAAAATTGGCTCCTATCAATAAACACTTTGATTTTGTATGTGATACTTGCCATTTTGCTAAACATAAGAGGTCTACATTTCTAATTAGCACTTCAAGAGCTGAAAACTGTTTTGACTTGATCCATATGGATGTTTGGGGTCCTTTTGCTGTGGCATCCCTCAAGGGAGAACACTACTTTTTAACCATTATTGATGATTACAGTAGATTTACATGGTTACATTTAATGAGAAACAAATCTGAAGTCAAAACCATATTTCAAACCTTCTACAATTATGTGTGTACTCAGTTTGCAACAACAATTAAAACAGTAAGAACAGACAATGGGAGTGAGTTTCTAATGAATACATTCTTCAATGAAAAGGGAATTGTTCATCAAAAGTCTTGTGTTTACACACCCCAGCAGAATGGGGTGGCAGAAAGAAAGTATCAGCATATTTTAAATGTGGCTAGGGCCTTGAAATTCCAATCTGGATTGTCTGAAAAATTCTGGGGTCACTGTGTGTTACATGCAATTTACCTTATTAATAGGCTTCCCACTGATGTGAATAATGGACACACTCCCTTTGAGTTGTTAACTGGGAAAAGTGTAGATTATCATCAATTCAGATCTTTTGGCTGTCTGGTTTTTGGAGCAACTATTTCACAAGGAAGAAGCAAAATGTAATCAAGGGCAAGGAAATGCATTTTTTTGGGACTCTCAGCCAATGTGAAAGGATATATCTTATATGATCTCACTGACAAAACTGTTTTTGTGTCTAGGGATGTCAAATTTCATGAACAGGTTTATCCCTTTAAAGATAAGGAGTCAGGATTCACAGCAGAATCCAATGGGGCTGGAATGATCAATCCTTCACTTCCCTTGATTCTAACCTCTATTGAAGCAGAACCTATGTTGAAAGCTACATTTGTCAGTCCTGCAGCCATGATGGATAATGATCACAGCAGAAACTCTGATAGAGGTGATCATGATGATTATACTCACACTAAACTCAGGGAGGAAATGGACAGTCTAATTCTAAATGATACAACAAATAATACTAGCCCACCACAGAGTCATAATGAAGAGTCATAGCCTAGAAGATCAACAAGAATGAGGAATATCCCTCCTAGACTTCAAGACTACTACTGCCAGTCTTTAATGGGAAACAAAACAACCATGAGAACCTCTCCTCATCCCATAGACAAATTCATCTCAAATAGCAGTTTGACACCCAACCATAGAGCTTATGTCTCATCCATTACCTCCACACAAGAACCACAGTCATATCATGAAGCAGTACAGAGTGAGGATTGGAGAAAAGCTATGCAACTTGAAATTGAAGCCTTGGTCCAAAACAATACCTGGACTTTAGCAGATCTACCTTCAGGCAAATCCCCAATTGGGTGTAAATGGGTCTACAAGGTAAAGCACAAGGCAGATGGGTTAGTGGAAAGGTATAAAGCTAGGCTAGTTGCCAAAGGGTATACTCAACAGATGGGAGTGGATTACACTGAGACATTCTCCCCTGTTGCCAGGATGACCACTATTAAAACATTTCTAGCTGTGGCAGTAGCTAAGGGTTGAGATGTTCAACAACTTGACATCAACAATGCTTTTTTACATGGAGACTTGGAGGAAGAAGTTTATATGGTTCTACCTCCAGGGTTCAAGAGTGATAAGCCTAATCACGTCTACAAGCTGCTAAGATCTCTCTATGCTCTGAAACAAGCCAGCAGGCAATGGAATGCTAAATTGACTACAGCCCTACAGAATTATGGTTTTCAGCAGTCCACAGCTGGCCCCTCCCTATTCACCAAAGTCTCACACAATTCATTTCTTGCTCTATTGGTATATGTGGATGATATATTGGTGGCTGGGACAAATCAAGCTTAGATCAAACAATTAAAACAATTGCTGGATGACTCTTTCAAAATAAAAGATCTTGGGCAGCTGCACTATTTCTTGGGAATTGAAGCATTCAGAATCATTAATGCATCCCAATTTGACCAAGATGGATATACGTTGTACCGGCGAAGGGATGATGGTAAAACAGGTATGAAAAATGGAATAGAGTTGGATAACCGTTATATTGTTTCACATAATCGGTATCTATTCTTGAGGTTCAAAGCCCATTGTAATGTGGAGTGGTGTAACCAGTCACGGTCAATAAAATACTTATTCAAGTATGTTAACAAAGGTAATGACCGGGTTACTACCGAATTTTATAAAACCACAACTGATGATACCAGTAAGGAATTGGTAGATGAGATTAACATGTATTATGACTACCGGTACATTTCAGCTTGCGAGGCAACGTGACGCTTATTAAGTTTCGAAGTTCAATATAGAACACCACAAGTTGAGAGGTTGAGTTTTCACCTTCCTGATTGCCAGTCAGTGGTTTTCCAAGATGATGATAGCATTGGGCATGTTTTAAATAGAGAGACTGTTGCATATAAAGTATGTCTAACGGGTGGTTTATAGTAAACACAAAGTACCCAGAAGCAAAGATGCTAACTTACATTGAGATGCCTACGAAATTTGTATGGAAAAAGGACATTCGTGAGTGGCAACCAAGAAAAAAGGGTTTCTCAATGGGTCGTATCTTCTATGTCCCACCATCATCAGGCGAAATATATTATTTAAGGTGCTTATTGAAAATAGTTCGTGGTCCTACAAGTTTTAAAGATATTAGGACTTTGAACGGTGTTGAGTACATGACCTTTCGGGATGCCTGTTATGCTCATGGTTTATTAGATAATGATAAAGAGTACATTGATGCTATAAATGAAGCCATCTATTGGTTGACAGCTCATTCAATGAGGAAGCTCTTTGTGGTGCTATTGACATCAAGTTTTATAAATTAGACCGAAAAATGTTTGGAAGAAGGTTTGGGAACATTTGTGTGAGGATGTTCAACATAATCAAAGAAGAATCTTAAAACAACCAGGTAAAAATTCAAATATATTCTCTTCAACCGTTAATTAATGTTCATGTTATATTATTTAAAAATTCTATCGTTATTTTAACAGATTTGGTACTAACAAATGAAGAGAAGAAAAACATGTGCTTGATTGAGTTGGAAAAGGTTTTGGAATTACAAAATAATAAGTCTTTAAAAGACTTCCCACAAATGCCTATTCCAAACACGGGTAACTTGAGATTGGTTAGTAACATATTGCTTTTTGGGGAGTTATCTTATGATTGCGATGCCTTAAAACGAGAAGCGGAAGATTTGTCTTCTAAACTAACTGATGAGCAAAGAGTTATATACAATACAGTGCTTGAAGACATTTCATGTAATCTAGGTGGTTTATTTTTTGTTTATGGCTATGGTGGGACTGGAAAAACTTTTTTATGGAGAGCGTTGTCATCTACATTGTGTTCTAAAAGGCAAATTGTTTTAAATGTTGCGTCAAGTGGCATAGCTTCTTTGTTGCTACCAGGTGGACGAACTGCTCACTCAAGATTTGCAATACCAATTGCAATCAATGAAGACTCAATATGTAACATTAAACAAGGTAGCCATTTAGCATAATTGTTGATAAAGACCAACTTAATTATTTGGGATGAAGCACCCATGAGGCACAAACACAGCTTTGAAGCCTTAGATCGAACTATGAGAGATTTGTTGCGATTTGTTGACCCAAATAGTTCGTCAAAGACATTTGGTGGAAAAATAGTGGTACTAGGTGGGGATTTCAGGCAGATACTGCCAGCTGTGCCTAAGGGTAAAAGACAAGATATTGTATCTGCTTCAGTTAATTCATCTTATCTGTGGAACAGTTGCAAAGTTTTAAAGCTTACAAAAAACCTCCGCGTAAACACGGTTTTACGCATGGGGTTGATAAACAAAAGGTAGAAGATTTTGCTAATTGGATTGCTGATATTGGAGATGGAAAGACTGGTGGACCAAATGATGGATATGCAAAAGTGGAAATCCCAAAAAACATGCTTCTACCCTCTGATGGGGATCATATTTCAACAATTGTGAAAAACACATTTCCGATGTTTGTTAATGGGAATTCTAATCATGCTTTTTTGGAAGGTCGTGCTATACTAGCACCAACACTAGATGTGGTCAATCAAGTAAATGAATATATGAGTGCGTTGCATACTTATGAGAGCATAACATATTTTAGTTGCGACAGCGTTTGCAAAGCCGATGCAGTGTTAGTCATACTATTATATTATAGTTATTACTTTATTATAATGTATGCTTTCCTTTTCTAGTGGCTCTGCTTTAGTCAATAACTGTATCCTATAGGATAGCCTAGTTTACTACTCACTCTCCTATAGGACTCTACTTTTGATTGTAACAGTCAGTTGTTGGAATACGATCTCTCATCTGGTATCAGTAGTGTTAGGTCTCCCGTTTCTTTCTCTTTCCCGTAATCCACCTCGCCGGTCATCTTCTTCGATCACCCACCGGCCATGGCATCATCCAATACTGACCGCACTATAACCACCGTTACCCCTCCTCCGGTTACGCCCAGCCAGCTAGCGACGGCACACCATTTCGTTAGCATCAAACTCACCGCAAGAAATTATCTATATTGGCGCACTCAAATCGTGCCTTTTCTTCACGGTCAAGGGCTTTTGGGCTTCGTCGACGGGACTAATCCATGTCCTCCGGCGACTCTCTCCGGTGAAGCATCAACAGCTGCAACCTCAGCGACGGCAACACCACCACCGCTGAACCCGGCGTACGTGGCTTGGACGCAACAAGATCAATCCATCTTGTCGCTTCTCATTTCATCACTTACAGACGAAGTGATGTAGTTGGCAGTCGGCCGGAGCACTGCCCAAGAAGTCTGGAACTCCATCACGTCAGCGTTGGCGTCATCCACTCAATCCCGCTGCCTAAGTCTTCTCAGCCAATTCCACAACCTCAAACAATGTGATAGTTCTCCGGCGGAATATCTAGGTAAGGCTCAAATGCTGGTGGAGGCGTTGTCTCTGGCCGGCCGACCTCTCTCGTCGGAAGAGCAGGTTTTATATGTTTTACGTGGGCTGCGACCGGAGTACAGAACAATGGCCAGTGCCCTGACGGTATCCGGCGCTCCGGTCACCTTGCCGCAACTTGCAGATCATCTCCGCGCACAAGAGTTCATCCATGCGGATGATTTCACACCATCGGACTCCACGGCGTCAGTACCTCCACCGGCGGCTTTCTTTGCAGGTCGCCGCAGGTTCGGTGATGCAGTCCCTGGCGGCCGTAATTCCTCCAGCAGTAGAGGTCGTCATGGACGAGGCAGGGGCAACAACGGCCGTGGCGGTCGTGGTGGCACTCCGAGATGTCAAATTTGCCGCTCCCACGGTCACACCGCTGTTTATTGCTATAAGCGGTATACTGAGCGCCCGAGCCCCCACACAAATGTTGTTGTTCTTGCCGATCAAGCCCAAGTGGTTGCTGATGGGTGGTACCCGGACACCGGGGCATCATCTCATGCTACTCCAGATGAGCACTTGCTAGATCACTCAGATCCCTATAACGGTGGTGATGTTCTCAAAGTGGGCAACGGCGCAGGTTTATGGGGGTTTCCCGTGTGGGTCGTGCAGTAATTCAGTTTCAATCTAAAAATCTAACAATGTCAAATGTCCTTCATGTTCCCCAGTTATCGTTACCTTTACTTTCTGTGTATCGATTTACAAATGAGAATGATGTGTTTTTTGAATTTCACAAATCTTATTTTTGTTGTGAAGGACTGCAAAACCCAAGCAGTACTTCTTAAGGGGTCAACCACCGGAGGTTTGTACAAGCTGCTGCTTCCACAGTCTCATTCAACTTTTCTTTCGTCTAGAGCATCACCTGCTGTCTGGCACCAGCGGCTAGGACATCCATATCGTCAACTTCTTCATCGAGTCTTGAAACAATGCCCTGTCACATCACCCTCGGTCAGAACTGCTGAAATCTGTACGGCATGCCAGCTTGGAAAATCAGCACGTTTCCCACTAGATAGGGTTTCGAATTCTAGTAATAATGTTTTAGATTTAGTTTACACGGACATATGGGGTCCGTCACCGATTATTTCTTCTTCTGGGTCACACTACTTTGTTCTGTTTGTAGATGACTTTTCACGTTATTGCTGGTTTTATCCATTAAGGCTAAAATCAGACATCTATAAAATTTTTAATACGTTTCGGGTAATGGTAGAACAGCGGTTTTCGCGTTCTATCAAAGCCATACAGTCGAATTTAGGGGGTGAGTACCGGCGTTTACATACAACTTTTGAATCTCTTGGTATAATCCACAGACAGTCGTGCGCTTACACTCATGAACAAAATGGTCGGGTAGAACGCCGAAACCGGCATATAGTCAAAACGGGTCTTGCTTTACTTGCTGAAAGCTCAACTCCTCAAAAATATTGGGATTACGCGTTTGAAACAGCCACGTATTTAATTAACTCCTTACCATGTTCTGCTATTAATTTCCAATGTCCACATTTCCGACTATACAATACACAACCACCATACACCTTTTTCCGTGTCTTTGGGTGCCAGTGTTTCCCATATCTAAGGCCTTATAATAGGCACAAAATTGAGTACCGGTCCACTCCTTGTGTCTTCCTAGGTTACCCGGTCTCCTATAGGGGTTATCGCTGCATGGATCTTAACACGGGGAATACCTTTATCTGTCGTCACGTTCGTTTTGCAGAATCTATCTTTTCGTTTGCTAATTTGCACGACAAAGCGAGTCAGGAGCCTGTTCCAGTGCCATGGGGTTCCATGCCAATGATTCCAGTCAATCAACCAGACACTACTCCCATACCTCTTGCTCAAGAGCCGCCTCATCTAGCCATACAGGGCCCTACTTCATCGACTGGAACACAGGCCACCACCGCTGCAGTTCAGCAAAAAGGTCACGTTATGCGTACTCGTCGAAAAACTAAAGGCACGGGTGAACAATTCTATGCACTCAATGCAACCACTGACCCAACATGTTATTCTCAAGCTGTGGGTCATCCACATTGGCGTGACGCTATGGATACAGAGTTCAACGCTTTATTGCACAACAACACTTGGAAATTGACACTTGCCACCCCTCATATGAACATTATCGGTTGCAAGTGGGTATTTCGGACTAAACGAAAAGCTGATGGTACTATAGAGCGGTATAAAGCACGACTTGTTGCCAAAGGATTCAATCAAGTAGCGGGCGAAGATTTCTTTGACACATTTAGTCCGGTAGTTAAGCCAACTACGGTTCGACTACTTTTCTCCCTTGCACTATCAAACAACTGGATTCTACGTCAACTTGACGTCCACAATGCCTTCCTGAATGGTCACCTATCTGAAACAGTCTACATGAAACAACCTCCCGGCTATGAAGATCCTGCACACCCGGGATATGTCTGTCAACTACAGCGTTCTCTTTACGGGCTCAAACAAGCGCCCCGCGCCTGGTTTCACCGGTTGAAAAAACTTCTTAACAAGGTCTGGGTTTACAGCCTCGAAAACCGATGTCTCTCTATTTTACTACACATCCGCGACCGCCAGAATCTATCTTTTGGTTTATGTAGATGACATTATCATGATGGGTGACGACTCCGGTCTGATTGACACGCTACTCCAGCGCCTCTCCAGTACAATTAAAATTAGGAACCTGGGTAAACCGAGCTTCTTCTTGGGCATTGAGATGCTTTCAGACAGGAATGGTACATTACTATCACAGCGCCGATATATGAAAGATATTCTGGCTCGGGCAAGTATGTCTGATTGCAAGGCGCTTGCAACACCAACGGCTGTTACACAGCCAGCGACTCCGTCTCTTGAACCGTTTGATAACCCGACTCAGTATCGTCGAATAGTGGGAGCACTACAGTATCTGACTATTACACGTCCGGATCTCTCTTTCTCGGTAAACCGCTTATGTCAATTTATGCATTCTCCTACGGCAAATCACTGGGGCCTCCTTAAGCAGGTACTTCGGTATGTGAAGGGCACTCAGGACTATGGGTTACGGCTGACTACCTCACTATCTACTGACTTACATGAGTTAATACCCAATATAGTACTCGACTATAGTGGTTTTACTCGATTTAGTCCTAAATGACTTTTTGTACTTGATTTAGTCCTCGATTTTGATGGTTTTACTCAATTTAGTCCTCTGTTAGTAATTCTGTTTGTTGGCTGTTAAAAGAAGGGTCAACATGGTAATTTCTCCTCCTTTTTTTTTGGGTTAGATTACATCTTCTCCATAAAATTTATGAAATTAAAAAATACTAATACTAAGATAATAGCTACTAATGTAATAAAACATAATAAGAGTAATTATTTCTTAAGCAAAAATTTGTTTTGGTAAATCAATCTCGAAAATCTATATCTCTAGGAAATGAATGGGGTTTGAACATGAATCTCTATAGACTAGAATACAGGTTTGGCCATTACACAAATACTATATATAAACCATTTTAACATTTTCAACAATTAGTATTGATTTTATGAAGAAGAGGGAGAATTATGGAGAAGAGGGTAATCTGGCCAATAAGGGAGGAAGAAATTACCATGTTGGCCATTCTTTTAACGGTCAACAAACGGAATTGGTAACGGAGGACTAAATTGAGTAAAACCATTAAAGTCGAGGACTAAATCAAGTCCAAAAAGTCATTTAGGACTAAATCGAGTAAAACCACTATAGTCGAGGACTATATTGGGTATTTACTCTGACTTACATGCTTACTCTGACTCCGACTGGGCTGGTTGTTCTATTGACAGAAAATCCACGAGTGGTTATGCAGTGTTCTATGGCGACAATCTTATATCCTGGGTCTCTCGCAAACAGCGCACAGTGGCACGCTCCTCCACCGAAGCTGAGTATAAGGGATTAGCTGATGTCGCAGCTGAATTAACATGGGTTGTCTCTTTACTACAGGAACTTGGTTTGCATTCAGGGAAACCGGCGCAGCTGTGGTGTGCTAATCTCAATGCTACGTACCTGGCAGCTAATCTAGTGTTTCACGCCCGGACCAATCATGTTGAAATCGATTTTCACTTTGTGCGGGATAAGGTGGCATCCGGGTGACTTCATGGTTAACTTTGTCTCCACTCGGGATCAGCTAGCGGACATCTTCACCAAACCGCTACCGGCTCCGTGCTTCCAGGCTCTTCGCTGCAAGCTCAACGTTGTCCCCCTCCAACCTTGTGCTTGAGGGGGTGTGTTAGTCATACTATTATATTATAGTTATTACTTTATTATAATGTATGCTTTCCTTTTCTAGTGGCTCTGCTTTAGTCAATAACTGTATCCTATATGATAGCCTAGTTACTACTCACTCTCCTATAGGACTCTACGTTTGATTGTAACAGTCAGTTGTTGGAATACGATCTCTCATCGCAGATAATGGAATACTTGGTGACGTACAGACCCTGGAATTCTTGAACGGGATTAGAGTGTCAGGTTTACGAAACCATATATTGACTTTAAAAATTGGGTCGCCCGTTATGTTGATGAGGAATATCGACCATAGTGTTGGTTTGTGTAATTGTACTAGACTAATAATCACCAAGGTAGCTGACTGTATTATTGAGACAGAGATAATGACTGGTGCTAACAAAGGAACAAAAGTTTTGATTCCACGAATGTCAATGTCACCATCCGACCCAAGGTTGCCCTTTAAGTTTCAACGAAAACAATTTCCATTGATGTTATCATATGCAATGACCATTAACAAAAGTCAATGCCAAACTTTGTCACATGTAGAAATGTTACTAAAGAAATCGGTTTTTGTACATGGCCAGTTATATGTTGCTGCATCTCGGATTAACAATCTCGATGGTTTAAAAATATTAATTGTGAATGACTCAAGGACAACTTCTACAATAACCACTAATGTTGTATATCATGAAGTCGTTAATAATTTGTAATTTTTCAATTCTTTGATTTTAATAATAAATGTACATTATATTTCATGTTACTTTTATTCTTAAGAACGGACAAATCTCTTTGTTTTTTGTTCCATTACCAATTTCAATATACTTTTTCTTCTTTTAAAGTTCTTTAAAATTGGACAACAAATTTACCAATTTACATTCCATGCAGCGCACGGGCAACTTACTAGTGAGTGATTAAGGATGATGATGGTGGAATGATAGTTATGGACTATGATAATAATTAAGTAGTGACTAGTGATGAAGGGTAAATCATGATGAAGAATAATGTTAAGTTATGGTGAAGGTAGTGATAGTGATGATGTTATATTGGATTAGTGAAAATGTAATAATTGATGATTGGTGAAGCTAATGATGGGTTAATATTGAGATGAAGATGATTAAATAATGAGTTTGGAAATGATTGAATAATAATAAGGAGATTATTATGTTGGGTTAAATGAAGTAACGATGGGATTATGGGAGTTATGATGATAATGATTATGGATGGTGAGAGTGACCATAATAGTATTATTTAATTGATTAAAGATTGGATTGATCTTTTAGGTTCTTTGTCAAGATGGCTAGCTTAAAAGTTGAGCTTTAGATTGGATGCGTGCTTTTAGGGCTTAGGTTGAGGTAAGTTTCTATGTCCGTCAAAACTACTTTGCCCTATCAAATGTGCTATTTATCTTATTTGTGTCCTTAAACTATTTTTAAAATGTATTTTGGTTCAAAGTGTGATTAATAGCAAATTATAGTTATTTTTGTGTTGACTCGTGATTTACATACCTATTATAATTGAGATTGTTTTGGGTATTGTAGAAATATGTAATTTTGTGATATGTATGTATATTGCTATAGATTTTGGTGAAATTCCTACTTGGAGAAATTGTGGTTTAAAAACCTAAGTGTATTGAAATTAGTAAAGCTATAATTTATATGGGAGGTTATGATATTATATTTATTTATGAAGGACTATTACTCTTGGAGGAAATGAGTAATTTAGAGAAAATATATTATTTTGCATACTAGTATATTTTAAATTGTAGGATAAATACTATTTTGATATGAATTCTATTTTGAAAAAAAAAATATATATATATATATATATATATATATATATATATATATATATATATATATTAGTTGAACTTTATACATTGATTTTAGAAACTATGTTTAAATAGCCTACGGGCAAATGAGAATGTTTATAAAAATCTATTTTGAATGACTATTATTATTATTTTTGGAGGAATTATGTAAAAATGTACTTATTTGGTAGGTTTATCCCTTTCTGTGTTAGAATTAAACTTGTTAGAAATCATCCTGGGTTAGTATTTGAGGGGTAACCTAGTAGAAATCATCCTGGGTTACTAGGACTGGTTTACTACCGGCTGGGCTTGGAATCCCAGTTAGGGGGTGTGCACACTTAAGGTAGTGGTCCTGTTTCCACCTGTGGTAAAGTGGGTGTTGTGTTGTGTTCAGTAGAGGATTGTTGTTCACTTAGGGCTTCACTGAGATGATGTCCCTACTTGAAATTGTGGTGATGGAAATTAAGAGTATCGTCCTCAAGGAATGGCTTAATGGGAGTTTGAGTAATAAGGGGTTAAGCATAGGTTCATATAGTGTTTGAAAGCTAACCTAAAGAGATTGGAGTGTTGCATGATAAAGAAATCAATAACGAGAGAAAATAAGGGAATTAAAAGACAATAAATGAAATAGAGATTTGAACCAAACTTCCTTGCATAAAATCCCTTGTGTCTAAAGATTAAGTTATGTAAGTCTAAATGATGAACTTGGGGAAATGGTTTAAGTGCCAATGTCACTCTCGTGATCAATTGGACTATCAACTAATCCTAAGTCCCATTCTCATGGCAACTTGGTTAGAAGAGGCAATTTAACAAACACTTTGTGTGCCTATTTCCTTCAAACTCCCTTTTCTCAAAGGTGAGTAAGAAATATGAGAGGTATGGCTATGGTGTAGCCCTATTCTCATAGGTGGAACACCAATTCCAAATATCTCTGGCATAGTTTGGCCATAACTATGAAGAGTCAAATCAATTATACACAATTCATAACCAAGTTCAACATTAAGACAATACAAAACCTAATTTATGCAATTTAATTCATATTGGGATTCATACATCAAGGAAGTTCAATTCAAATCCTAAATATGTTTAACTATTCATATTTGGAATGTAAAGCAATAAGCAATTGAAATAATAAACATATAATTCAAACAAACTTTAAGAAATATAAATGCACAAATATGAAATAAAGAACTTAACTTGATAATTTAATGGAAGGAATAATCTGAAATTGATGTTGAATGTTGGAAATACAAATGGATTATTCTACTAAATTTCCTAATTAATGGTAGATTACAAGTGTAGGAAGTGTTTTCTAAAGGTTCCTAGAGAGAAAAACTAAATGGGGGACTTAGAAATTCAAAAGTATCTTCAAAATAACTACTATGATCTATTTATAGTCTAAAATTTGCGCCATTTCGTAGCCTCCAGGATAGCAAGTCACGGTGTGAGTCCCACCGTGTGAGTATCAGCGTGAGTTCAATGATCAGTTTCTGATCAGTACTCACGCTGACCGTGAGTCTCTGCGTGAGTTTCTGATCAGAAACCACACTGAGGACTCACGCTGACACTCACGGTGTGAGTGTCAGCGTGAGTTCTTCAAATTGACCTCCACGCCTTCGTTTTGCTCCTTTGTTCTCCGGTGTCCCCTTGGGTGTTTTCCTTATGCTTTAAAGCCTCGTTTTCTCCAAAGATTAAACACCTTTTCATGCTTGTTTGCTCATTGCTCGGTCATTTCTTCCTTCAAACAAAATACAACACATTAAGAGTTATTCCACATTCCTTTACATAATATTTGAATAAAAAGCAAGCATAAACAAGCACAAATATGATGCCATTTAATGACATATCAAATCTTCCCACACTTAGACCTTGCTTGCCCTCAAGCAAGACAAAACCAAGTTAAGCAGATTGAAATACCAAACCCCTTCAAAAGCAACCATACAATTCCAAAGATCAAGCAAATAAGTTGTGCACCAGAAGTCAATGATATGTTATTCATCTTCCTACTTTGTAAAAATGGGAAAGTGAATGTGGTACCCTCAATTGGCTCAAAATGTAAGGACTCCAAAAAACCCCAAGGTCTTTCACTGTTTTGCATGGTAAAATCTTTCAATCATAATAATTCACAAGCAAAGGGGTTTGATTCAATCTACAATTTCCACAAGCCTTCCAAGCTGAGCCCACTAGTGAGAACCATGCACACGGTCTTTCCAACTTTGCCTCATTCAGCCCCAAAGACCCATTTAAACATGCATGATAGTGTGACACAAGCCTCTCCACGCATTTTGGCTTAGCGTGAGAATCTCTCCATTTTCTAATCACCTCTAGGATACCCCGTTGAGTTAACCGCCTTCACGTAGAGCTCTACGCTTTTTTGAAGTCTGTGCAATGGTTGCCCAAATCCTACGAGATGGCTCACCTCATGTTTTTCCTCTCAATTAAGGATAGCTTAAAGTCTTTTTTAGCTTTTTCTATTGACTCTTTTTGCATCCCCTCATGCCTTTTTCATTGGGAGTAGGGAATCACACATCTCACCAAAAATGAAAAATCTCTCCTTTTGCCATGTGTCACACCAAAAAAAAAAATTCAATTCCAGGTCATACCACCTTACTTACCACAAACCTTACCGTGTACAGTCCCATTTCGAGAGATCTTTAACTGAGGTCTATGAAAATTGCGCATTGAACCACAAACAAGCATGCAAAATTGAATTAAAAACCTACTTGGGTCCTATACAAATCTCACTTGGTATAAGGGTGGTTTCCAAACATTTTCAACCAATTGAGCCTACAACACCCCCTTTTCCACACTTACAAATTAAAAGGAACAACAACATATCAAGAATTTCAAATGCATATACTATTCACCTAATCTTTACAAATGCATAATCACAATGGAAATAGAAACGGTATTTAAAAGTATGTACAGCTACTTAAACCAATCTTTAGCATGAACACAACGAAGGCATAAAATACTTCCTACAAATCAAACCTCCCCACACTTAAAGGTTTACATCGTCCTCGATGTAAATACACAATTTAACGCACAATGGATGGGAAATTGAAACCAAAGCACATAAGGGGAAGGGTAAGACACATAGTTTTAATTTGAAAAGAGCTTCACATAACCACATTAAAGATATCCTTCCCAAAAACAATAATAACACATTTAAAAGTATAAAGGAAAGGATAGAAATACTCCCTCAAAATTGTGCGCACTTGCGGTTTTTAGCATTCAAGCTTGTGATAACTCTTTCTTTCTCTCTCCAAGAATCCCTATCAAGAAAATAAGAAGTGATAAGCAAAGAAAGAAATATAGTGAAAGATTTAAATAAAAATTATGAAAAGAAGAACAAAAGTATCACAAATAATAAAGAACAATCTATCCAAGATGGCCTGAAGAAGACTCCCTTCTCTCTTTTCACTTTCTTCTCAAGGTATGTTCTCAAATGTCGAGCATTGAGAAATTCTCTTAAGCTTAATACTAGCATATTCTCTTCAAAGGATTGACATTGGTCTACTTCAAAGAATATACTCTCATACTCCCTCTTCTTATTCTCTTCATCTTTTTCATTTTCTTCTTTCATTTCCTCTTCAAAATTCTCATATCTTGTCATTTCTTTACCTCTCTCTTCTTCACTCTCTTTCTCCTCTTCCATGATTATGCAATGAACTTCCTCAAACAACACATTCTTATTTTCAATATTTTCTTCTTTGTCCTTAACATCTTCTTCAAACTCTTCTTCCTCTAGGGTATCTCCTTTAGATTCCACTTCATCCTCCACAACTTCATCAATACTCTCAACACAAGAACCAACCCAATCATCATCAGAAATATCCCAAATGTAGGAACAGAAATATCATCACAAGTATTACAATAATGACCATCACAAGTAATTTCCTCACCACACATATAACCCCCTGATTTAACACCATTATTACCAAGAGTAGTGATACCAAAACTAGAATCAATAGTGTTACCATATGATAGTTCAAAGCTATCACCATGAGGTTCTTCATCATCCAACACTATTTCCACCTCCTCATCTTCCTTTTCTTCAAATTCATTTCTATATACCCCACCTTGATTTTCCTTCTCTTGGCCTTGCAACTCTTCACCAACGGGGATCTCTAGCTCACTCTCCCTTACATCTTCAATTACCTCTTCTAGGGGCACTTTGAAGCTCACTTGTTTCCTACGATTATGCCCACTTTGATCAACACTTGGAGTCACTCTAATATTCTCCTCCATGCTATCATCTGGCACAACGTTAATTCCCAAACGCCTCGCTAATGCCCAAGTTTCCTCACTCAATCCATACTTTCCTTGTGAATTGGTATTGCACCCTTGACCAACTCCATCCCTCTGGTGCTTGTCCCTACATTCACATGAGAATTTTGCCTTACATTTATTACAATAAAGGTACTTATGGCATTGATACCTATAGTGAGAGCTTTTACAAGCATGACAAATCACTTGTAAGTTCATATCCTCAAACATATGTTCCTCAATGGTTTTGTAGGGATCATTAGGATCTATTGGTTTGGGTTCCAACCAATGTTCATACATGTGCTCAGTAATGGATTTCTTTTTGGATAGAGGTGTGTTTTGAGTGTAAGGTTGTGGAGAATAGACTTGGGGTGGGTAGGAGTCATAGGATGGAGAATTAATGGCTCTTCTTTGTAGAAAGTAGTCTTCATCCTCATCATAGTAACTAGAGGGGTAAAATTGAGAATTGTAGCTTTGGTGAGATGCACTCCTTCTATCCCCCCGGTGCTCATAGTAGTAGTTCTCTTGATCATGATATCCATCCTAATAAACATCCCGGTAATACCTAGGTGTTTGGTATTCCCTTGAATGATCATAAGAGATGTCTCTCCATAGTGGTTGGGCCCTCCTTGAATGCTCATAATCATGATCATAATAAGACCTTTGGTAGCTCTCCAGTGGGTCATCATAGAAGAATCTTCTTTGAGATGGTGGTGGAGCTCTCCTTGAGTAGTGGTAATCACCGTATTCCCTATCATCATATTGAACTCTTGATGATTGCCTTCGTGGTGGATCATCATACTCATCATATGCCTCATCATCATGTGTCCTTAGTAGTGGCCTTGTTGGTTGATATTGTGCTATATAGTCCTCACCATCTTCATAACCATAGGGGTTAGAAAGTTGAGCATTGAAGCCTCCCCTTGTATGCCTATATCCTCCTTGGTCTTCATAGTAATCCTCATGTGGATATCTTGCTTAAGAATACATCATAGAGGATCAACCTACAATCACAAAGACATGATAGTGTTTTGCAACTAGAAGTAGTTGCTTGTGAGAGTAGTAACAATAATTCAAGTATCCAAAAACTTCAAAAACAAACAAAGTAAATTGCAAAAATAACAAGTAAACGATGATGGTTAGACTCTCTAACTTGAATGATATCCCATATTAACCCAAATGGACTCATTACTCAAAAATCGATGTCATTCCCCGGCAACGGCGCCATTTGAAAGTTGATTTTAGTGGTGATGGAAATTAAAAGTATCGTCCTCAAGGAATGGCTTAATGGGAGTTTGAGTAATAAAGGGGTTAAGCATAGGTTCATATAGTGTTTGAAAGCAAACCTAAAGAGATTGGAGTGTTGCATGATAAAGAAATCAATAGCGAGAGAAAATAAGGGAATTAAAAGACAATAAATAAAATAGAGACTTGAACCAAACTTCCTTGCATAAAATCCCTTGTGTCTAAAGATTAAGTTATGTAAGTCTAAATGATGAACTTGGGGAAATGGTTTAAGTGCCAATGTCACTCTCGTGATCAATTGGACTATCAACTAATCCTAAGTCCCATTCTCATGGCAACTTGGTTAGAAGAGGCAATTTAACAAACACTTTGTGTGCCTATTTCCTTCAAACTCCCTTTTCTCAAAGGTGAGTAAGAAATATGAGAGGTTTGGCTATGGTGTAGCCCTATTCTCATAGGTGGAACACCAATTCCAAATATCTCTTGCATAGTTTGGCCATAACTATGAAGATTCAAAAAATTCTACCCAATTCATAGCCAAGTTCAACATTAAGACAATACAAACCTAATTTATGCAATTTAATTCATATTGGGGATTCAAGGAAGTTCAATTCAAATCTAATTATGTTTAAGTATTCATATTTTGAATGTAAAGCAATAATCAATTGAAATAATAAACATATAATTCAAA
>CP025655.1:10058013-10071493 GCA_003576665.1 Ipomoea trifida
GTTTACCGGTTTCTTGTTGGGGACATGCAGTATTGCATGCTGTAGTTTTAATACAAATCAGACCCACTGCATACCATGATTATTCCCCCTTGCAACTACTACGTGGTGTAGAACACAATATTTCCCATCTGCGTGTACTCGGGTGTGCAGTCTATACCCCCATATCACCTACAAACCCTACCTCCATGAGCCCGCAACAAAAACTAGGTATATATGTTGGTTATGAATCTCCCTCCATTATTAAATATCAGTGTTGCAAAAATCCTGCCTAGGCGCCGATTAATCCCCGCCTAGGCGCTAGGCGCTGGTCGGCCACCTAGCGTATCACCTTAAATGGTGGTTTAAGTGACCGCCTAAGCCGCTTAGGCACTGACTACCTAGGCCTCCTAAGCACCAACTAGACCACCTAGGCACCGACTAGGCCGCCTAGTTGGCCGATTATTTATTGTTTTGTTTTTTTAATGTGTTATTTCACTCAAAACAACATCGTTTTGAATGAAATAACTTTAAATTGTACACACTCTAGATATTTTTTAGGTTAATATTTAATATTTTAGTATTAACTATTAAAGTATTATATAGTTTATAATTATTAGTCTTTAAAAAATTAAGAATACTTAAACAAATTTTTAAAAAATAAAAAAATACACGAGCGCCTTGGCGCCGATTAATCCCCGCCTAGGTGTCCTAGGCTCTAGGCGCTCCACGAGCGCCTAACAATTTTTTCAACCATGTTAGATACCTAGAGCCCATGACAATAGATTAGTATACTGTGCGGTACGCTGACTGCATTTTTTATGAAGATCAGTCCCGACGTTAGGGGAGATAAAAGGCCTTATTTAATGAAATGCCGAGAAATTTCATGGGATGAAAAAAAAAGATCTTCAGTACCTAGACCCACGTACTAGTTAAACTGAATTGGAAGTTCAGAAAATTATTAATTTGCAAAATTTAGCAAATAACCTGACAGATGATTTTACTGATAACAGAGGAGTGACCAGGTCCCATATCCCTGTTGTGAATGCTCCTTCGAGAGTAGAAGTCCCCGAAGGATCAAGATGCACATTGGCACTCCCCATCGCTAGAAGCGCGGGAGACCAGTTGGTGCAAAAGATTTAAACCTGTGGAAGAAAAGAATTGGTAAAATATCTCAGTTACTCCAAAAAAATCTTACCCATCATGAAGATAGGGAATCCAGTGAACCTGCTCGTGCTCTAAATAATATGAACACTGGGAATGTGGAACATCCAGATCAAAATATTTTGGGAAATGATAATGATCTGGTTGATATCAATATAGAAACTGCAATAAATTTTGCTGATACAGGAGAAACATATAACAGAGATTTAATAGTCGTCTACGACACGTTTGCCTATGCAGTTGCAGTAATATTCCACATAATAATTTGGATCCAGAACAAAAATCAATAACAGAGTGCCAGAAGCACCATGACTGGTTGAAGTGGAAATAGGTAATTGAGGCAGAGCTCAACATGCTTAATAAAAGAAAAGTGTTTCGTCCTACCGTACTTACCCCAAAAGATGTGATCCTAGTAGGATCTAAGTGGGTATTAGTACGGAAGATGAATGAAAACAATGAGGTGGTTAGATATAAAGCGAGGTTGGTAGCTCAGGGGTTCACGTAGAGGCGCGCAATTGATTTTGAACAGACATATTCTTCTGTTATTGATGGCATTTCATTCTGCTATTTAATATCACTGGCAGTAAAGATGAAATTAGATATGCAATTGATGGATGTAGTGACGGCTTACCTTTATGGGTCACTAGATGCTGATTATATACATGAAAATACCCGAGGGTATTCAAAATCCGAATATGAGAGGGAAGGATCGAAACACGTATAACATCAAACTTCAAAGGTTATTATATGGCTTGAAGCAATCGGGTAGAATGTGGTATAACCATTTGTGTGAATTCCTCCTAAAGAAGGGATATTTGAAAAATGATATTTGTCCTTGTATATTCATTAAGAAGTCATCTAATGGCTTCTGTATTATATCTGTCTATGTCAATGACATGAACATTATTGGGACAAACAAAAAGGCTAAGGTTTTTAATGAGGCAACTTATGCAACACATATTTTATACTGCATATACTCTTTTCCTCGATTAGATTTTTCCAATAGGGTTTTTCTAGCGGAGTTTTTAACAAGGCTTGAATATAGTTATTTAATGGCCAAGGGGGAGTGTTATAAATATTTTGTTTATGATCATTAACACTTAAACTCTTCATTTGCCTTCCATTTAATCTCATGTTTATGCTAAAGAATTGAAAGGTTGTATGGAGGTGTATATATTGATGTTGAAGGCTTAATGAATTATGATCTTGGTGATCTTGTGTTCTTGTTCTTCTTCTTCTCCTTTTTCTTTCTCTACACTACATTATCATATATATAATCTCCAAGTAATTACCGGCAATCATCATGCAAGAATTGAGCTAATTGATAAGTCAAATTACAACAATTTTGTTATACTTAGAAAAATTTAACAAAATAACAAATTTGTCCTCTAATAATTTGGCAAATCAAAATAAATTTTTAATTTTAACAAAAATAAGTAGTGGATTGATTGAAACAACCACACACTTTCAACATAATTAAAGGGAAAAAGTTGTATAGATCAATAATTGATGAACTGAGTCTATAATTTATACATAATTAATGGACTAAAACTGTCATTTTCCATATTATTATTATCATTATTATTATTATTATTATTATTATTATTATTATTGTTATTGTTATTGTTATTGTTACTGTTAAAACTGTCATTTTCCATATTATTATTATTATTATTATTATTATTATTATTATTATTAGTATTACTGTTACTGTTACTGTTACTGTTACTGTTATTAGTTGTTTTTGAAAATTACCAGGCATTCCATTAATGAAACAAATCCAGTAAATAACATCATAAACATGGTTGAAAAAGATCGTTAGGCGCTCCTCAGTGCTCAAGGGGCACCTAGCGCCTAGGACGCCTAGGCGGGGATTAATGGGCGCCTAGGCGCCCGTGCATTTTTTTTTTATTGTTTAAAAGTTTTTTAAGTATTTTTTTTAATTTTTTAAAGACTAATAATTATAAATTATATAATACTTTAATAGTTAATACTAAAATATTAAATATTAATCTAAAAAGTATCCAGAGTTTGTATAATTTAGGGTTATTTTGTACAAAATGATGTTGTTTTAAGTGAAATAACCTATTAAAAAAAGAACAATAATTAATCGGTCCACTAGGCGGCCTAGTTGGTGCCTAGGAGGTCTAGTCGGTGCCTAGGAGGCCTAGGCGGTCCAGTGCCTAAGCGGCCTAGGCGGTTGCCTAGCCAGCCAGCCGTCTAGACCACTATTTAAGGTGATACACTAGGTGGTTGACCGGCGCCTAGCGCCTAGGCGGGGATTAATCGGCGCCTAAGCATGATTTTTGCAACACTAATAATAATAAATAAAAAGCCATTAGAATGACATCAAATAGGCAACACAATTTGCAACACAATTTGCAGACAGCTTGCCCGCATGTGCAGCTCAACTGGTCACAATGGAGTGAAATTTGGAAAAAAAGACTAGGGATCGAGACTCACCAGTAACAGTATAGGGGCTCCGCAGTGAGCAATCTCTTTGTTCAGTTACTATGGGGAAATTCTGTAAACTTATCCTTAATATTATTATGTTTTTAAAAAAGTTAAATAGTATTAATGGCAGTACCTTTCAATGTATTTGGTCAACACACTCAAATAAAGCTTGCCCAAATGGCATGGCATGCTACCTGACCCTTATTCAAAGGAAGTCCCACGTTATCCGTGCACCTAGCATATATATAAGATATTATTGAGATGCACCATATATATTCTGTACTTGTCTATTTCACACAATATAAGATCCAATCACCTGACTCCACACAGAAATCTCAAAGTATATAAGTGTCAACTTGTAACAGGCCAGATACATAATATTCATACAACTTCATCTTCACTTTGCTACCCCGGCCCAGATTCTATTGTCTTGAAATAATGAAGACCTTTTTCCTAGTAATAACAATATTGTCATTCATGGCCAGGTTAAGCAGTGTTGTACATGGTTCTGGCAATGGCGAATGGTCGGATGCCCACGCAACATTCTATGGAGGCGCTGATGCATCTGGTACAATGGGTAAGTCCCTGCAGAAATCATAGTAACTGTGTAAATACGTACAGTATTCTTCTTTTAACGAGGTTTTCTCCTCGCCCTGTAACCCTAACCGGCAAAGGACCACAAGGAGGTAAACCAACTTAGGTTATTAATAGTTGAGCGGCTCAAACTCAGAGGTTTGAGTATTGAACCTCCAACTTCTAGACTGTAGGTAGAGCACTCTTACCACTTGGGAATACGTACGTACAGTATTATTCTTTTAGCGAGGATCACAAGGAGATAAAGCAGTTAAGTTACCCATAGCTGACCGGCTCAAACCCAGAGGTTTGAGATCGAACCTTCCACCTCTGGGCTGTAGGTAGAGTACTCTTACCACCAGGGAATACGTACAGTATTGTTTGCTAATGGAACTCAGAGGTTTGAGTATTGAACCTCCAACTTCTGGGCGGTAGAACACTCTTACCACTTGGGAATATGTACAGTATTATTCTTTTAGCGAGGTTTTTCCTCTAGCCCTGTGACCCTAGCCAGCAAAGGATCACAAGGAGATAAAGCAGCTTAAGTTACCCATAGCTGACGTGCTCAAACCCAGAGGTTTGAGATCGAACCTTCCACCTCTGGGCCGTAGGTAGAGTACTCTTACCACCTGGGAATAGGTACAGTATTGTTTGCTAATGGGGTGAGTGTTGTGCAGGTGGAGCTTGTGGATATGGAGATCTATACAGCGAAGGTTATGGCGAAAACAACGCCGCATTGAGCAGTGCACTCTTTAAAGATGGACTGAGCTGCGGAGCATGCTTTGAGATCAAATGTGTGAACGATGGTGAGGAGTGCTTTCCAGGTTCCATTATTGTTACTGCAACAAACCTATGCCCTCAAAACAAGTCTCTGCCTAACAATGCTGGAGGATGGTGCAACTCTCCCTTGAAACACTTTGATCTCTCCCAGCCAATTTTCCAGCATATTGCTCACTATAGAGCTGGAATAGTCCCTGTTAAATACAGAAGGTACTCTAAAATTTGCTTCACATACACTTCAAATTTTAAATGAATGTATAGGAGCAAATACCAATTTTGGTCCCACGACTATTAGTAAAATGGCAATTTTGGTTCACATGTTTAATTTCTACCAATTTTGGTCTCACGACTATTGTTTTAGTACCAATTTTGGTCCAATAACTATTGTTTTAGTGCCAAAATTCATTGCGCCGGTCACTCATCCGTTTAAAACGTGCCGAAATTTAAAAATTTTAAAGGTATTATTTTCGTCATTTTCAACTCAAATACTCAATATCCTAATTTAAACATTAATAAAGAGATTTAAGTCCTAAGATCGATCACAATTCACAGTTATCCTCCTCAAATTAAGGTAAAATTAGGAGGAAAACTGAGAATTTTGATTGATCTTATGACTTAAATCCATTTATTCATGCTCAAATTGGGATATTAAATTGAAAATGACGAAAATACCCTTAACAATTTTAGATTTTTACACGCTTTAAACGGATGGGTGACCGGCGCGATGAATTTTGGCACTAAAACAATAGTCGTGGATAAAAATTGGTACTAAAACAATAGTCGTGGGACCACAATTTGTAAAAATTAAACATGTGGACCAAAATTGTTATTTTGCTAATAATCGTGGAACCAAAATTGATATTTGCTCAATGTATAGCTTACCACTTACCAGCAGTGTTCTGAACTTGGATGGGTGATGAACAGAGTTCCTTGCAAGAAGAGAGGTGGAATAAAATTCAGTATAACAGGCCATTCCTACTACAACCTTGTACTGATCACCAACGTGGGAGGAGCAGGGGATGTTGTGTCTGTCTCTATCAAGGGATCCAACACTAGCTGGTTACCAATGACTCACAATTGGGGCCAAAACTGGCAAAGTAAGGCCGACCTCAATGGACAAGCATTGTCTTTCAAGGTCACAACAAGCGACGCACGCACTCTTGTCTGCAACAATGTAACACCTCCGGGCTGGTCTTTTGGTAAGACCTACACCGGGGGACAATTCTCTGGTCACGAGTCCTCCACTTCCAACTCTTCTCATACTACCAGTGTCAATTATCTTTATTTCTTTGTACTTGTTCTAGCTCTGCTAGAAGCGCATCCACTATTACAACTATATAGTTTGGTCAAGTGGTAGGCCTTAACTGTATATCAAATATTACTGTTGATAACAGAATAGAATCAGATTCAAAAGCCTGGCCTCCTTCGCATCAAAATTAGAGTATGTCATGTTCATCCCATGGTTATTCGTCCAAATTTCTATTTCACTGTAATAGAGCATGTCTACTAACCTAACAAAGTTTTGTTTATTTCTCTCATTAAATGATATAGCAACTAATTTTACAAACACACAGCACACTTACTGTATTATACGAAAAGGAATGAAATTAGCTCAAAGAGGGAAAAGGTCAACTAATTTTACAAACACACAGCACACTTACAGTATAATAATCAAGCTCTGACGGTAAAAACAAGAAAAAAAAAACTTGAAATTGGAGACGAGCCATCAATGTTCAATTCTGCCTTATCTGTTGCCTCCTTCTCAAAGAAATCAAACTCTGGTCCAGAAAAAGAGCTCAATCGCAGTGAATCGAAGATACAAAGAAGACAAAGAATATGATTTCAATCCGAAAGAGAAATCAAAGATGCGAAGAAAAAAATATTTAAAAAAAAAAAAAAAAAAAAAAGAAGAAGAAGAAGAAGAAGAAGAAGAAGAAGAAGTCGGGGATAAGAAAAGGAAGGAAAGAGGATAACATCAGTTAACACCGTTAAAAAAAATGGAAATTTTTTTATAAGTAAGATGATGTCATTTTATAGGGAAACAGTCTCATTTTGTACCCAAGTCTATCTTGCAATGTAGACCTGGGTCCATAGAATAATTTACCTCTCGGGTAGAAATCTTACTAATGTACATGTGTAAGCTAGTCATGATTTAGAGACAAACCACACTACTTAATTTTTCTTTTGGGTATGGTTGAAAAAATCGCTCCTAGTCGGGGATTAATTGGCGCCTAGGCGCTAGTGTATTTTTTATTTTATTTTTTATTTTTTAAAAATTTGTTTAAGTATTTTTTATTTTTTTTAAGACTAATAATTATAAATTATATAATACTTTAATAGTTAATACTAAAATATTAAATATTAACATAAAAAATATCTAAAGTTTGTACAATTTAAAATTATTTCACTCAAAACGAAGTTATATTGAGTGAAATAACCCATTAAAAAAAAGAGCAATAATTAATCGATCAACTAGAATGCCTAGTCGGTCTAGTCGACGCCTAGGTAGTCAGTGCCTAGGCGGTCGCCTAGCCGGCCAGCCGCCTAGACCACCTTTTAATGTGATACGCTAGACAGTCCACCAACACCTAACGCCTAGGCGGGGATTAATCGGCGCCTAAGCGGGATTTTTGCAACACGATTCTTGAGACATGTTCTCATGTAATCAAACTCCTAAAACATGTTCTTACATGATCACACTCCTGAAACGTGTTCTCAAGTGATCACACTCATTCAATATATATATATATATACACACACTCATGAAATCCATTTGAACATTCACTTATTTCCAATTAAAACGTTTCAATGATTTTTTTTAATCAAGATATTCAATTGCAGTATTTTATTAAATGGTTGAAATTTGGTTCCTCTCAAAGTCAAATATTAACATTCTAAATGATGTGTAACATAACTGTACTTTTTTTGTCAGAGTTAAAAAAATATAACTGTACACATAATATTGATGGAAGTAGGGGAAAAATACCCAAAGTATGAGTACCTTTCTAATAATTTGGTGGGCTGAGTGTCTGTGTATCTGAATAAAAACCTTCCCAAACGACACGGGAATCTACCTAAGCCCATTATTTAATAATTGGATTTGCTATGCACACTACTTGTTTTTTTTTTTTGAAACAACTATGCACACTACTTGTTATTCGCAAATTATATCATGGACCGTGGTCCACAATGCATTGTGGACCGCGGTCCCAAAACGACGTCGTTTTGATTAATGAAATAGACGGATGAATTCGCGCCACTCACTTTCTTTTCATATATACTGCAGTTTCTTTTCAAATATACTGCAGTTTCTTTTCAAATATATTGCAGTTTCTTTTCATATATACTGCAGTTTCTTTTCATATAAAACTACAGTTGAAAAGAAACTGCAGTATATTTGAAAAGAAAGTGAGTGGTATATATAGAAAAGAAACTGCAGTATATATGAAAAGAAACTGCAGTATATATGAAAAGAAACTGAGTGACGCGAAATCATCCGTATGTTTCATTAATCAAAACGACGTCGTTTTGAGGATCCGCGGTCCACAATGCATTGTGGACCGCGGTCCACGATATAAGAACAGACTAATTAGTCCTTGACTACAAGGACCAGGCAGAAATCTTACTAATGTACATGTGTAAACTAGTCACGGGTGGGTCACACATAAAACACCCTACCCTACCCTGCATCATCTTCTTTACTTAGCTTAGGCTGCAGAATTCTGAAATCCACTGAAATGGAAACCCTAGCTACTATTTTCTTACTCCTCATACTTTCATCCGTGGCCAGGTTAAGAGGTGCTGATGGTTCCGATGGGGGCGAATGGTCCGATGCCCATGCCACATTCTACGGAGGCGCTGATGCGTCTGGTACAATGGGTAAGAGCCAGCCAGAAAGAATTTCGTTCTTCATTGTCTGCTCAGCTGCTTTAATTTAATTTGGTAGTACGTGTTTACTTGATGGTGTAGGTGGAGCTTGTGGGTATGGGCAAGGATACGGCGAAAGCACTGCTGCACTAAGTACTGCCCTTTTCAATAATGGACTCAGCTGTGGTGCATGTTTTGAGATTAAGTGTGCAGGCGACACTGAGCAGTGTTTTCCGGGTTCAATTGTTGTCACCGCAACAAATTTCTGTCCTCCTGGAGGGTGGTGTGATTCCCCATTCAAACACTTTGATCTCTCCCAGCCAATTTTCCTGCAAATTGCTCAGTACAGAGCTGGAATAGTCCCTGTTCAATACAAAAGGTACGAGGCACGTTAGTTTTTTTTTTTTGGAAAAAGGCACGTTAGTTATTTAACGAAATGGTATGGTTAGTTATGACAGACAAAGATTTAATTGAGCTCTCTATTATTTATTGGGATTTCTCAGCTCATTGGCTGCCCTGTTTGGTAAATAATTAGCCCTATCAGCCAATTTTAACTTATTTGATCACTATTAGTTGTTTGGTTAATAAGCTTTTGTAACTCCAAAATACTAAAATTCAAAAGGCTACTCAAAGCAGCATTTCCAATTAGCTTTTTGAGAAAAACATTATGGCCCTGTTTGGTAAATGATCGTTGGCTGTTTGGGTTAGAAGGTATGATTTGTTAATAATATTAGCTGATTATAGAAAGTTGTTTAGTAAAATTAGTTGTTAGCATCAGTTGTTTGATATAATTTCTTTTCTCAAAAAGCTAATTGAAAAAACTACTTTGAGTATCCTTTTGAATTTTAGTATTTTGGAGTTACAAAAAGCTTATTAATCAAACAACTAATAGTGGTCAAATAAGCCAAAATTGGTTGATAGGCTGATAATTTACCAAACAGGACCATACCAAACAACTATCAGCTAACAACTAATCTATCAAACAATCTTTTACAATAAGCTAATGTTATCAACTAATTATACCTTCTAACCCAGTTAGCTAACAGCCATTTAAGGTCTTAACATATTTCCAATCAAATAAATAGCTTCCAATAAACCTGGATGGCGAGCTTAACTGTTAAGTTAACAGGGTTCCTTGCATGAAGATTGGCGGAATAAAATTCACAATAACAGGTCATTCCTACTACATCCTAGTACTGATAAGTAACGTGGGAGGAGCAGGGGATGTTGTGTCTGTTTCTATCAAGGGATCCAACACCAGTTGGTTACCAATGTCTCACAACTGGGGCCAAAACTGGCAAAGTAATGCCTACCTCAATGGACAAGCATTGTCTTTTGCGGTCACAACCAGTGATGGCCAATCTGTAGTCTCCAATGATGTCACACCTCCAAGCTGGTCTTTTGGTCAGACATATACCGGTGGACAATTCTCTGGTGGCCAGTTCCCGAGTGGCCAAGTCCCTGTAGCTCGCCGCTCCTCAGCTTCCAAGTCTAAACAAGTCATTTCTTGTAATTTATTGTTGGGAGTACTTCTTCTAGCTCTGGTAGAAGCAAGCACACTCAGCTCTTTCCTAGCCTTTGTCCATAAGGAACAATGTTCTAAATGACTAAATATAATGTAGCCAAGCCTGACTTGTGAGCTTCATGTATATCTAGCCTATCTCAGTTGATGCAGAAAGGTGAGAGTTTAGCATTTTTGTTTGCTGAACAATCGTTCTACTTCTAGCTAAGCAGAACTGCAGTATGTGTATTAATTTACTTATCAGAGAGAAATACAATATATATATATATATATATATATAGGGTAGACATCATATGAGACAGCTCATCTAGATGAGAAATAAGACATAATCTTAACCATAGGATTTAACAAATTAAGGGTTGAGATTTGATAGAAAATTATTATAGTGGATTCCTTAAAAATAGGCTGATTTTTTAAACCAAGTGCAATCAAAGGTTAAAAAAGTAAATCAAGTAATATGGTGTGTTGCGTTGGTGAGACAAAATAGGGAACCCCCGACTTTCCCTCTCCCCACTCCGTCGATTTCGACTAATTCAACTACAGTCGAAGACAAACTGCTTCTGGCATTGTGCGAGGTATACTCCGGTGAGCCATAGTTGGATCGAGACATAGAGAAAAAAAGAGTGCAGGCGACGAGATCACGTGAAGAAAGCAGAGGTATGTTTTCGTATTTTTTTATTTGCATTGTATTGGCGAAAGGAAAAATGAGACACAGGGTTGGGTTCAAGCACAGACGAATGCACACACCTGGTATGTGTTTTCGGAGGTTGATGATGATTTGTAAAGGGTTTGATAGAGGTTGAGTTGATGGCCGGATTTTTTCGACCCAGGCTAACATTTTAGCGAATATAAAATGCTTATTTTGTTATTTAGCAGAATGGGGGTATGGTCTTAGGGTAACCTGCAGTGGATAAACGGCGGTGGAGTGTAAGCAGGGTAAACAACAAGCCGAAGTGCGAACATAATAAAAAAAATATGGCTACATATATAAAAGCATAAGCATTTACTTAAAAATGTTCTAAGAATGTATGTACAATCATTCAGAATGGTTGTTTACACAGCCTTTTTAGGTTTGAGTAGACTTGTTAGTTAAAATGGAAAAGCATGTGCACCGCACTATGTGCACATCTGATTAATGGTATGTGCATATGCGTTCGTTCATGTTGGTGTATGGTAGTTTATGAGGTTGTTTTTAAACTGTATATTGTTTGTGTGGATAGTATGGGTTGTGGTATCATTTGTTGTGTTATAGTGAACTTGAAGAAGTCATTGACTAGTTTTTTGGATACATTCCTGTGCGTTATTTTTGGCAGTTTTGAATTTATTCTTTGTTTGTTTGCAAGTGCACACAATGGTTAATACGAGTGTGTGAGCAGCTGTTTGTGTTGTTTTGAAGCTAGCAGTTGGCATGTGTGCATGACGGTAAATAATTTAAGAGGTTTTGGTTGTTATTGTGCAGGTAAAAAACGTTAGGTGTCCAACAAACCTCGTTAGCTCGCTCAACCTGGCGGGAAAGATATATGACACTAGAGAACGGACGGACAAGAGGAGTTACTCGGACCGTGGTGAACACTAATTTTTTTTCTTTTTTGCTTCCACATTGATGCATTTTGTAATTGAAGTAGACATTTTGTTTTCAAACTTTGATCTTGGGTTACTTAACAATGGTTAATTTTGTGAACAATGTACTAAATACTTGGGATGATAACACTGACTGTGGAACAAGGTTAAGAAGTAGTGTGCTTGCATTTTTATAAGCCACTCTCTGGGGGGTGACGTAGATTGCCCCAAAAATAATACCCCATTTACCTTTGGTGCACCAGAAAATAGTATGTATGGCACATGGTTCATAACTGGGTGCACAACCCACAAACTATGCAGCAGTCGAGTTCAACCTAACATGCACACCCTAACACATATAGGTGCACACCTATGACAAATAATGGGGTGCACAAACCCAGTGACTTTACAGTCCAGACGTCAAAACTGACATGCACACCGTGACCCAAGTACATGCACAGACAAAGCTCAAATCTGAGGTGCACACACCAATCGACTTTTCAGAAATGCACACCCTTCATTAAGCAAGTGCACAAAGAAATGTAACACCAATATAAGGGAGTAAAAAACGTTAGGCTTAGACTAACAATGTGATTAAATTATTCCGCGTAAACCCACAAAAGCTAATCCAAGTCACATGAAGAAAGACAAAGTCTAAAAAACATGCACTAATTAAAAAGATACACTACGCCTTTAGTGGGCCATTGCGGCTATCATGACGCACATATTGGTGACAAGTGTTGCCCTCTCGTGTTAACGTAGACGCTTTCTCTACAGCTACCTCTTTCGACGATTTGAACTGCTTCCTAGACCCCTTATTCTTAGCAACGGTTGGGGGTGGATAACAATATCAGGAGACGTGAACACCCCATGTCCGAATAACACGAGATTTACCAACAGACATACCCAGACTAGTATCGGCATTAACAAATAATAGCTTGAGCTCCTTCAAAACACATGCCATCTCCATTACACGATCAAAGCTATTTCCTGCAAGAGCAACACAGCTATAAAAATTATTCTAAACTTGCTTCAAACCACCCCTACTAGTGGTCACACCTACAACAACATCATCATGAACACTGGCACATGGGAATGAGGGAAAAAACACAGCCACTCAACATTAATGATAAAAACATGGCGCATATGCAGTTTGTGTGTGCACTTGGGTTGAGAACTATGTGCACTTGAAAAAAAAAAGATTAATCGAAAGGAATGGAAGAAAATGTGGTTGTCCGTGTGTGCACTTCATAATAAAACAACCACTCAACAATAATGATAAAAACATTACAAACATACAACAGGTGTGTGCACTTGGGTGGAGAACTATGTGCACTTGAAAACAATAAATAAATAATAAAAAAATAATAGGTGTCAAAAACCACTCAGGAATGGGAAAAAATGTGATTTTTAGTGTGTGCACTTCGGTTGTCAACTATGTACACGTGAAAGATTTAAAAAAAAAAAAACCAGCACTGTCAAAAAATGCAAAGAACAGAAAGAAAATATATATGGTTAAAAAATTACACAACCTCGAAATTACGCAACAAATAATTCCACAAATCATACTGGCCTAGAATGTGT